>LR750001.1:544938-654889 GCA_902729485.2 Mus minutoides
GTGAGAGAGCTGTTCAGTAAGGGTTTGCTTGCCAGCAACTGGGGCCGAAGAAGCCCCCGGCTTTCAGCCAGACTCTGGAGTGCTACAGAAATGTAGACAGCCGCGTCTGTAGACTTTCAGACTGGACCAGACAGGATGTAAGATGTAAGCCCCCTGGATTGACTTGAGTAGCAATTTAGCATAGGTGTTGATTTAGAAAGATCTAAAAGATGTACAATTAATGCAAAGGCAAATGAGAGGTGAGCGGAAGATGGCAGATTATGGGTAGCACTTCCTTATCATTACACATTTGAACACTGAGCTGCTAAGATAGTAGCTAAAAATAAAATGTAATAGTGTATTTGTACAACAGTAGCTTTTGTCCCTTGGCTGGGTTTCTAACCTTACTCCACAAAGTTAATTTTCTGAGAGGAAAAAAAAATTCATGTCAAACTGCAAAGTGGGGTGAGGTTCATTCTTCAGGTTTTGGGTAGAGGACTTCTGAAACCGGAGAAGTGTTTGTTTCCTATTTGTGATGTTTATTTATACAGTTGGTGCCTGGCCCTATGGGTACAGACATGTATTTTTTTTTAGGGTAATATAGATGTAAAATTCCACTATTCTGTCAACATACATTTAAAACCCAGAACTAGAGGAAAAATCCCTCCGATCTCTATATAGGACTCAGTGTCTAGAGATCCAGGCTCTAAGCTAGTCTGTACTTTCCATCTATGAAGGCGAATCAGACACTCGGGCCCTCACCCATTATTTATTTACTTTAATTAAGATGCAATTATAATAAACTTGGTTATCAGGTTTATCTAGCCCACAGGAGGCCAGTGGAGCCCAGAGCTGCACCATGTTTTCTTGGCATTAACAGTTACACAGAAGATTTTTCATATTCATTATTCACGGCTTACAGCAGGCGCGGCAACTGCAGAAGGTGATGTCGGAGTGCATGATGGTCCTACAAGGACCAGAAGGGCTGTGAATGGTGGGCATATAAACCTCAAGAGCTCTCTGGCAGTTAGCAGTGGTGAGAGGGGTGGAGAATCAGAGTTCTTCTTGCTACAATAAATCACGTTTTGCTTACCATTAGGATGATAACAAGTTACACTTGTGATGGTCGGTGCAGATGTTTACACTGGATCTAAAACAGAACTGGAGCCCCGAGATCTGAGCCCCGGGAGGCCTGGGCTTCAGTACTATCAGGTGAGGCTGAGTAGATTAAAGCACTTGCTGCTAAGCCTGACGACCTGAGTTTAACCCCCCCAGGGGTCACATGGTGAAGAGGGGAAACAAGTCCCCAAAGTTGTCACCTAACCCCACACACAGACCAGGACAGCCCCCTCAAACATACACACCTAAAATAATCAAATGCTAAAAAGGTTTTACAAATAAGATAAAATATACAATAATTAATTTTTTTGTAGAATCTTAACATTTCTGTGGGTGGGGTGCTAATATGTCTGCAGGTACATGTGCGTGCATACACGTGTGCTTGAACCTAATGAACCATCTTGCCAGCCTCATATTACTGAAGCATGAGCTTCGTGTGCATGCATGCACCTGCTCGCATACACACACACACACACACACACACACACACACACACACATGTGGAGGCCAGAGGATAAACCCAGGTGTCATTTTTTTTTTTTTTTTTTTTTTTTTTTGAGACAGGGTTTCTCTGTAAAGCTCTGGCTGTCCTGGAACTCACTTTGTAGACCAGGCTGGCCTTGAACTCAGAAATCCGCCTGCCTCTGCCTCCCAGGCGCTGGGATTAAAGGCGTGCTCCACCACGCCTGGCCAGGTGTCATTCTTGTGGACATCAGCTGTCTACTTTGAGACAGTCTCTCTTACTGGCCTGAAACCATTAGGCTAGAGCGACTAGCCACTGAGCCCTAGCCATCCTCCCGCCTCATTCACCCAGTTCTAGGATTATAGGTGGTTGCTACTATGTCTGGCATTTTATGTGGGTTCTAGAATCAAACTTGGGTTCTCATGCTTGTCCAGCAGGCACCTCACAGACTAAGCTACTTCCATAGCCCTGATTTCCACCAACGTCTGATTTCAAACCATGAAACTTTGCACGAAAACTGTTTATAGGTGATTTATAAATTTCATACTCTTAGGTCTCTGTAATAATTACTTTCCTAATTGCTGTAATAATATCATTGACAAAAAGAAACTTGCGGAACCAAGGTTTGATTTGGGGGGTCATAGTTTGAAGGTACAGTTCACCATTGTAGGAAGGGCATGGCAGAAGGAACACAGAGAAAAAGCTGGTCGCTTTTTGTCCACATTTGGAGGAGAAGGACAAAGACAGAGCCAGGAGCAGGGAGAGAGAGACGCACGTGCTCAGCTCATGTCCTCTTTTCTCTATAGTCTAGGACCCTCTGGAATGGTGTCAGCTACATTTAGAATGGATTTTCCTGCTTTAAGGAACCCAATCTTGAAACTCCCTCATCGACAGGCCAGAGATTTATTTCCATGATGATTCTAAACCCTATGGAACTGATGATCAGTATTAACTATCACAATGTCCTTCATCCAAATCACCAAAACATCTATGAAGGAACTGAGATGGATTCTTTCTTAGATTATCTGTGTTTGTCTCATGAAGGAGCAATTGGCTTACATATGGAAGTTATTTGGAAATGAAGGTTAAAACTTACACGAGGCATGTGTAACTTCATTCCTAACAGTCTTGCGATAGGTTGCACGTTCATCTTTGAACCCTCACATTTCAAGTTCCTGTTTAAATACTCACTGCCCCCCCATGACCATTACTAACTAGGAGGTTAGACATTAGAAGGTGATTAGATCTTGAAAGCAGAGTCTCCTGTGAGTGTATTAGTGTTCTACAAGGCTCAGAGAACTACCATGTTATTATATGTTGTGTACCTATCCCCTCTGAACTGAAGCATCACTTTGTGGAGGGAGGAGGAAGGCTCAGGAAGCTAAAGAGAGGCCCAAGGCTCATTAGGCCCTTCCCTGAGATTTTAAAAGCAGCACAGTTGCTAAGCAGAGAGGACTCAACAGAGCTGCCTGCAAGTGGGTCAGGGATATCTGGGGATGCAGCTTTTGTGAGTCATCACCATGTACCAGTGGGCCTTTCAGTGATGCGGCTACCTTGGTACCCATGCTACATAGCCTCAGTAAATTCACTAGCTCACTAGACTTCACTAGAGTAGAGTCATTTCTTCATTCTGTCTGGGAGGTCAGAGGAAGAGTTTCAGGAGACCTTATCTCTTTACATTATTCGGACAACTGAATCGGTTCCTCAGGCTGGGTAGTAGGTGTACATGCCTACTGAGCCATTTTGCTAGTCCAAAAAGACTTATTGTTTGTGTGTTGTTTTCCTACTTTTGATATCTGGATCTCGGTGTGAATGTGATTTTGTAACATACAATAAGAAGCAGAATGCTTCTGTCTCTACTATTATCTCTGGATTACAGTCATATTTGATTTTATTTTAGAATTATTTTGTTGGTGGCAGTGGGGGTCTGATGCAGGGCCCCAGGCATGTTAAGCATTTGGCCTACCTGCAGCCTCACAGACACATTTGAAAGGAGTTTTCCTGTGTATGTACAAAGAGGAGACTAAGAAAACTATTTCCAAGTTAACCTGAGGTACAAAATCGTATTGTTTGTTGCCTGATGACGCTCGAAAACTGAGATATACTGGCTGTATTTGCAAAGGCTAATCAATATGCTAAAAAGTTGGGAAATAATGTAAAAGGATTACGAGATGACATTAAATTACATGTAATAATGCAAGACTTCTCCTCTTCCATGGGACAGTACACATGATTCTCAATTAACAATGGCATAATTTTCAGCTTTCGACTTGACTCTGGTTTGTAAGAGATATGCATTCTTTAGGAATTCTATTTTGAAGTTCCAGTTTTGATCTTTCCCCAGGTTAACCAGATCTAGGACTCTTCTGTCTTGCTATGATGGACAACCACAGGAATTCAAATGATCAAAAGAAGCAACGGTAGATGCCAGGCTGTTTGATAAGTCAAGAGTAGTAAACACACTTCTGATGTGTTCCACATATTATCAATTTATACAGAATGAAACTCACATTGCAAGTTGCAAACTATGCTTTTCATTCTTTCTCTTAAAAAAGAAAAAGTGTTAGAGGTTAAAACCCAGGCAGGTTTTAACTTCATAGACTTTTAAAAAAGACAGAGCAATAAGGAAAGATGGCAGCCTGGTCTTCAGAGTGAGTTCCAGGACAGCTAGGGCTATCCAGAGAAACCCTGTCATTAAAAACCAAATCAGATTAAACCAACAAACAAACAAGCAAAAACTTTCTGGGAATAGATTTGGCAGAAAGAAAAGATGAGACGATTTAAAGCTGTCAGTGAGAAGCAAAACAACAGATTTTCCCTCCCCTTGTTCTTTCTGCCAGTAAACAGTAATTGACTCTACGGTGACCTTCCTCAGTGTCATTTTGTAAACATTCTAAGTCTGCAAAATAAATCTGAGGGAAAAAAAAAAAAACCTGACCTTTCGCACCAATACGATTTGATTCTCCATACCTTCAGAGCTGCGAGCCTCTTCTTCATAATCTGTTTCTCGGGGGAAAGGCTTGGGGTGTGGTGAGCATACAACACAGTCTGAGACTCGTGCAAAGAGGAAGGGAAGCACAGATATTGTTGACAGAAACCTCAGCCTTCCTGGTGCAAGAATGGATGTCAGATGCGGATACAGGAGCAGATACCCAGTCAGAGTCAGCAGCACCTGTGTTTGCCGTGCCTTGCCATTTCCGTCTCAGGTGCCCCCATTGCTTCCTGCCCTACCTCCAGTGGGTGCTGCCAATTCTGTCTCAGGCGCCCCCATCGCTTCCTGCCCTACCTCCAGTGGGTGCTGCCAATTCCGTCTCAGGCGCCCCCATTGCTTCCTGCCCTACCTCCAGTGGGTGCTTCTCTTCCCTCACATTTGTTCCCTCACGCCCACACGGACGGCCTTCCGTCCTGTCCAGCTTTTGCTTGCTTTACTTTCATTGCATCTACTCTTACCTCATCTGAGTGAACCAGTTCTCCCAAGGCTCTTGATCTCCCCTCCAGCCTTTCTATTGTGAATCAAAATGGACCCTTAGGCTTCGTGGGATTTATGAAATGTCTTCACCTGGTAGACATAATTTGTTCTTAGTATTCTTTTTTGTTTTTTTGTTTTTGTTTTTTCGAGACAGGGTTTCTCTGTATAGCCCTGGCTGTCCTGGAACTCACTTTGTAGACCAGGATGGCCTTGAACTCAGAAATCCGCCTGCCTCTGCCTCTCGAGTGCTGGGAATTACGGCGTGCGCCACCACGCCGGGCTTGTTCTTAGTATTCTTATTTGATAGGAGGATAACTCCATTGCCTGCCCAGTGGTTCTTCATGGCCATTCAAGGGACCGTATCTCTCACAGTTAACTTCACTGGCAAATGAAGGGAGAAGAGGCTAGAGCAACTGTACTTATCTGGGTGTGTGGCAAAAGTATCTGAAGGAGCCGGGCGTGGTGGCGCACGCCTTTAATCCCGGCACTCGGGAGGCAGAGGCAGGCGGATTTCTGAGTTCAAGGCCAGACTGGTCTACAAAGTGAATTCCAGGACAGCCAGGGCTATACAGAGAAACCCTGTCTAGAAAAACAAAACAAAACAACAACAACAACAAAAGTATCTGAAGAACTTTAGAAAGTAATTATTTTTGGCCGAATTAGAGAATTGAGATGCCCTTCATGTAAGATGTTTCAATTGAGAATAATCTCATATCTAAAAGGAAAAAAAAATATCCAAAGGAACAGAGAGGGGAGGCTGAAGGAGAGATGGCAGGGAAGATGGACTGTCCTCAAGAGAACTAGACGTTCAATACGGGTGGCAAGGATGAAGAAGTCAAATGGGGACGTATATTGTGAAAGCTTACCTCTGAACTTTGCTTATCTAAGTATCTTCCTCCCTAGACATTAATTTCCTAACTTGTATTCATTTATAAGATCTTATTAGTCAACTATTTTCAAGAATTTATTCTACAGGAAAGAAATTGACTCACAACACCCTTGTAGCAGATCTCTAGTCTGATGAAATTTTTATTTACATAATATAATTCCCAGAATTCTTATTCGGGGTCCAGAGAGATGGATAAGAAAGAGCATCTGTTGCTCTTGCGGAGGACCTGGGTTTGGTTTCTAAGGTCGATGTGGCGGCTCACAACTCCATTCCAGGAGATCTGATACCTTCTTCTGCCCTCCTCTGGTACCACACGTGTGCATGATACATATACATACTTGTAGGCAAAATACTCATATATGTAAAAATTTTTAAAAATGTATAAGTGAAAAAATGTTATTTATCTTTTTATACCCAATTCTATTGTACTAGAGTTTGATTTTTATTTTTTTTTCTGGCAGTGCTGTGGATTGAATGGTGGGCCTTGCACAGGTTAGTCTAATAATTGAGAGCTACATTTCCTGCCTTTAAACTTTTACTTATCTCAAATAATAATTCCTTATTTCCTATTTTAGTGACCATTTGCCTGTTTTGTTTTCCTTTATAGACATCTTATAAGTAGAACAACTTGTTCTCTCTCTCTCTCTCTCTCTCTCTCTCTCTCTCACACACACACACACACACACACACACACACACACACACACACACACGCACACGATTCACTCTGTACTGAAGGTCTGTCAATCATGGGGCATGGGGCATGATGGTATCTACCTTGACCATATCTCTGTTATTCCCTGTCTCCATCTTTCTTTCTCTTCATCCTTCTCTTCTGCTGCTTCTATTAGAAAAAAATAACTATAACATCTTGCCATTCATTAAACTCGTACTGATTTCTAGCTCCCTTATAATTTTTAATTTGCAATACTTGTTTTATTTTTATTTTAAATCAAAGCATTTCAAATGATTTTGCATTATTTTCTGTTTTAATAATGTTGGCTGCCTAAGCTATAGTAATATAAGTAACTATAAAGGCACAGAACATATCCTGACCAATAAAATATTAAAAACAATATAAAGGAGTTTGTCTTGATAATGGTTATAACTGGTTAAAATGTTGACTCATTTTAAGTGCCAGATATGGCAGCATATATCTGTAATCTCGACTCTATGGAGCTAAGCAGAATTTTGAGTTTGTAACTTATAGACCAGTCTGGTGGAATTCATGGTGCATGTCTACACATGTTTTAACATCTTTTTGTTTGTTTTGTTTTTACAAAAATGTGCTGTTTTGTTATACATTTATTATAAAGAGTCTCACAAAAAGAAAATATCTCAAAAAGGATGCCAAGCTAAGAACCTCCACCTGAGAACTGGGGAAAGGTAGGGCAGTGTAAGTTTTGCTTGCCCAAGACCAGTGGAAGATATAAACAGAACCAATCTGAAAATGTCTGATATCACCCAAGTCTGAAAAGGGCTCACAGAACACCAAGTCACCTCTTCTAAAAAGCTTAATCAGGGCTTCTTAACAGAGCCCCTAAGCAGGCTTGGCAGTTCAGGGTTTTGTCTTCTGGTTGTTTGTTTTTTTTTTTTTTCCCACCTAGAATATCAACGTCAACATACAGCACCTTCTGGCCATACTTTAGCAGTTCCAGGATGGCCAAGACGATATTGTCGATATAACAGAAACCTGATGCGTCAGACTTCTTTACATGATGCAGCCCCCCAGCCTGGCTCGAAGTGATGTCCCTCTGATGTTTATCAAGTTTCACAGCACTTTCCACAGAGCCACCAATAGACAACTGATGACTCAAACAGGCCATCGATTACTGGACAATCCTCACCAACACTAAATCTCTGCATCTGCTTGCTGTATTCAGACACATTATCTGGGCAAATAGAGCATAAGAATTTGATGTAGTCATCACTGTGGGACTTGATCATCTCTCCTCAGCACGTTGGCTCTGTGAGGACGATAGATTTCCATTTTTTGGTAGAGACGGAGTTGAGCAGCAAATCGAGAGTCATGTGGATTTGGTGAGGCTTTACTGGGTGGCCCTGTCCATAAAATAGTTTCCGACATCCCTGTTAACAGACGTTCCTCTTGCCCTGAGTCTGTGCTGTCCTGCTCACCACCTAGCCCTCCTGTCAGTCTGATGTTTTAATATTTTTAGATGGTGAAGCTTTAACTTTAAATGGCCTTTGATAAATTCTATACTAATTTCTAATTAAGACAAAGAAAGAAAACAAATATAGATAAGGAACATAAATAATGAATGGACTGGAAACAGAAGTAAACTTATTCAATAATAAAATTGTATATGTGTGTTTATGTGTGTATGTATTGAGCACAAATACCAGCATGCTTTTAATTGAATCTTGAGGAATTTCTTCAATGAAAGATAAAAGAATTTTTATTACCAATACAAGTATAATGATCTGAGTTCAGAAGTAGTGAAACAATGTAATGAGACCCACTAAAGAAATACTAATTATAAATATGTGTGAAGAGAGACTCAACCTCAGAGGCTTGCCCTATGAGGGATTTCAGTCAACAACAGAAAATGATATCACCTGATATCACAGTCGTTATTTGTGAGAGTTTTACTCTGATGCTTGCAGCATGAGGACTGCTTTCCTACACAGTTCTCAGAACACATCCCTGTCATTAGTGAAACATGGTGGATCTGTTGGCAATTCCTCTAAGAACTGCTTTGCCCAACAGTTACCAAGCTACATCTTGCATGTCCACCCACCAGCTATGAGCCAGGAGCCAAGCATATAAGAACACCGCTGGTTTCTCCCTCCCTCTCCCCCACTCTCCTCTCTCCCCTCTCTGCCTGCCCCTCCCCCATCTTCCCCTCTCTCCTCCCCCCTTCCCTCTTCCTCTCTTCCCTTCCCGTCTACTTCTTCCTCTTCTCCCTCTTCCTCCTCCTTTTTCTCCCCCCTCCCCCTTCCCCCCTTCCCCTCCCCTCCCCCTCCCTCCCTCCTGAGTACTGAAATCAGAGCCAGGCATGTTGGCACACACCTATACTCCTAGTACTTGAAAGGAGACAGGAGAATAAAGGTCATTCTTGGCTACTTAATAAGTTAGAGACTAGATCTGAAAACATCAAACTAGAAAACAAGACAAAGGACAATATCAACAATAAATGTATCTCGGTCAACTTCCCCATATATAAAGAATGGCTGTTCATACTGTAGAGGGAAATAATAAAATACAACTAATAATAAAAACAATAAAAAAATAAAGTAAAACAAACAACAAAACAAAACAAAACAAAAAAATAACTCAATGCTGCAGTGAGGGAAAGTGCCTGGAAGGGGAACTGACGATAGAAGCGTGATAGAAGCACGGAAGTCAGGCGAAGAGAATTAGAACTCTCTAGAATGGATCTAACCCTAGGCCAATCTGAAGACCTGCTCTGACCAGAGAAGAGTTCTCATGGCATTCAGAATCTTGCCAGACTACCAGTGTTGCCAAGATATGTTGGAAGGTGTACTCAAAACAAGTTAACTTGATTTCTGAAAGCAGACGGGGCGGGGAGGAGGGCGGGGGAGGGGCGGGGTTCCTGTAACTGGAGGGCCCTTCCTTTGGCTGGGGACCCAGTCTATGATGGTGCGGAGACAGGAGCTGGGTTATTTTCAAGCGCTCCCACCCCAGCGCCAGATAAAGCTGAATGAATGAGAACAGACATGTCCACGGAGGGATTTTCCTGAGGTATGTTTTGTAAAACCTCCGTTCCACCTTCACTGTAAAAACCCCTGCAGTGTTTATATTCTCACCAAGGTTTTGCATGGGAGGATTCTGGAAAGCCTCAAAGGCAAGCTGAGTCCGTAGATCCTGGCACTGACAGACAAGGAACAAAGACAGAGCCAACTATATGTCTCTGTCCTTCTCCTTTAAACTAAGGCAATTTGAAATATGAGTTATCTTGGAAAAGTCCTTGCCGTACTTTTGACCAAAGTTCTAGTGACTTACACAAATGACAAGTCTCCCAATTCCGGTAGAGGTGAATCTAAAAGGAAAAGGTAAAGACTTTTCGAGAACCGAAGACCACAAGCCAGGAAACATAAAGGAAATATCCAACTATATTAGCAATGTAGCAAACACTAAAGAGTGAAATCATGTAAATGGTCATTTCATAGCCTGATAACAGTACTTTCATCTCTGTGTAAATATCCAATAATGGCAAAAGTGTGAGAAAATCACTTCTTTTATTTGATAGTGGGCAGTAACCCTGTACTTCTAGTAGAGGCAAGGCAGAGTTTTATTTATTTAAAAGTCCAAGTAAGCATTACCATTTTTCAAAAAAAAAATCACAATTCTGGGAGTTGACTCTTAAAAATAATCAGTTACTTATATAAGAAATGTATGAGGAAGAATGTTTATTGTAGAATTACTCAGGGTGATAAAGGCTGGGAAAAGTTCAGTATCAAATGGGAGGTAGTGGCGAAATGATTAATGGTTTAAGCACATTAAAAAGCACCGTGCGTTGTCAGTGATGGTTGGGTTGACACTTGTTCGCTGAGGATGAACAGGTTCTTGGGATCTGTTACGTTTTACAAAGGCAACCCGTTTAATAACATATATTTCTGACACTGGCTTCCTAAGATTTCTCTCTCTCTCTCTCTGCATCAGGGACACAGAGAACATGGATCACATAGACTGATTTCTTATCTGCTACTTCAGGATCTGTACATACATGTGTATATACAACATGTAGCCAGTGTATATAAGTTTAGGAGGTGAAACTGGGGGGGGATTATAATAATTTCTGTACTGAATGTACTATATTCTTTAAAGGAGAAGAGAGATGACTAACTTTGATGATGATGAAGAAGAAGAAGAAGAAGAAGAAGAAGAAGAAGAAGAAGAAGAAGAAGAAGAAGAAGAAGAAGAAGAAGAGACCCACCTGACTCTCAGGGACTATAGTAGTTTAATATTCCCTGAAAACATAATGATCTCATTTCATTTCCCATAACTTAGAACCCTTCATATTTATGATGTGGCAGGTGGCTTCCTCGAAACGCTTAGGGAGCCTCATCTTTCCTTGTAGCTTTGGAATGAAAGCGCTGTGGGGAAGGAGGGCGCACACCTTCCAGAGAGCCCCAGGTGTGTTTACAAGTAAGAGCACATTTGTTTTGGCATCTGTTCTGACAGAGTCTCGCCAGGGAATTTCAGTGTGTGATTCTGAGAAGCGAACAAAGGAATGAAGGAAGAGCTGGAGGAAAGCTACTGGGAATGTGTGCCCATAAACACACTCAGACGGGGTGCACATGAACACACTCAGACGGGGTACACATAAACACATTCAGACAGGGTGCACATAAACACACTCAGACGGGGTGCCCATGAACACACTCAGACAGGGTGCACATGAACACACTCAGACGGGGTGCACATAAACACAGACGGGGTGCACATAAACACACTCAGACGAGGTGCACATAAACACACTCAGACGGGGTGCACATGAACACACTCAGACAGGGTACACATGAACACACTCAGACGGGGTGCACATGAACACACTCAGATGGGGTGCACATAAACACACTCAGACGGGGTGCACATAAACACACTCAGACAGGGTACACATAAACACAGACGGGGTGCTGAAACTGGGCCGGAACACAGCACAGAGGTGGTCAGACCACTTTTCTTGATTTTTATACATGTCTGACAAGCTGACTTATGTTTAAAATTTTTATTTTGCATGCATGTGTGTAGGAGGGAAGGGACATGAATGCAATAACAGGGGTGTGGAGATCAGAGGACAAGTTATAGGAGTCAGTTCTTTCCCTCTACCATGTGGGTTTCGGGGACTGAACTCAGGTTGTTAGGCGTGGGCAGGCATCTTCTACGGCAGGCACCTTTACCCACTGAGCTTATCAGCCTGAGGTACTCTCTCATGTAAACCTAAGTTTAACTCTTTAAAACACCTTCCGATGTGGCTGTCTCTAAAGAAATGGACAAATACTCTTACAGTTTTAGGGACAGAGAAACAAAGAATAAGTACATTAGACATATAGACCGATGTCCAACCAGAAATGTGCTGTGCTGGAGAATCCTGTGCATGTGCATGCGTGTGTGTGTGTGTGTGTGTGTGTGTGTGTGTGTGTGCACATACTCATATGTGTGCATATGCATGTAGAGGCCAGAGGGAAACCTTGGGCATCATTTCTTAGGTTCTGTATACCTTGTTTTTTTGACTGTCTCTCTTGCCTAGATCTCCTAATGAGTAAGGCTGGCTGGCCCGTGGATCTGCCCAGATTTGACTTCCCAAGCATCACAAGATTATAGGCACAAGCTGCCAGGCCCAGATTTTTACCTCCGTTTCTGGGCACCGAACTGAGATCCTCATGTTTGCAAGTACATACTTTACCAACCAACCTATCCTTTTGGCCCAATTAAAACATCTTTTAAGGAACACGAAGTGATAATCTAGAAAGAGAAGCCGGTTGAGTCTTAACTGTAGAATCCAAAAAGGAGGATGGGATCTTCCTGAGAGCAAACCTTATCAGCATGCAAGCGAGTCTGTAGGTCTATTTTGACGAGATGGCTGATTACACTATGAAGTAATAGAAGCTGCCGTGGCTCTGTTCCTATGCAGATGTGCATGTGTGTGCACGCAGTGACTGGGTATAGGTGTGTTGTCTCTGACGCATGCGCATTTGCTCAGACAGCTTTGGTAGCAGAAACTCTGACCTGCCAATGTCTCTGCGTACTTTTTGGATTTGACAGTTAATAATAGAGCTAATCATTACGTTAAAAAGAAGTACTAACACAATCTACTTAGATAGGTGAGACAGAGCAAGAAATTCAGCAAAATGCTTTCTCACTAGGTTCTGAGAGCTGGGTTTCGAGAGAGGAAGCGATTGGGCACAAGGTCAGGGAGGATGGTAACTTCCATTATTTATGCTTTTGACCCCTAATTTAAAAATTGCTGGTTATTGCAAAGAGCTTAATATTTTACTAGGTTTTTTTTTTTTTGCATGCTTGAAATTCCTTATCATGTATGTCTTCTTCATTTCCTGTGGAGGAAGGAAGGGATAGATAAAGAGATAAAGTAGACAATGAGAGTGGCTTAGTGGCCTGTAGCATCCTCCTTTCGTTCTCTCAGTGTTTGATTGCTGTTTAGGAAATAACAATGTGCGACACATAACTAGGACAAAGGCGTCACTGCTCAGCACTTCCCCAAAGGCAACCCTGGACCAGCCTCACTGTAGCACCTATGAAAAGATGCTAGAGGGTTTGCTGTGAAAAAGATGCCAAACACACCGACTTTCAGCTCCTTCTTATTGTTATGTTTGGAAGACTTGAGTTGTAATTTGATTCTGGACCTTCACAAATTCCACAGTAAATTGTGTGTGTTTGTGTGTGTATGTGTGTGTGTGGTATTTGTGTGTGCATAAGGAGCTCATCAGTTAACCTTAGGACCCATCAGCCATGTTTTCTGAGCTAGGGTCTCTCATTGGGACCTGTGGCTTCCTGATTCAGTTAGATTCACCGGCAAGTTAGCCCCAGGGATCCTCCTGTGTCTGTTTTCGAGCACTGGTTTTACAAGCATGTACTACCACCAAATGTGGGTGCTGGGGATCCGACTCAGGTCCTTACACTTGTACAGTAAGTCCCTTACAGACCTGACCAATCCACCAGCCCCTCACAGTAACTCTGATCCTATCCAGACCTGACCAATCCACCACCCCTGCACAGTAACTCTGGTCCTTTCCAGACCCAACCAATCCACCTGCTTCTTCAGAGTAACTGATTCTCTATAACCAAGGAACATAATAACTTCATTATGATTTGCGAAAGTTACTGTAAAAAGTTACTAGCTAAAAATTTGAAAAGGTGTATACCACAAAAGAGACAATATTGACTTAAATGGGGCCACAAAGTAAGATAACGCCAGAGTAAAAAGAAATAAAAGTAAGAAAAGAGTTGAGTGCAGCAGAGAAAACACGAGCAACAGAAAACACACCAAACCCATCCATGCAAATATGGTTCTGGGGGCCATTAGGATTCTCCAATGAGGAGTGATAAACCTGTAGAATTGTCTTCGGCTGTAGAAGTTAGAATCTGTCCTGATCCTCCCCATATGGCATCAGAAGGCTGAGTCAGAAGTTGAGATGCTGTCATTCTCTACACAGAAACTTAGATCCTGGATAGAACAGCAAATCCAAACAGCTCATGGCCAGAGAACTAATCGCATCGCAGTGAGCCTTGCCTGGAAAGAAGTCACCAACGTTCTGGGGTAGGACTTGGCTTGCCCATCTGGTGACAACCATGCTGTGGACCCACTTTTGTTCTCTGGGCCAGACAAAAAAAGGATTGCACCACATTTTAAGGCCAGTGGGAAAAAAAGTCCCGCAGTTTATCCACTTGATCTCAAAAATGAAATATTTCAAATTGCAGAGTTAAACAATCCTGTCCAATGTAAACAAAATCTTAAGCGATTAAGAGTTTGATTGGCAAGGGACTAATTTATTATAATACTTTTGCTAAGTGGTCAACAAGTTATTTTCTTGGAGTAGACAGAACCTGGGGTTTTGCCAAAGAAGAAAGAAATCCACTCCTCTGTAAACATTTGGTTTGCCTTCTGGGAGCAGAGAGCTCTCTGCTTGGGCGGGACACATTGTATTCAGTTTCAACTCTCTTGTGTAGTAACTTTGGTACTTTGAGACAAAGAATTTAACCTTTCTGAGAGTCAGGTCATCCCTTTGTAAAGTGGGGGTGATAATATGTCACTGAGTACCTCTGGGTATAATTTAATGATTCAATGACAAATTGTGAATGAAGGCCTTTATGAGTTGCTAGGTGTGGTACTGAGGTGGAATCCAGCAGTCGGCTTGTTTTCTTGGAGCAGAATCTCATCCTGGAGCTTGGTGGGAAGGAGATAAGGTCTCTCCTCAGCTCTATTCATATTTAATCAGGCCTGTGAGTTTGGACCCGAGATAAAGGAGAGGACCTTGAACTGGCAGTCCTCTTACCCTTTCAATAGGAAGAAAACTGAAATTTCAGGAAAAAAAAATCAAGAGTTCTCTGCCATGGGGCAAGAGTCTCTGTGTCTAAATGTTAGGGAAGGCACTAAGAATAAAGACATTTCTCACATCTCTGTCTTTATCTAGACCCATATTTTCTCATACTTCACCCATAGTGACCTGTGCTTACTGAAGTCTAAAATATGGCTAGTCAAACTGAGGTAATGAGGTAAGTTTGCGATAAGATACCTTTCTAGAATGTATGTGGCCCTGGGTGAACTTCATAGTATAGCCTCTCCCTAAACACACACACACACACACACACACACACACACACACACACACACACTCTAGGGGAAGAGAGAGAGAGAGAGAGAGAGAGAGAGAGAGAGAGAGAGAGAGAGAGAGAGGGAGGGAGGAAAGAGTGAGGCAGATAAACACACATATTCTGCAGGTAGAAAATACAGGACAGATTCTGAAAACAATAGTCATTATAATCTCTGCCCATATAAAAGTAAAATAACTTTTTTGTTTGGTTGGTTTTTTTGAGACAGGGTTTCTCTGTGTAGCCCTGGCTGTCCTGGAACTCACTTTGTAGACCAGGCTGGCCTCTACGTCAGAAATCCGCCTGCCTCTGCCTCCCAAGTGCTGGGATTAAAGGCGTGCACCACCACGCCCGGCTTCTTGTTAGTTTTTCTTATAGAGAGTCAAGTAATTATAGTATTTGTGATCTATTTGATTATATAAAATATACTGTTGAAATAAATTTAATGATTCTTTTTACCTTTTCAAATAGTTAGTATAAAATCTATAATTTTACATTTTGTTACATTTTGTATTTATTATCTCTGTCTCTCTCTCTCTCTCTCTTATCTTTTTGTTGGTTCTTTGTGAATTTCATATGGTGACCCCAATCACACTCATCTCCCCCTCCCCTTGCACTGTCTTCCACCCTTACAACCTCCCTTGCAGCAGAGAAATCCCGCTGTGGAAGCTGTAGTGTGTCACAATGTGTCCCACAGTATACCCTTTTATCTACACTTCTTTGCTTGCAAATGTGTGCCAATTCAGAGCTCTGGATCTGGGCCCAAGAGGTATCTGAGCTGGTCAGCTTCCTGGCTCTCTTGCTGCTACACTCCGGAGCTGGGTCACCAGAAACCCACCCCAACCCCCAACTCGAGTCAGCTCTACCCTGCTGCTTAGGTGGGATGCTTGGTCTGTTCTCTAAGCCACAGCTGATGAGAGGGACGGGACAGCTCTCTTGCTCTTAGGACCCCGAGCCAGGTTTCCCACCTGCCACAGACGTTGAGGGGCAAGGGGGGAGGAAGGCGTCACTCCTTTGTTCATGTCCTCCCCGCAACTCCTTCCTTCGGAGGTGAGTGGCACTGCCAGCCATCCCACAATCACCTCACCTGCCACTCTGGTACTGTCAGGCTGCTGTCCTGAGTTCCGCTGCTGGCTGCAGACAGGGGCAGCTCTCCTGCTCTCCTGCTCCCAGGGCCAGCTCTCCCACGATGCCCAGGCAAGGAGTAGGGTCAATCCTGCACAGTCCTTAGACAACGACGTTCACTTGGCCTTTGGTGGTAGGTAACAGATTCCTGCTACTACTGAAGGGCCATGGACCCAGACGCTATTCTGGTGTCGGCACGGGCCAGATCCCCGCCATGGTCCCTGGTGGCACCACTAGCTAATCATATCAGGCTGTTCCTCAATGCTCCAGTTCTGCCTCTCTTCACTGGGCCGACATCCTTCCGTTTCTTTTTCTCTTTCACGTCACCACTTACTTGTTCCTCTTAGTGGCACAGGGAGGGATCTATCTCTGAGTGTCTGGGATCGGCTCGGAAGTGGTCCCAGGAGTGCTATGTGCCTGTGCATTACGGCTCCAAGCAGGGGTTATCTCAGGCAAGGGCTGTATCCCCAGGCCTGAGAGATGCCAGACTGGTGCTTATCCCAGGTTAGCTCCTTGTCCAGGCCTCATGGCACTGGTGGTCTGGTGGTCATCTTGGGTTAGCTCCTCACCCCAAGCTGCAGGAGTGGCCCCATGTGAGGGTCGTCTGTCTCTGGTTTACTCCTGCCAAGGTCCCCATGGTTCCAGGTGTGTTTTTTCTAGTCTCCATCTTGCTTCTCTTCCTGATAATCAGGCTCAGGTCTTTTTTTTCAGGGACTGTCAAGCTACACTCATTCAGGTGTTCATGGGTCAGAACATTGAGCAAAGGTGTAGCCTCTCTCCTCTCTGACACCTGCAGACACACAGGTGACAGAATAGTCACACCTACAATGCCTCTATGGGCAGCTTTTTGTTTCTTGATTTTTTAAACAAACAAACAAACAAACAACAAGACCCCCCCCCCAAAAAAAAAAATCAGGGTCTTACTGTGTTGCCCTGACTGGCCTGGAGCTCACAGAGATCTGCCTGCCTCTGCCTCCTTAGAGCTAGGATTCCAGATTTGGGCAGTTGCATTAGGCTAATATTTTGTATTTCTATAACACAACAGTATTTGGGTTGTCAGCAAAGATCTGAGTCCTCAGATGGCTTTTGTGTCTTGTGGTTTCAGCTATGTCGTGTGAGCAGACCTCATGATTTCTCTGCATGAAGCCCTGGTTTTATGTCCAGCAGCAAACCAAGAGACCTACACCATATTGTCTTCTGTGAAAACCTTCTCATTTAGGGGAGCAGGGGATGAATGTGGGAAAAATATATCCATCTGTGAAAGTGTCACAGTGAAGCCCATTATGTATAATCAAAACATAGACATAATATGTAATAATAAATACCCTCTCAAATGAAGTGGTTTCCAAACCAGTGGGATTTGTGACATTTTCCTAATGACCCTTTGAGCTTTTCACTCTATTACCCTCCTTTGTCCCTCTCTAATTAGAGATAGGACTCTTTCAAAGGCAAACAGTGAAGACGGTTAAGGAATAGAGGCTGTAGAGACAAACCGCGATTAGCCTTCTCTAGGGCTAAGGTAGGTATAGATCAAAGTTTAGACCAGTGGTTCTCAGCCTTCCTAACGCTCCCAGCCTTTAATACAGTTCCGCATGTTGTGGTGATCTCCAACCATAAAATTATTTTCGTTGCTACTTCATAACTAATTTTGCTGCTGGTATGAATTGTATTATAATGTAAACATCTGATGTGTAGGATATCTAATATGCCACACACCCCCCCCCAAAGGCTTCCCACTGGCCTAGTGGGAATGTACATACCTCTAATCTGTGACTGCTTACAGTCCACCTTGATCTAAAACATTAAAAATACGCCAGAAATAATAAAAAATACTCCAAAAATTAATTTCAGAACATTTAATTGTTTATTCTTTTTATTTTTAAACAAGGTATTATGTAGTACAGGTAGGCCTTGAACTCACAATCCTCCCACTCCCGAGTGCAAGAATTCCAGGTGTGTCCCAGGCTAAAACACTTATTTATTTATTTATTTATTTATTTATTTTTTTAAAGATTTATTTTATTTTATTATATTATATGTAAGTACACTGTAGCTGTCCTCAGACACTCCAGAAGAGGGAGCCAGATCTCGTTACGGATGGTTGTGAGCCACCATGTGGTTGCTGGGATTTGAACTTATCACCTTCGGAAGAGCAGTCGGGTGCTCTTACCCACTGAGCCATCTCACCAGCCCCCTATTTATTTTTTTAAATTGCTTTACAAAAGCAACTTTTGAGTGGACAAACTCTTCCCTGATAAGGTCCTAGCTAGCAAACACACGACTAAAACAAAATCTTCACTCGCTTTTGTCATCTCCTGAGCAACAAACTAAAAACCTCAGTGTGCAGTTAGAGAATAAACACCAGAAAAGCGCAAAAAATCAACCATGGACGCCACAGATCCAGAATGAACGCTCAGCAGGGAGGTGGAAGAGCTCTGGGGTGGAGCAGAGAACGCTCAGCAGGCTGCAGCCCCGCAAATTCCCAGAGTCCCCGTAGCCTCGGCCAATCTGAACGGAGTGCTGGGGGCTGGGCTGGGCTGGCTGCCGGGATCAAAGAGAAACAGGGGGAAACAGGCAGGGGACTGTCTGCTCTCCGAGCAAAGATAATAGCATCCTCGCTGTGGCGAGAATGAACACACAGAGCAAGGTTTAAAAACACAATGAGCTCAGAGCTGGTCGGGTTCCTTTATCCCACGCCTCAAACTCATCAGGCTTGTCCCCAATTCAGAATCACTCTAATATCGAGTTACAGGGTGAGAGAAAGAAAAGGGCAAACCACGGAGTGTTTATCAGAGCGCAGGGGTTGCCACATCTTCATATGAAGGAGTCGATTTAGTGGGCTGAGGGTCGCGTTTAAAACATGGGGGAAAGAAGGGGAAGTGAGGAAGGCAGGCAGGCAGGCAGGTGACATGCTTATCGTGGGGATAAGCTTACTCGTGAAACCTTGCTTTGTGTGTGTGTGTGTGTGTGTGTGTGTGTGTGTGTGTGTGTGTGTGTGTGTTTGGTATCTTATTGTAAGCATCCAGGTTTTCCATCCTAGGAGACAAGGCTTTCAGAAACAGGACTTCACCAGCTCCACTGTTACCGCCCAAGGAAGACGTTCCTTCCTCCTACGCTGTCAACGTGTGATAATAATGTTCCGGTGTGGTGGGGCTTCACCTCAACGAAACAATTCTTAAAAAAAAAGGGGGGGGGGGGAGGTTCCAGAGTCGCACTGCTCTCTCTCGGAAGCTGTCTGTCAGAAACAATGAGGAGCCTCTCTCCAGGACTCCTAATTAACGAGAGGGGGAGGGGAGGGGAAAAAGGAGAGGGAGGGGGAGAGAAGAAAGAGAAGAGAAAAGAGAAGAGAGAAGGATAATAGCATACATCAGATGCAAAAGTGGCCACTCGTGATTCAGGCTCTGGGGAAGTCTGCAAAGACGCCGGGGAGTGGGGTGGGGGGTGGGACGAATAGATTCGTGCACAGCCTTTCTCTTCTTACCCCCTCCCCCGCCTCCATCCCCTTTGGTTTTTCTCTTACAGTATGAGTCCAAGTAGGCTTTATAACTCGTTTTCTAATTTCCAAAGCAGATGGGTGATCAGGCAGAGGACAGAAACAACGTAAAAGATTTTTGGCTAAAGGTGAAAGACAGCATCTCCCACCCACCACATTTATCTACTAGTGTGTGGGCGACCTGATCTCTGCATCTCAAGGAATTGAGAATAAAACTGAAACTCGCTAGATACAGGGAGATCTTAACAGTAGATGGTTTTGTGTTTTTGCGAAGTCTGGAAGGAAAAAGGGGGAGGGGATTCCTTAAGGACATTCTAGTAAAGGGTAACATTCGAAGGGAAATCTCTTCCCTGCCCTACGCACAAGAAAAATCATCTAAGGGTTTACTGCTATCTAAGGGCGGCCACTAAAAACAAAACAAGGCGTTTAAAAATGAGTAAGCTTACTTATCACCCCAAGAAATCAGAGTGAAGCATTGGAAACCTAAGGCCTAGGAAATCCTGCGGTTCAGATAACGTGACCAGGGCGACAGTCATATTGATTTCAGGCAGCCTGGCTTAACCCCGAGGGAAACCTTTCCTCGGAGTTCAGCTCAAAGAGGCAGACGTCATGTGCTTAGACCGAGAGAGCACTTGCAAATCTGGTGCCACGCCAGCTAAATTAGCTGAATCAGCACCATATCGTGAGGGAGGCAGGGCACTTTCTTGCCTTTCTGTGGGACATTGATCCCAAATGCTGGAGTCCCAAATGCTGAAAGTCCGGATCCTGCTGACAGGATAGCCTCTATCTAATTACTATCTTAGGAGCTCAGTTTCTCCAGAGGAGGAAATGTGTGCTACTTTCCCACCTCAAAGTTGCTGCAGCAAGGCAGTGTTGAAGCACACATGCTGGACCTGAGTGGGACATTGTTGCAGTAGGATCTCAGTTTCTGAGTTTTGGTCCTTGGCTCACCAAGCCCATCTCTGGCTCATGGTAATGACTTGGGGACCTTTTCATTTTCTCCCATATAGTACAGGTTAGCATCAAAGTTGCGCTGCAGACAAGGGTGACCTTTGCACTTTGATTCTTCTGCTTTTGTGCTAGGATTATAGGGATGCACCACCACATGAAGGAAATCAAACACAGGGCTTCATATATGTCAAGTTAATCAAGCCAAGTAGGTGAGTTACTTCTTATTTACTCCTAAGGATACTCCTAATTCTCTCTCTCTCTCTCTCTCTCTCTCTCTCCCTCTCTCTCCCTTCTCTCCCCCTTCTCTCTCTCCTCTCTCTCTCCTCTCTCTCCTCTCTCTCTTTCTCTCTCCTCTCTCTCTCCTCTTTCTCTCTCCTCTCTCCTCTCTCTCTCTCTCTCTCTCTCTCTCTCTCTCTCACTCTTCCCCCCTCTCTCTGACAGTCTCACTATGTAGCCCTAGCTGATCTTGGCATTGAACACACAGAGATTCATCTGCCTCTGCTTCCAAAGTACTGTGATGAAAGGTATATACCATCTCACTCAGCCTCTCAGATTCCTAATTCTTTTTTTTTTTTTGGTTTTTTGGTTTTTTGGTTTTTTGGTTTTTTGGTTTTTTGGTTTTTTGGTTTTTTGGTTTTTTGGTTTTTCGAGACAGGGTTTCTCTGTATAGTCCTGGCTGTCCTGGAACTCACTTTGTAGACCAGGCTGGCCTCTACCTCAGAAATCCGCCTGCCTCTGCCTCCCATGTGCTGGGATTAAAGGCGTGCGCCATGGCGCCGGGCTCAGATTCCTAATTCTTAACCTGCTAAATTGACTCTTTTACGGTAGAGTGTTGGTTGGTTAGTTTTTGTCACACTTGACACCAGATAGAGTCGCCTGAGAAGAGGGAGCTGAACTTGAGGAATTGCCTACCACAGACTGGCTAGTAGGCAAATCTATAGGGGCATTTTCTTGATTAATGGTTGATGTGGGAGGGCCTAGCCCACTGTGGGCAGTTCACTCCCTAGGCAGGTGTTCCTGGATTGCATAAGAAAGCAAGCTGAACAAGCTTTGAAAAGCAAGCCAGTAAACACCACTCCTCTATGGCCTCTGCTTCAGTTCCAACCTTCATGTCTCTTCTGTGGTTTCTACCCTTCCTTCCCATCGATAATGGTGATACAGTAAGTGCAAGCAAAATAACTTCCTTTCTCCCCCATAGTTGCTTTTGCTCAGCATTTTATCACAAACAGACATCACACTAGAATGGATGTGAGTTTCAGTTTTTCAGAAAGCTGAGTATTAAGGGGGGCCTTGTGGCACAGTGACAATGTGTCTGTCATTGTGAATTTTGAAAGTGAACGATGATGCTGAGAAACAGTCTAGCTACTATTTTCTTGTACTCAAAGCATAGCATCAACACCAGCTTCACTCACATCTTTTAATGTGCCCTTTCTTCCCCCTCTCCCTCCTCTCCTTCCATCCCCCTTCCCTGAATCCCTCTCTTCTCCTTCTTTTCTTCTTCATCCAATATCGCTGAATGTCTGCAGTATGCTGAGCTTTTCATTAGCACAGTCCCTTCTTTGGAACTCAGTTAATAAAAATAAATATAAAGATTAAAGCCAGTTGTTATTATAACATTGTATGAAAGAGCTACACAGAGCCAGGCCGTAGCAGGGCAGGAGGAGCTTTTGGGAGAGGTCAGGGGTGAGTGTTTCAGGGTGTGTGGGAGTAAACCACACATGAAGAAAGCATTAAGAACCCTGCAGACTGAGGACCACAGGAGGAGGGCTGGAAGGAGAAAAGTGATGAACAGCAAGGGACAGACTGAGACAAAGCGGTCCTTCTGCCTCTTTTGGAAGGTTTGACTTCTATAGGGGTCAATAACATGTTTTCATAGCTATTGGACATTGAGTTTATTATGGTGTGGGTACCCTCGGGTGTATCATGTATATAGGAATGTGGGCACACATGTGCCGCAATGCATGTGTAGAGGTCACAGGCTGACTTCAAGTGTCAGTTCTCTTCTGCTACTGTGCGTGCCAGGGATTCAGATCAGGACCTCAGGCTAGCCCAGCAGGTGCTTTTCTATACTGCATAGCATTCTGGCCCTTTTCCAGGGGTTTTTAACAGCAGAATGAGATTCGCAATTTTTTTGGTTATGCAGCACAACATAAAAAGAAATTTAATTACTGTGTGTTTGTTTTCTTACTCAAAGAGTAGAGTCATGACATTTGTTTTGGATGGAAGCTGTCTTATACCAACAGCAGGATTCTTTTTTTTAATTTTTTGATTTAAAATTTTTTATTAGATATTTCCTTTAATTACATTTCAAATGTTATCCCCTTTCCTAGTTTCCCTTCTGAAAATCCCCTATCCCACACCCCTGCTTCCCAACCCACCCACTCCCATTCCTGGTTCTGGCATTCCCTTATACTGGGGCATAGAGCCTTCACAGGACCAAGGACCTCTCCTCCCATTGATGACCAACTAGGCCATCTTCTGCTACATATACATCTAGAGCCATGATTCTCACCATGTGTTTTCTTTGATTGGTGGTTTAGTCCCAAGGAGCTCTGGGGGTACTGGTTAGTTCATATTGATGTTCTTCCTATGGGGCTGCTGACACCTTCAGCTCCTTGGGTACTTTCTCTGGCTCCTTCATTGGGGACCTTGTGCTTCATCCAATGGATGCCTGTGAACATCCACTTCTGTATTTGCCAGGCACTGGCAGAACCTCACAGGAGACAGCTATATCAGGCTCCTGTCAGCGGGTTCTTATTGGCATCTGCCTAGTGTCTGGGTTTGGTGGTTGTTTATGGGGTGGATCCCCAAGTGGGGCAGTCTCTGGATGGTCATTCCTTCAGGTTCTGCTCCGAACTCTGTCTCCAACAGCAGGATTCTTGTTTGTTTGTTTGCTTGCTTGCTTGCTTGTTTTGTTTTGTTTTTCAAGACAGGGCTTCTCTGTGTAGCTCTGACTGTCCTGGGATTTGCTTTGTAAGGGAGGCTGGCCTGGAACTCATGGAGATCCATCCACCTGCCTCTGCCGTATGAATGCAGGGAGTAAAGGTGTGTAGTGCCACACCCATCACAACAGCAGTATCTTAATTCTCTTCTTTCTGAGCCTTGTCTGGGGTACCACAGCCAGGTGATCGTGATTTACAGAGATACATAGTCTCCAATGGCAAATTTGAAAGTGGGTTGCCGCCGGGAGTGGTGGCGCACACCTTTAATCCCAGCACTTGGGAGGCAGAGGCACGTGGATTTCTGAGTTCGAGGCCAGCCTGGTCTACAAAGTGAGTTCCAGGACAGCCAGAGCTACACAGAGAAACCCTGTCTCGAAAAAACAAACAAACAAGAGAGAGAGAGAGAGAGAGAGAGAGAGAGAGAGAGAGAGAGAAAGTGGGTTGCCTTAGAAATAATCTTGAAATCTAAAGATACTGTTTTATAAAAAGAGATGAAAGGAAAATGTTTGTCCTTAGTTCTATACAAAATGAAAGTTATAACTTGATGCAGTATGACAGGGCCAGTAGCTAAGACACTGCGTGGGTAATGTTCAGAAGAAAGTTTCTCCTGAGCAGTTGGTGCTTAAGGCAATGTAGCACTATAGAAAGACTTTTAATTGGCTCATTAATATCAAACAGCTTTCTTTTCCTGACTGCTGCCTGCTGTCTGCTTTGGACAAGAGGTAGATGGTTCACTTAAGAAATTCTTTGCTTTTGAAATTCATGTGACCATTCAGCCCATGCTTCAGAATTCTGCTGTGTCATCCTTTCAGGTTTCTTGACTCAACTACAGATGTGCAGGCCAGTGTTACATTGCACTCAGCAAGACTGAACTAGATCACTGGATGCAGGTGTTTTTATAGCCACATGTTTTCTAGGTCCATATATGAATTAAGAGAAACCATACCAGTTTTGCTCAGAAATCCCCAAGGGTGCCTGTATGGGAAAAGTACAGTCTCAAGCAATATCTATCTTTTGGTTTCTATGACTAGGATTGATTGACCACAAGAGAAAGACAATAAGAGCTGTAAAATCTGTATGTCACTATCAAGCTTATGTGGAGGTACAGCTATAAACACAGGTGGAGACCGAAAGAATTGGGTTATATACAAGCCATGTGTTTATTAGGAAATAGGAAGTCCATACAGTCTCTAAGGATTCCTTACAGACATTATTTAAGATGTTATTTTAAAAGAGTGTGATGGTGTGGATGAGAATGGCTCCTATCAAGGTTTATATATTTGAATGCTTGGACCCCCGCTGCTTGAACTGTTTTGGAAAGCATTAGCAGGTATGGCCCTGCTGAGGGAGGTGTATCATTTAGTTAAAGACTTCAAAGCTTTAAAAGTCTCTATTTCTAATTTGGTCTCTGTCTCCTGCCGTGGATCAAGATGCAGGCTGTCAGCCTCTGCTTCAGTGCCATGCCTTCCTGCCTGCTGCTATACTCCTCACTGTAATGGTCATGGACTCTAATCTTCTAGAACCATGAACCCTTCATAAGTTGCCTTGGTCCTGGTGTCTTGTCATAGCAATACAAAGATAACTAAGACAGAAGGCTGGAGAGATGGCTCAGTGACTAGACTAAGAGTGTATATTGCACTACAGAGGACTGGCGTTGGGTTCCTAGCATCCATGTGCAGTTACAGCCACCTGTAACTCAACTCCAGGGAGTCTGATGCCCTCTTCTGGCTTCCATAGCCACTGGACTCAAGTGCACAGACACTAATTACACACACAAAAAATTAAAATCTTTAAAAAGAAACATACTATCAATTTCACTTATTTTTGGTGACTGGTTTTATGGTTTTCCTTGTAGATAGAGACCGTTGTTAATCACTGAATTCAGGATAGTGGTTCAATCTACTACTACTTTAGCCTTTTCTTTGCTTTCTTGTCCTACATAGTCTTAAGTCCTTACCATCTTGTCTGTTACTTTTCTCATCCCAGTGACCAGATATGGGAAACAACTTAAGGGAAGAGGAATGGCTTTTGGCTCATGGTTTGAGGGGATACAGTTAACCACGGCTCCGTAGTGACTGGAGTATATTGTGTCTATTTGTTACATTTGGGTGGACCAGGAAACAAAGCTTTAGTGGGAAGTGGAGCTGGGAGTCAATAAAAGTCAATCTGTAAAAACAAAATAATTTACAGAGAATGCATGTTGAGAACATGGGATCATGCAGTATGTAACTGGCTTCCTACACTCAGTGCAAGGGTTTTGAGGTTCATGCCATTACTCCTGGCATCCATAGCTTGCTGCCTTTTGCTACACAGTGTATCTGAGCACACAGTGCACACATTGCTAAGCCAGCCATCCCTGACATCTGAGGAGATTCCAGCTTCTGGAAATTATGAATACAGTTGTTATGTGTCAGAGAACTTATCACAAAAGTAGAGCACAATTTTTCACAGTGACGAAGTGATCAAGCTTGGTCTCACTCACTAATAATGGGATAAACAGACATCCTGAGCCTCCCTCTGGGTTGAGCTAAGAAAGACACAATGTTACTCCTGGACTGTTCTTGCCCAAATGCATCACCTGTCAAAAAGCATGAGGAAATGATCAGACAAACCCAAGACAGGAGCATTCTATTAACCAAGTGACCGCTACTCTATAAATAAGAAAATGCCATGGAAGACAAACAGAGGGAACTGTTCTAGTCTGAAAACAAACAAGCCAAAAGGAAAAAAAAAAAGGCCCTAAAGCCAGGTGGCATAAGAGGCACTCAAGGGCAGTGTGAGCTTACATGGAATAGACTCTGTTCCCCAGGGCAGAAAGAAGGAAATGCTCTTTGGAAAGCAGTCTTGTATCAGTGCTAATCTTCTGGATTTCAAGAAATGTGGTTGAGTAAGAGAATATAAGATAACATGTTTTTTTTTTTTTTTATTTTTAGAAAGTTAGTGCTTCAGCATTTAGGGAGATCTGTAAACTATTTTCAAGAATGGAAAAGAAAGAAAGGGAGATTAGAAAGATTAAAAAAAATAGTCAAGTTTCATGTAGGAAGAGCAGTTCATTCTTGTAACTGTTCGTAGGTTTGCAACTCCCAAAGCAAAACAGAAGAAAAAAACAATGTTCTCTGGAGATGATTGCAGTTGTGAACGGTTTAAGATTTATTTAAACATTTAAAAGATAACATTGAAGACTGTTACCAACAAACATTTTCAAAAGCATTCTTTAAATTATGCAACCATTGGAAAAACACCAGAAACTCAATTTTAGAGAGATATACAAATGGGGTGCTGATTAAAATATATGAACCTACCACAAGTAAACATTTTGTTTGTCATGTTTTATGATTCAGTAAATTTGGTTTCTAAAGTGTTCATTTCAAATGCATGAGAAATATGCCCTTTCTAGGATTAATTTTGCCTTTGAAATATAATTTTTAGATGAAAATGTTTCATCGATTCTTCAAATACTATAAACTATTTTGCTTATATTCACATTTCTGTAAGCATGTCAATATATATGTGGTATATATTATATATATATTATATATATATATATATATATATATCACATATACCCAAATATGGGTACACACAATATGGATATTGGATAGATGTGTTTTAATGTAAATTTGTGTTGTAAAAGGAGGCAAAACACTACCAAGTAGCACAAGGAAAGCTATTACTGGGAGAAGCAATCAAGCCCTTTCCTCTACATGTCAGAAGTGAACTTCTCTTAAGTGGTATTTTCAAGCACTAGCCAGATCTTTGTGTAACTAGGGTTGTACTCCTGCAAGTAATCAGTCCCCAAATAATACTTGTTCTATATGCTCACAAAGAAACACCCTACGAAAAAATCTTATCTCTTTCTAAGTCATTTTCCTGGACTCTGAAGAAGTCATATGTACAAATACTAATTTTAAAGTTAATTTTCATGTCTTATGCTTTCTCATTATTTCTCTTATCACTTATATTTGATATTTGACAATTGTACTGGCTAGGTTTGTGTCAACTTGACACAGCTGGAGTTATCACAGAGAAAGGAGTTTCAGTTGGGGAAATGCCTCCATGAGATCTAGCTGTGAGGCATTTTCTCAATTAGTGATCAAGGGCCCATTGTGGGTGGGACCATCTCTGGGCTGGCAGTCTTGGGTTCTATAAGAGAGCAGGCTGAGCAAGCCAAGGGAAGCAAGCCAGTAAAGAACATCCCTCCATGGCTTCTGCATCAGCTCCTGCCTTCTGACCTGCTTGAGTTCCAGTCCTGACTTCCTTGGTGATGAACAGCAGTATGGAAGTGTAAGCCAAATAAACCCTTTCCTCCCCATCTTGCTTCTTGGTCATGATGTTTGTGCAGGAATAGAAACCCTGACTTAGACAAATTGGTACCAGCAGAGTGGGGTATTCCTGTGACAACCTGACCATGTTTTGGGGAGGTCTGTGGAAGGACTTTGGATCAGAAGATACATTCTGTGTTAAGAGCTCTATGGGATGTTGTGTAGGAGCTTGGAAGATAATGTTGAGAACAGTGCAGAAGATGGAGGCCTGGCTTGTGAAATTTCAGAGGGAAAATTAAAGACTCTTTTCAGAGCCATTGTTACTTTGTGAAGATTCTGTGGTTCTGGTTAGCTGGGGCTGAAGAATCAGCTGTGATTAACAAGATACCAGAACTACTAAAGCAAAAACNTCAATTGTACTGGCTAGGTTTGTGTCAACTTGACACAGCTGGAGTTATCACAGAGAAAGGAGTTTCAGTTGGGGAAATGCCTCCATGAGATCTAGCTGTGAGGCATTTTCTCAATTAGTGATCAAGGGCCCCTTGTGGGTGGGACCATCTCTGGGCTGGCAGTCTTGGGTTCTATAAGAGAGCAGGCTGAGCAAGCCAATGGAAGCAAGCCAGTAAGGAACATCCCTCCATGGCTTCTGCATCAGCTCCTGCCTTCTGACCTGCTTGAGTTCCAGTCCTGACTTCCTTGGTGATGAACAGCAGTATGGAAGTGTAAGCCAAATAAACCCTTTCCTCCCCATCTTGCTTCTTGGTCATGATGTTTGTGCAGGAATAGAAACCCTGACTTAGACAACAATGCACCAGACCTCTCCCCTGGTATAAAAGTCTGGAAATGGTCAGACACACAGTCCAGGTCCCCACTGACCACCATGCTGGGCAGACCCTGAAAGAGTGTAGAAGCAGGGCTCGAAGAATTTGAAGTCACAGTACCGCATCCACAAACTCATGATCATTCTTTTCTCAAGAACCTGTTTCCAAAAAGCTATCAATGGGTAGGCCTGAATGGGGAGAGATATCTGAGGCTAATCAAAGGGTGAGGCAACTGGTTTGTTTCCTCGGAAGTAAGGTTATACCAGTAAAGGGTGTGCCGCATCTGGCAAGGGTGATCCTAATGTGATGGAGTGGTATATAGGGCTTCTAACAGGGGAGCTTTCCATGTGTAGGTGGACAGGAAAATCTAGAAGGTGAGCATCAGCTCTCAGGTGATTGCGATGATGTAAGCATGCTATGTTGCAGGCTGGACTTAAGGTGGAATCCGTGCCAAGGAGGCAAGAAGGGTGTCACCAAGATAGATAGAAGTAGGATGTAAGAGAGAAAGAGAAGAAATGAGGTCAGAGAAGCCAAAGGGAAGATGGTGGAAAGACAGCCGAAAGAGGAGGACTGGTCTGAGGGAAAATGGATACAACTTCCTGTCACAACCTGTGATGGTTTATATGTGCTTGGCCCGGGGAGTAACACGATTTGGAGGTGTGGCCTTGTTAGAGTAGGTGTGTCACTGTGGGCGTGGGCTTTAAGACCCTAGATGCCTGCTAGCAGCCTTCAGATGTAGAACTCTCAGCTTCTCCTACACCATGCTTGCCTGGATGCTGCCATGTTCCTGCCTGGATGATAATGGACTGAATCTCTGAACCTGTAAGCCAGCTCCAATTAAATGTAGTCCTTATGAGAGTTGCTTTGGTCATGGTGTCTCTTCACAGCAGTAAAACCCTAAGACACGCAACCCATTCTTCTTCCTAAAGTAACATGGGACTTAAATTATCAACCTCATACATGTGTTTAAAACTCTCTCTTCTATCCTCTTAACACGGACTTTTAAAATCAGAAAAGGTCAGTATATCAGCAAGGGGCAGCCAGGAGGGGGAAGTACTGGATGCTGACTTGGGGATTTTGATAAAATACAAAGTTAGGAGGGCACCAAAGTCAGTGCAAGACTTTCAGTACAAGACAGCGTTAGAGTTTGGTTGTTGGTGTTTATTTATTTTAGAGACTCCTTCCTTGAATAAAACACCAGGCAGAACTAGTGAGAGATTTGAATACAGTTTATAAATACATTTTATTGGAAATCTGTCAAGTCTAATTCCTTTCTGAAAATACAGTATGCTGGTATTTGGTTTTTTTTTTTTTCCTCGTTCCGGTCAACCCTGCTCGTTCTGGTCTTTCCCCGTCTTTCCCCTCCTTTCCCCGCTCACTCCGGCTGGCCCACTTACTCTGGCCAGCCCTGCTTGCTCCGGCAGTCCCCATTAGGCCCCGCTCGCTCTGGTCGGTCCCACTTGCTCTCTCCGGTCATAGGATTCGTTTATTATTATTATTCCTAAGTACACTGTAGCTGACTTCAAACGCACCAGAGGAGGGCGTCAGATCTTGTTACGGGTGGTTGTAAGCCACCATGTGGTTGCTGGGATTTGAACTCATCACCTTCGGAAGAGCAGTCGGGTGCTCTTACCTGCTGAGCCATCTCATCAGCCCAGTATTTGGTTTTTAAAACACCAAGAAGAAAGAACATTATTAAAAAATAAAAACAAAATGAAACAAACAAACAACAAAAATCCCTTGGTTGCTTCCTTCTTTCCTTGAATGTCCCTTGTTAACCAAGTCTTCTATTATAAAAATAGTTTTTCAGCTTCTCTTGCATGCCAACAACATAGAGCCATAAAGACCTTTTAAACACAGATTTTCAATTAGTATAAATTCCTAAAAGGGTTCCTAAAGGATTCTTTTTTTTTTATTCATGTTTTAAAATTGAACTCCATCAAAAATATTTAGAATTAGAACTTATGCATTTGACCCTAGAAGTGGAGGAAACTTAAGGCGACTCAGAGTCACTGTAGAAAGTGGGTTTCTACAGTGAGGGTGACCCCTGTGGAAGGAACATGGAAGGAAGCAGAAACACGGGGATCTGAATTCTTAACTCTGAGAGGAGCAGGCATTCCTAAGATACTTCTGAGCTCTTTACTGCTATTATTTTATGTGCAGCATTAAAACATGGCCTTCTTTACAAGGTCTGAATACATGAGAACCGCTTTTAAGCAGGACTCTCTAAAACATGGCCTTCTTTACAAGGTCTGAATACATGAGAACCGCTTTTAAGCAGGACTCTCAACAAAGTTCAAATCTCCCTTGCTTCTTATTTTTTGGGGGACAAAGCTATGCAAATGCAAAGCATCCTTCTGCCAGCGGCCCAGCCTGCATGCTGGCTCCTATGACTCGGAACCTGAACAGAAAGTGAAGAAATAAACCCACGAAGGTACACCTCGTGAGCCTGTGTTGTTGAGTTCATATTTTTAAAAAACCGAGATTGTCAGATAAAACCCAGGCTTTTAATTTTACACTGACATCCAGATGCTGGTGACACTGAAATCAAAGGATGAAAAGTCAGCTAGAGCCAGCTGATGGTCTTCTTTGGGAAGTGCTTTCTAACAGAGATGATATGATAATGGCAGCTCATTTGTCTCCATTAGCAGAAAAGCTATTAGGAAAGGGTAGTGAAAACAAGTTGAAAACTGCCCAAGATACATGAAAAGTGCGAGTAAAGGTGGTTTATTTGCTGCTCTTTTTTTTCTCACACAAGGTCTCTATATCCTAGGCTGGCTTTCAGCACCCTCTGCAGCTGATGATGACCATCCACAAGCCTCAACCATCATGCCTAGTTTATTCTGTGCTGGAGTTCGAACCCAGGGCTTCATGCATAATAGGCAGGCACTCTACCAGCTGAGCTACATCTTCAACACAAATGTGATTTTCACAGACTGACAAATCGTAATTAGGACTCTTCATTTTCTTCTCAAGTCTCAAATACAATCCAAACCTGTTCTTGTGTAAAATGGAATATGTAATCATCATAGAACTAAGGACGTCACAGAGTACCTTCAAGTGAATAGACAACTTATGTGCATAGTTGATGGGTCATAAGCCTTTCTCAAAGGAGTCCACAGTAGAATCTACTTCTTTCCATGCATTTTCATCTTGGTTTATGTCTTAGTCAGGGTTTCTATTCCTGCACAGACCTCATGACCAAGAAGCAAGTTGGGAAGGAAAGGGTTTAGTCTGCTTATACTTCCACATTGCTATTCATCACCAAAGGAGGTCAGGACTGGAACTCAAGCAGGTCAGGAAGCAGGAGCTGATGCAGAGGCCATGGAGGGATGTCACTTACTGGCTTGCTTCCCTTGGCTTGCTTGCTAGCTTTCTTATAGGACCCAGGACTACCAGCCTAGGGATGGCACCACCCACAATGGGCCCTTGATCACTAATTGAGAAAATGCCTCACAGCTGGATCTCATGGAGGCATTTCCTCAGGGGAGGCTTCTTTCTCTGTGATAACTCCAGCTTGTGTCAAGTTGATACACAAAACCAGCCAGTACAGTTTACATGTGAAAATGTACTTGAAAATTTCTTTTCTGTAGTATAAATTCGTATCATCGTATCCCACAGAGTAGTAATTAACTAATGGGCTTTCCATCTATTTTAAAAGGAATCACGCTTACTATTTTGGAGATACACTTTAGGGAGTGGGTGCAAAAGGAAAAGCTGGGTGTTTGGTGAATCTACATAGAAGATAAACTATCTGGCACTGTTGGTAACCATGGATAAGGTGACCCCAACACATTCCCATTTTGTATTATCCTTAGGGTCTGTGTGGTTAAAGACACATCAAAGACTCTTCCCTAAATATCACAATGTGATACTCACTCCATTTGAAGTCATTGCCCCCTTTCTTGCGTACTGGGGATAGAGTGCTCTGTCCCGTGAGAAAAGAACACCCACTGTACATGATTAAGACAGCAGACATCAGAATCGACTGACAGCGTAGTTTCCCATCGTGGCGCAGCTGTGAACACCCCATCGTAGGGAATCTCACAAATGGAACTGATTTACCGTAAAATGTGTCTATTTTCCATTTAAGTTTTTGTTTGATGCTTCAGTGAGGCACATAAGTTACTGATGTTTCCCCGGTCAGCCCTCCAGGGCTATCTTTGGGTCTTGTTAAACCAAAGAATGTACTGTGCAGAAGATATGTGCAGAAGATAAGGCCTCGAAGGGAGAAGTTTTATTCGCATCAGCTGTTTTGCACATTGCTTAAACTGGAGATGTGCATAGTTCCTTGAAGAGAGCAGCATTAGTCAGATGCTGGGGGCGACAGTGGGAAAGGGAATGTATCCTGACATGTGCTCGATAGAAACGCTACTGTTGAGACAGGCAGAACCTTAGCAGCATCACGTCTAAAGGCTTTAGAGGGCTTCATACCTCAGTTAAGTCCCAAAGATGCAAATACTCACCACATGACCTTGATGAAGTCAACCTTCAAATCTCATGGCTCCTTTTATAGAATGAGCACAATGTGAATATCCCAAGGAATTATTTTTTTAATGTAAGGTGCTCAATCAAGATGAGGTCAGAAGTATGCGCATAAGTCTGAATGAATTGTGACGACATCAATGATGATGATGATATTAATTCTAATTGAAGTATTCTTTTATCAGCTGTCTGCCTTTCAATTACTATTTTCTTTAAGTGGAAGATGAAGGTAATAGTATTCTCTGGCTGACTTGTTTTGAGAGTTAGAAATGATATGTCCAAAGTAGACACAGCTTTTCTTAATCCATCATAAACTCTTAATAATGTGTTGTTCTTGTTATTTTTTTTTATACTCCCCTGTTATTTAAGTAATAGGCATGAGCTTCAGGAAAGCTGTGTGTCTTAGGATTTCAATTGCGGTGAAGAGACATCATGACCAAGGCAATTCTTAGAAAAGACATTTAAATGCAGCTGGCTTACAGGGTCAGAGATTCAGTCCATTATCACTAAGGCGGGAAGCATGGCAGCTTCTGGGCAGGCATGGTTCAGGAGCAGCTTAAGGTTCTACATCTTGATCTCACTGCAGCAAGGAGAGGACTGTCTCCTCGGAGGAAGGTCTCAAAGTCCAGCTCCAAAGTGACATACTTCCTCTAAATGAGGCTCCACCTCCTAATAGTGACAAGTATATTCAAATCACCACACTGTGCTTCCTAGAGAGGTCAACCCCTTGTGATATAATGAATTTTAACTGATAAATGCTTCCTCAAAAGAGATTACATTTCTTGGTCTAAAGCTCCTCTTCTACTTCTCTCAAGGATAACTCTCTCAATAATAACTCAAAATAAATAAATAAATAAATAAATAAGCCGAAAACCAAACCAAGATTCTCTACAATGAGAAGAATGTGTCTGAAGCACTTCAAAAAAGACAATAAAACTACCCAATTAATGATAATATATACTGTCAAAAAAGGCTACAAGAATTAGAACTAAGGGTATAAGGGACATTTATTTGCTCTGTACTTGACATTTTGAGTATCTTATTGGTGTATCAGTCTAGGGAGGATAGTGGTTGTTCAAGAAGCATTTTAAGAACCTATTAACCATCTAGTCTACCCACAAAAGACAGCAGATTTCCCCACTCAGTTACCAGTCGGATCCACTTTAAATCATCTGTTAGTGACAACATCTTCTTCCTAGTTGAGAAGGGACAAGCTGATATTGCAGAGCTCAAAACAGAGAAGGAGAAAATGGTGGCTTGTCTTGAGTGCTGAAGTGCTCTGAATGTGCAGGGAGAGATAAGGTGACGTCATAGAGCAAAAATGAGGCACAAAGTCCCCTTACCTCTTCCTGCTCATTCAAAGCACTTTACCACCCAGGACTAAAATTCCCCCAATAGAATTCAGGTTGCCCACCTGAAGATATCTCCTGAGTCTGAAATCTTTTAAAGATCTGAATATTAAAAATTTTTTTAAAATACCTACTATTGGGCTTGGACCACTTTGTTTTAACCACACTCGGTACTTTTAAATAAGATTTGCTAACCAGTTAATAAAGGCTACTTTCCCCTTCATGGTGGTGAGGTATCTTTACCAACAGGTCAATGGGATGTCAATTTTATTTCTCTGTCTTTTGCTGAGTGTCCTAAAGCAAGATCAGTATGACTTTGGGGTGGAAATGGTAAACCCAAGAAACACAAATAAGGAGCTTATTATCAATGTGACCGTCATTGTGAGTAGCTGGGTCTTGATTTTACTACCAACAGGAGACTCTGGAGAACATGGCCCAAGGTTATCCACTTGGAATAAGGAGCAGTGGTCTGGCCATCCTGAGGGCAGTGGTTTTCCAGGAACCTCGAAGCTTGTAATTTACAATGAGCCAAGAGAGCAAGTATGCATGGAGCAGTTGCAAGTGGGTCCATCTGAATTGTACAAAGGAATGGTCATAAGATTGGGGACAGAGACAAGTTATCTGTCCAGTCTCCCATCATCCACTGGTCAAATTATGTCACATGAGAAATTAATATTTTCAACTTTGAAATCTGTCCATGCATCAGAATATCTGGACAGGTTCCCGTAGGCATTGCCCACATCTAGGATGGAGAAGCCCAGGGCAGAAAGCAAAAGATTTCACAGTACAGCTAAGACATGACTGGTAACCATAGCAACAACTGGAATAAGAAGATTCATTCTAAGGGGAATAGAGCAGAATTGGGAGGAGACCTTGATGTTCATTTGTTTTTTTAGCAGTACCATTACAATAAATTTTGATTAATGCTATAAGCTGTTAATAAACGTTATCCCCTCAATTTCAATCTCTGAAGTATATTCTGATAAGAGATGCAGTTCCCTCAAGGCTCACTATGTGTTTTCAATGGTTCTCATAGGATCTACTGCATCACACAGCTTTGGAATTCTATATCTTAGATATGCATTTTAAAAATGCTTACTAGTCTAGATACTTTGAGAGATGGACTACACTTTAAAAAATTACAGATTTCCCCCTCTCCCTCTAATGCTACATTAAAGTACTCAGGGGAGAAAGAAGAAAATAAACGATTTGCGGGGTCTGATAAAGCTGGTCTGCGGAATGGAAACTGTATTGAATATGCAGTAGGCTCACAGCAATTAGCAGATAATAATTAATGCTTTGAAATCCTCTCCAGGTGTAGAGAAATACGGTAAGTGCTGGAACAAACATGAAAGCAAACATGGACAGGATTCAATTAACTTTTGCTCCAAGGAAGAGAAGGACTGATTTTAGAATCCAAACTACAAACTGTTCATACCTCTGACATTTCGACACTCACTGCATAGTAAAAGGGGTGTGTATTAAAGGTGTGTCTGTGTTCCAGCCAGAGGGATTGAAGGTGTGAACTATGGGATTGTCTGTATTCCACCTGGATCACACAGACCTAGGTCTTTCCATATGATCTCTTGCCAGAGTATCTATGTTTCTGGGTTAAAATTCCTCTACAAAAGAAGAAAGACTTGGGGACCTGCCATAGGTCCTGACAGTAACCTGGCTTGTTGATCATTATGCTATGTCATTTTATATGTGTATTTCTATATATGGGCCATTTTATTATGAACATTCCTATGTATCATCCTAGCTACAAGCATTAAATCCCACAATCAAGACATTTACAGAAAGACATTACAGAAAGTTCATGTGGGGGGAGCACAGGGAGATGGCTCAGTGGATGAAGTGCTTGCCATATGAAGAAGGACCTACGTTTGAATCTCAGCATCCATACAAAGCTAGCACAGCACCTATAATGTCACCACTAGAGAAGAAGAGAAAGGAGGGTCCCTGGAGCTTGCTAGGAGGGGCAGACTATTGAGTGGATACGCTCCAGGTTCATTGAGAATTCTTTTCTCAATTAACTAAGATGAAGAGCAACTGGGGAAGATACCAGCACTGACCTCTGGCTTCTGCACATACCCATGTATGTATGTATGCACCAGCATGCCTACATGTGTGTACACATACAGAAGAAACAATAACAGAGAGATTTTTGCGACCTCACATAATGTGAAGGCTAGCGAGAAGTCATTGACCATTCCATACTATGATGTCACTGCTTTCTTGAACGACTTTCACTATTGCTTGCATCAGTTCAGGTCTTCAAAAGTGAACACCAGGATGACATTAAGCACGCAAGAGAGTTATTTTTAAAATTAGAGAATGGGAGGTATCTAGCAGAGATAGAACCAGGCTTCAGACCCCAATGCAGTTCTGCATGCCACAAGTCCACAAAGTGTAAAGACCTTGAACACAACAACGCAAACCAATAGGAAACATACAATAACATATAAAGCCGTTAAGTCTTGACCTCAAACAAAGCAATAGAAGCAAATAAGAAACACAAAATGCCATCTAGAACCATTAAGTCACGGTTAACATAAAGTACACGCGCGCTAGTCAACCAGTGAATCTGTGAATATTATTATGAAATGGTGTGGAACCGTATCTCCTACATTGAAGACCAAGAGTGCTGGCTTTGTCTTTGGTCACTGACAACTGTGACAACTGAGAGAAAAGGAAGAAATCTCAACAAGTGCGAGGGTGTAACTTTTGCTCTAGCGTCAGAACGGTCTAGAGAAAGGCAGCTTCTAATTAAAGATTTTGAACATGAACTTGCCAGACTGTAACAGAGGTAAACAAATGTCTACCCCAGCCCCCAGTGATGTAATGATAATGATAGCGTGTGAAGCAAATAAGTAGTTCCAACAATCCTCCCTGGGGCTCCCACGCCCTTGCTCGACGCAGAAGGGGGTACGGTAGGCAGTCATGTTCACCAGCAGGGAATTATCTCTGCCATGCTGTGTGCTCTCACTGTGTTTGCCATGCCAACATTATGTAGAGTGTGTTGTCTTTTCCTTACATTAATTTTATTATATTTAAGTTAGTGTGTACTTGTGTATATGTACTTGCAAGTGTACACACAAACATCATGGTGCACCAGTACATGGACAACATGTGGGATTTGATCTCTCCTTCTACCATGTAGGATTGAACTCAGGCCATCCGGCAAGTACCTATACCCAGAACCACTTGCTGGATCCAGAAACTCCTTTTGAGAGTATACTAGGGAGCTGGAGAAAAGGCTCTGCGGTTAAGTGAACATGCTGCTTTTACCAAGGACCTGGGTTGGTTTCCAACCTACATAAATGCTCGTGACTGTCTGTAATTCCAGTCAGAAGATTTAGTAACCAGGCACACATGCCTTGGGTATCTGTAAGGCAGGAAACGTTCATATATATATATATATATATATATATATATATATATATATATATATATATATATATATATATATCTCAAATGAAAATAAATACATATTCTCTTTAAAGAAGTACTTTAGGGAGCTGGGATTGTAGCTCAAGTGCTGGTGTCTTGGTGTCTATTTATGCATGTAAAATCTTTTTTGTTTGGTTTGATTTTGTTTTTTGAGACAGGGTTTCTCTGCATATCCGTGGCTATTTAGGAACTCACTTTGTAGACAAGACTGGCCTGGAGCTCACAGAGATACAACTGCCTCTGCCTCCAAAGTACATGTGCACACCGTTATAGCTGACCACATGGTATCTTTTCAGTCAAGGCTATTCTGTGGTTTAATAGAAAGAATGTTCACACTTCAACCTTGGATTCCCTACCTGTACCTCTTTTTTTTTTTTTTTAAATATTAAAGAGATCTGGTGAAAGAAATGGTAGTTATCAGTTGGAAATTAGATCAAACATATGATATATTTTAAAGTAAGTGGTCAGTTGCTTACTTATCCTGCTAATTATCATTTTTCTTGGAATCATTTTCAAAGGCAGTGGGTGCTGCCGTTTTAAACATGGTTGCCCAGTAAGAACTATCATTTCCCCTTTAAAGTTAAGTGTGTGTGTGTGTGTGTGTGTGTGTGTGTGTGTGTGTGTGTCTGTGTTTGGTGGGATACACATAGTATGTGGGTGCTATAGGGCCTATAGTGACCCTTCCTCCCACCAGCTAGTTGTCCAGGTGCTGGCAACCTCCCAACCCTCTGCAGCTGCTCTGATTCTTGTCTTTTTGCTAGAATTTCTCGTGCAAGCTCCCGAAAAGTTCAATACCCTTTTAACGAGATTTCTTTGTGCTCATGATCACCACAAATGCAGTTTTGCGACACACGACTTACCCTTACCAGGCAGACAGAGCTATTCGGAAAGTCTGCTCCCTTTGGGAGCTCTGCACACTAACCAGGAAGCTCTAGTCAAAAGTCAGTCATAGGGAGTTAAGAGGAAAAGGAAAGACAGCTGAAAGCTAACCCTTTCATAGCTCAGCCACTTCCCTTGCTGTCCGCTGTGAGCGTGAGTGCTTCCCTATTTTGATTAGGCATAGATCAAGAAATGGCTGCCACCAAGTGTGCCAGCACTGACTGAAATGGTGCCAGCCTCTATGAGAACAGAACAGAGGAAGTCATTGTCTGTAGATGTGCACATAGATATGACTATTCACTGGTTTAAGCATGAGGGCTGGCAAAAAAATGACAAGACCATTAACATCCAGGGGGAGAAGGGGAAAGGTATTTCTGTGCTATGCTTCTTTGACACAGAAGCAAAATGCAGAAACATGAGAGAGATGGGAAAATCCATTGAGATTGCTCAGTGTGTAAAAACACTTGACACCAAGCCTAATAGCCTGAGTTAAGACCCTAGGAGATTGTCCTCTGACTTTCACATGTGTGCCTTGGCATGCACATACACATATACATACATACATACATACACAGACACAGACACAGACACATACACACACACACACAGACACACACACACACACACACACACACACACACACACACACACACACACGCTAAGCACTTAAGTCCAGATGAGCTGCAAGCAAGCTCAGCAAACTCCGTTTAATTATGTGCGTTTCCTCCAGCAAATCCCTCCCTGCTCTACCTGCTGGGCAAAGCTAGAAACTGAGAGAGTAGAGGGCAGAGGAAGAGGAAGGGTCTGATGCGAGCACTGGCGGGGTTATGAGAGGTCAAAGCATGGCCTCTTTCTAGTGCAGGAAAGAAAGAAAATGGGAAGTAACTGAACTAATGTGAAGCCAGAAAGAAACCCAAGAGGAAGGCACAAGAAGCGATGCGACCAGCTTCCCTTAGGAAGGGAGGTTAACACGTGGCAGATGTGTGTGTGTGTGTGTGTGTGTGTGTGTGTGTGTGTTGGGGGGGTACGACTTTGTGGTTAGGAAAATGGAGAGGTGGGGTTTATGGGAGGGTGATTTGGAAGTGAATGGGATGAACAAACTTAAAGATCTTTAGGATAGACTTCACTGTAGCTGGAGAGATGGCTTAGCTGTTAAGAGCACTGACTGCTCTTCTGCAGGTCCTGAGTTCAAATCCTAGCAACCACATAGTGGCTCACAACCATCTGTAATGAGATCTGACTCCCTTTTCTGTAGTATCTGAAGACAGCTACAGAGTACTGTAATAAAATAAATAAATAAATAAATAAATAATAAAAAGTAAATAAATATTTTTTTAAAGGGATAGTCTTCACTGAATCTGACATAAGGGTGCCAAGTATGATTTCCTGATCACCCTGGTGAATGGTAGAATTTGAATAGAAGACATTGTGTACATTATATGTCAATTTCCTATGTGTATAGAAAACACTGATCTTGGGGCCAATTGGAAGAAATTGTAGAGAGTGACATAAATGAGTCAAAAAGGAGGTTTGTGTGATACACACACACACACACACACACACACACAATCACAAAATAACCAGTGTGTGTTAAAGAGATATTTTTATTATCACAACAGGAAGTCAAGAAGTAAGGTGAATGTCTGGAGTGAGACAGACTCAACATTGAATTGTGTTATCACACCAGATCTTAGCTCTTTTTGCCTTTATACCCAGGCCAGGGCTTCAAATTAACTTGACTTTGGAGTCTTAAAACAACTTTGTAGAGGGTCCAGAACTGTGTTCTCTGTTCATATGCCGCAAGACATAGAGTGGCTTCAAATCTAGCACTTTCAAAAGGAGAATTCCCCAAAATTTCCCCCCCAAAATCTTTCCTTGTATCTCATAGCCATTGAGTAATAATTGAATGGTGGTCCAATCTCCGGTAAAATAAATAAGCAAGCAAGCAAACCATCAAACAATATACATACATAGCTCTTACTTTAGATGAGCCATGTCCAGCTCTTAAGCTGAAACGACCTTAGCACATGTTACACTCTTGTGTCTCAATAAGAGAAAGTAAGAGTGAATATCAGGGCTCTGTAACTTCCCCAGTTAAATTCATTTGTGACTACAAAGTGTCCCGGGCTCCTGCTGTTAATGCCATAGGTGATGAATGAGTATCAACCAAATCTTCAAGTCTCTAAGTAAACAAAGTTTTGCCTTTCTGTGAAGGAGTCACGTTTCCTTTGATACTGATGAATACACTAGTCAGTTCCCACCTTGCAAAGGATAGAACCTCTGGACCCTAAATAGAGCTAAGGGCCACGAGAGCATATTTCATTTTGTCTTATAAAACTGCAACAATGTTATAGATTTTTTGCTCAGTTCCACTAAGACTCCACAGATTCTACTTCAGCCATGCATCCCAAGTGTCTTTTTGCAACAGAATTAACTTCTTTGTCCCACACCTTGAAAATAGAAACCAAGTGTTATGCTCAAGTCTGGAAGTTTGCAGTTCCGAGGGCTAAGATCATTGTTGGTTGTAGAGTGGTTGTCTAGCAGTCAGTAGCCTTGGGTTCCACCTTTGGTACCACAAGGTAAGAGAGTGGAAAGTGGTAGGAATTCGAAGTCCTTACAAACTTTTGTGGCAGGCAGAGACAGTGGATAGGTGGTCAGAACAGCCAATGGTAATATAAATATAAGGCTTTCACAATCCTGCTATAAAATGACTGGCACCTCCCATCCGTGACAATTTCCCAACACCTTGAGAAGTTCAGGTAGGACTATTCACGAGCAGGCACAGCTAACCATACCAGCCTCACAGTCCACATTCCAAAGGCCTTCTTGATTTCCATGATCTTGTCTTTATAACTCCACACTTCCAAAGTTCCTTTTGACCCTACGAACAATTGCTTCCCCTATTTTTCCATCATGTGGCTCCCGCTCTTCTGGGACAACAGGGATCTCTTCATCTAAAGCCCCTGCCGACAGCTCCAGCTCCAGCTTCGTTATTGCTCTCTGCTCCTGTGTCTCTCCCCAACTGCCTCCTTTCAGACACGTTTCACCTTGTTTTGTACTGTGGCTCTCTGTATTTATCTCTTCCTATGATAGTGCAAGGATGTCAAGTAATGATTTTTCTTTGTCTTAATTCTGGTATCTGAAAATTAAACAGTATCTATGTTTGCTGGGTAGACTTCATTCCTTTGAGAGAAACACCTTTCAATGTATAATTTACTCTATGGAATTCCTGCTTTCTATTTTGATGGTAGTAAACTATTTGTGATGAATAAATCTGGTTATAAGAACACACTGAGCCAAACCCCACAGAACACAGCAGCCAGATAGTTGTTGTTTTCAAAGGAAACTTCAGCATTACAAAATTTATTAATAATTACTAACATATATCTTTGTGAGTAAATTACCCTGTTCATTTGCAGAAGAAGAAAAAAAAAAAAACAAAAACGCCCCTGGTGTTGTCGGGCCACATTGCAAGCATATACGCTTGACTGGCAAAGAGAGGTAGGTGGTTGTTTCTTGAAGTAAAATAAATCAGGCCAGCAAAGCTGGTTTCAAAACGAAATTTTGATTATAGACTTTTTAAATGCCAGGGCAGCTTTCCTGAAAACCAAAATCATTATGTGTCTTGTTTTGAAAAGAATGGCCTAACCCTCTTATTAAATTGTTTGAAGGCTGTAACTCATACATAAAATGACAGCACCAGAAAATTAATCGCTGTGTTTAATTTGTTCCTCTGATAATGAAACAGAATTTTATTCCTTTCTTCATAAGATAAAGAAATCTTAAATGCTGTTCTAAGTCTGGGCAAACTCTGGCTTGTTACTCCCACAACATACCTCTGAGATCACAGCACTCCCTTCTAATGTTGGCCTGTTCCTGCTGGCCTTGCTATTTCTAAATCATACATTCTTTTAGGAGAAAGTCGCCCGAGATTCTGGGTTAGCTTACATGAGAAAGAAATATTAAGTGTGAAGCTTTCTCCCACGGTATTCCCAGTTCGGATAGTGTGTAACTGAATGAACAGGGAGGGAAGGCAGAAACAGAGATTCTAAATCTGCATGATGAGACAGGCTAGCCTTCTAGCTTGTAACTTACCCCAGGATAGAGACCTATCTGTGTCTATATCCTGAATATACACTTGATAGGCCATGACTCAAAAACAGTCATTTACTAAAGCAATCCAAATCAAGTTCATTCAATCCTTGCTAGGGTTTGTGTCTGGCTTGTTCCCCTGTGGTATATGACCTGGAAGCTTAGCTCCCCACACAGTGATGTCAAAGCTAAGGAAACTTTAAGAGATGGGACCTATTGAGAGATAATTGAAGTCACCAGGCTCCGTTCCTATGATTGATATTGTCCTCACAAAGGGCGTTGAAGATGGGGCAGGCCAGTGCTTGTATTAATCCCAGCACTCAGGAGGCAGAGCTAGGCTGATCTCTGCGAGTTTAAGGTCACCTGGTCTATATGATGAGTTACAGACAAGGAAACATAGTGAGATCCTGTCCCAAAACCTAACATAAAATAAGAGTTACATGAGTTACGTCATACTGGAGTGAATTAGCTCTCATTGTAAAAACAGGCCACCTTCCATCTTGGTATCATTGGTTCATAGATGTTTTCTTTTCTGCTTCCCCATCTATCACACCACAACAAGGTACCTCATTGCCAGAATGAAGGTGTTACACTGTTTGGACCTTCCAGCCAACAAGGAGTCAAATAAACTCTGTCCTTATAAAATATTCAGCCTTGGCTTAGAGTAATACAGATCTCGTCCCAACTTCCAAATTTGGAAGCATTTTTTTCTCATTTAAGAAAAATATTTAAATAACTTGCCCAAAGTCTCCCTGAAAGATTTGAATTACAAACTGAAGATATAAGATTAAAAGGGATCTTGGGAGGCAGAGACAGGCAGATTTCTGAGTTCAAGGCCAGCCTGGTCTACAAAGTGAGTTCCAGGACAGCCAGGGCTACACAAAGAAACCCTGTCTCAAAAAACCAAAAAAAAAAAAAAAAAAAAAGATTAAAAGGGATCTGAGAATTATCTAAAAAAGTGCAGTTTTGGGCTGGAGAGATGGCTCAACAGTTAAGAGCACTGAATGCTCTTCCAGAGGTCCTGAGTTCAATTCACAGCAACCACATTGTGGCTCACAACCATCTGTAATGGGATCCGATGTCCTCTTCTGGTGTGTCTGAAGACAGAGACGCTGTACTCATATAAAAAAAAAACTTAAAAAAATAGGTAAAGTACAATTTTAAAAAAATAGGAGAAATATAATTCCCAGGTACTATTTCAAAACATTTATTTTACAGAGTAAAAATCAATACAATGTGTATACAATTAATGTATGTACACTTTTAGCCTTTGTACAAACATGACCAAGTAGATCTTGCCATGATAAATGTCAGGATTTAGTGACTGTAAAGACAGAAACAAAAATGGTGTTCTAAAATAGACCTTAGAGCTATGATCTAAGGGTTATGGGGGCGTGACTGATGGGATAAACAGCTACTGTACATATGAGGAGGGCAAACAATAATGCTAAGAGAATGAGAGAGAAAAAATAAAGTCACAAACTCACTCTCATATAGAACTGCAGTGGAAAGCTGCTTGGATGTGGGAAAAAATGCTGGTAGATAATATTGAAAGTGCAAGCTAAGAGAAGTGAGGACTTTGGAGAGCAAAGGCCCTGGGGAGCATGGGCCCTGGGGAGCTAGCCACTTGGTAGACAAATAAGGACGATTCTCTCAAAACTCATGGCCTCAGTAGATATCAATCACGTGACTTCCATCAGTCATTAGGGCCTGTTAAATAACCTCTTGGGTTCCCTTCCTGTAGTTCAACGTTTTAAAACAAAAAAGCTGAATTCAATCATTAAGTCTTGACTCAAATTCAGAAAGTCATGGCTTCAACACTGTAAAGAATTAGCTCCCTGGTACTGAACAAGATGTTTCCTTACAAGTGGAACTTCCCTTCTCCTCCGCCCATGGTAGATACGGACTTACTGCAAGAACACGTGACTTTTAAAAACAAAAGGCAGATATAGGTCAGCAAGGTGTGTGGGTAGGTTAGAACCCTGGAGCTTAATCAAAACAACTTGGGCAATTGTCTCTAAACTGATTTTTGCGAAGCAACTGTGTTTCACAATAAAGGCATCTGTGTGCCTTTAAGAGTATGACTGATGTTAGTAATTAGGCAGGCAATAACATTTAACACGTTCGCTGAATTTGGAGGGGTTCCTGAGTCAAATACTTGCACAAAGTTCTTTCCTAAGAGTATGGAATTTTCATGAGTCCATGTCGACCCAACAACAGCATTCGTGACATCACAACCTGACCGATAAAAGAATGAAGCAGATCACATCTGAAGTGGCCTCATGTCAGGGAAGTCGAACAACTTGAGAATTCCAGAAATATGGATTCGGTTTCTTTCATGAACTACACAGGCTAGGATGGGTGTTCTAGTCTCTCCGGATGAAGCGAAGGGAGCCGGGTGCCTGCTACGCAGGGACTTCCCAAGCACCTGTTCAGCTTGAGGAATTTGTTTTGGCTTGCTTGTTGTGTAGCAAAGCAGTCTTTCCGCCACACTTCCTGCTTCAGCCATGGATGCGCTCTTTGGGTTCCACTTCCTGGGGCTGTTCCTTTCCTCTTCTCCAGGAGTCCCACTGGTCCTGAAGGGTGTCACATTCTGTATACGGTGGACAACTGCCCTGTAGTCTTTCCCCCTTGCTTTCTATGCCAGATATGTTGAGTTTCCATTTTTTTAAATTTCTTTTTCTTATAAAATTGTATGTACTGCTGTGTGTGTGTGTATGTGTGAGTGTGTGTGTGTGTGTGTGTGTGTGTGTGTGTGTGTGTGTGGCTATGAACATGTGTATAAGAGTGTCTTTGGAGATCAGAAGAGGTCATCTGATCCCCTGGCACTGGATATCACGTAAGCAGTTGTGAACTACCCAACGCGGGTACTGAGAACTGAACTTGAATCCTCTGCAGGAGCAGTAAGAACTCTTAACCACAGAGCCAGTTAAGAATCTAGCCCCAGATGGTGAGCTAACACTCTATTCTAATTGCCTTATGGTATGCAAGTTCCTCAGAAACACAAGTTTGAAGATGTCTGAGATTAATCACCTGTGTATGTCCTGTATTTGCCTATTTGGATATTTCTGTCTAAACCTATCTTATCATAGACCTAGATCTCAGACTTGGTTTCTACTTAGTATTATCATGGATGGATCTCCACGAGTATATAGTGTATATATTTTTAGATCCACAGGTTCTATCTCTCCTTCTCTCCCTCCCTCCTCTCTCTCTCTTTCTCTTTCTCTCCCTTCCTCCCCCTCTCTCTTTCCCCCTTCTCTCTGTCTCACTTCCCCCCCACCCCCGCACTTTTGGTTGTAAGCCTTAGCCTTTAACGACTGCGTCATATTTCTAACCCTCTACCTGTTTTTGAACCAAGGGTTCACATAGCCCGTGCTAACTTCCAACTCCATTTGATCCCTCTGTCTCCATCTTCTCTACCACACCCAGTCTTATGCAGTGTGGAAGACCCAACCCCGGGCTTTATACATTTGAGAAAAGTACCCTAGCACTGGCTGCCTTGCCAGTCCCAGGGTAATGAAATGCTCATTGTTTTAGCATTTTACCTAATGACATGTGCTTCACAGCCTTTCCTAATTAGAATGTGTCCTTTTGAGACTTGCTTACTGGAGTACGGAGCTTCCCGCACTAAATTCCTAAGGGTTTCTCTCTCTCTCTCTTTTTTTTTTCTTTTCTCAAACCTGTCCACATTAGCAAGCCCTTCCATGAGGTGATCTTATCAGCTTGCGAGCACTCATCCTCTCCTGATTATTACCACACAGAGATTCCAGAAGGCACATTCAGTGTCCTTTGGGATGTTTGTCCTTTTGGATGCTTTGTGATGACGTCATTGATGATGCTTGCTGCCTCATCATCTTGCCACACTTCTTGTTAGAGATTCTTGGGCAATATCATTTTTTTTAATACAACATTTTTAGCCTTTGTGAGTCACCTGATCAAAGGCTGTTCCCTAGCAAGGACTCTCTAGATCCCACACGTGGCGTCACCATGTGTGCTCCCCTTCCCAAAGCTGCCTCCATTTTGGTCACCCAAGCCTCAAAACTGCTTGCAAGGAATGGCCATCTCCTCCTCCTCTACCTCTTGCCTTTTTTTTTTTTAAATTTATTTAATCATTTTATGTATATGAGTACACTGCAGCTGTAGAGATGGTTGTGGGCCTTCATGTGGTTGTTGGGAATTGAATTCAGGACCTCTACTCGCTCTGGCTTTGCTTGCTCCAGCCCAAAGATTTATTTATTATTATAAATAAGTACACTGTAGCTGTCTTCAGACACACTAGAAGAGGGCATAGATCTCATCACGGGTGGTTGTGAGCCACCATGTGGTTGCTGGGATTTGAACTCAGGACCTTCGGGAAAGCAGTCAGTGCTCTCACTCGCTGAGCCATCTCACCAGCCCCTCCACCTCCTTTTCTGTGGTACTCAGCTGCTCCCAGCTGCTTCCTGGATACTCCTCACCTGATGAGTGAATAATGAATATGTGGTGAATTTATGCACTTAAATATTATTCAGCTGTTAAGACAAAAGGAAATCATGAAATTCACAGATAAATGGATGGACCTGGAAACAGAATCACCCACAGTGGGGGTAGTTATAACCAGAAAGACAAGGGTCATGTATTGTTTATGATTAGGGTATGTGTGTTATATTTGCAGTGCCCATAGAGGTCATGAAATTAGTAAGGGGCTATGCGGGGCCACCTCAAGAGAGCAGAGACGGAGTGCAATGGTTTAAACGGTTAAAGGAAGAGAATGGAGTAGGAACGGTTAAATGAGGCTGGAGCTGGGAGGGCAGGGTAGAGGAGGAAATATGGTGAGGGCTCACTTACTGTAAAGGCATTTTGAAAAGCCAGATGGAAATCCACTACTATAAAAGCTTCCTAAAATGTACACATGTGCATATATAAACAATTGTAAATGGAGTTACCCTATAATAATCGGGCAATAATGCCCCTAACTGAACCCATAGGTAACAAATAAATGTTCAGTACCAGAAATGGGGTACCTCTTGTAGAGTTGTTGATTAGTGTGGTCTCATATACTCCCCACAAATTATAAGCTATTGCAGAACTTGATGGCAAGACACTATTACTGAAGACACCACACACTTGAGTCACAGAACATGGAGAGAGCACGCTGGTACTAACCTGTAAGTTCAGTACCTACTGTCAAACGTTCCTGATGCTAGAAGGTGCTCACACATGCTACCAAAGGAAAAAAAAAAAAGCAGCCATCGATTTTACCCAGATGTGAACTATGATAACAAGAAGCCTGGCAGGGAATGCCCACCATATAATAGTGGCATAAATATGAGAGTAACCAATCACTTTTTTTTTAAGATTTATTTTTATTTTATTTATTATATGTAGGTACACTGTAGCTGTCTTCAGACACTCCAGAAGAGGGAGCCAGATCTTGTTACGGATGGTTGTGAGCCACCATGTGGTTGCTGGGATTTGAACTTATCACCTTCGGAAGAGCAGTCGGGTGCTCTTACCCGCTGAGCCATCTCACCAGCCCCAACCAATCACTTTTTAATTGGATATATGACTGGTACTCAAGTTGAAATGCATACTTGACATGATTATCAAAACGAAGAACCCATGGGTTGACAGGTCATAGGCTCGAGTAGAAAACCTAAACTATTACTGTGAAAAAATAGGTATAATGTATTAGTCAGGGTTCTCTAGAGACACAGAACTTATAGAATGTTCGATATGTTATGGGAATTTATTGTAATGATGTAACAGTCTATAGTCCAACTAACTCAACAATGGGCAGCTGACCAAAAATCTAGTGGTTGCTCAGTCCTGCAAGGGTAGTTGTTTGAGCTGCTATTCTGTATAAGCTGGAATCCTGAAGCAGTAGGCTCCGATAGATGTGCTGGGCAAGTAAGTGCAAGCAGGCAAAAAAGAGTGAGCCACGCCTTCTTCCAATGTCCTTATGTAGGCCTGCAGCAGAAGGTGTGACTCAGATTAAAGGTGTGTACCACCATGCCTGGATTGGGAACATCCTTTGTCCCAGGTTGACCTTAAGATAAGACATCTGCTTGCCTCAATCTCCTAGAATTAAAGGTGTATACTACCTTGCCTGGGCCTCAGCTTTTCATGGTCGCTATGCCTCAAGATCTCCATGTCATGGTCGGGGTCAGAAGCCTTCGTCTTCCAGCTTCATGATCTGGATCACAGGTGTGCCCTCCATTTCTGGATTGTAGTTCATTCCAGATGTGTTTATGTTGACAGCCAGGAATAGCCATCCCAGATAGTATTAAAACAATGCCAGGTGTCTCGTCATCCTATCCAGAGACGAGTGCGTCTCTTAATCTTTCTTAGAGAAGGTTCTTCTTGCAGGAGATGGCAATTAATCAAAGACCCACAAGTGGTAAATGTTCAGAAAATAAAAGACCGGGGAATGTTCGACCCTCAATGGTTTCTCATACCCCTACTCCTATCAAGATTCAGAATTATGGTGGGAAAGCTGCAGAAGAGATGTGAGAGCCAGCGGCAGTAGACTATAAGGAGAAAGTATTTTTCAAACCCAGCAGAGCATTTACTACACATCTGACCGCACAGTGGTTGTGACAGCACGCCGAAGACCAGTACAAGCTCAAGCCAGACAACACCCCAGCATGGAGAGGAGATGCAGACATGAAGTCCACCCTAGCTAAAGAGCTGTTGGCAGTTGATAACTGATAGGAGAGAGTTTGTTTTCTTTTAGGGTGAAGCCCTTGGTAGATCTCCTATGTTTCAATGCAGGGTTATATATCCTAAGTATTTGGACAGAACAACTGCACTCTATGGGTTTAAAACACACACACACACACACTCAGAGAGAGAGAGAGAGAGAGAGAGAGAGAGAGAGAGAGAGAGAGAGAACAAAACACAATGTTAGGTGAGAAGGGTGGAAATGTATTTGGGAGGAATTATGGGAGGGATGAATATGATGAAAATACACCCTACAACTCTCAAACTAATTAAAAATGAGAGGGGAGCCCACTTTTAAGAGCATATATGTTGAATTACACAGAAAGGGATTTATCAGGACACATTTTTGTTCTCATCTCATTCAGCTCCCAAGATGCAATATCTAACAGCATTTGTTGATGGGAGTTGAAAAAACAAAACAACCAACAACCCTAACCCCCGCCCCCACTCCCTGAGACAGATCAATCAATGATGAGAAGTTGTAAATTAGAGTGACATTTACTTCATACCATTTTTCTTAGTGTGTTTCTCCATTAACTAACTAACTAACTAACTAACTAACTAACTAACTAACTAACCAACTTTACATCCCTCTCCTCCCAGTACCCTGCTCGCAAGCCCCCCTCCCCCATCCTTCCATTCCCTTCTCTGAGAGGGTGGAGGCCTCTCTGGGTATCCCCCCACCCTGACACATCAAGTCACCGTAGGACTAGGCACAACCTCTCCCACTGAGGCCAGACAAGGCAGCAGCCCATTTAGGGGAAACAGGATCTAGAGACAGGAAACAGATTCAGGGACAGTCCCCACTCCAGTTGTTAGGGGATCTGCATGAAGACCAAGCTGCACATCTGCTACAGATGTGCAGGTGGCTTAGGTTCAGCCCGTGTATGCTCTTTGGTTGGTGGCTTAATCTCTGGGAGCCCCCAAAGCGTCCAGGTCACCTGACTCTGTTAATCTTGCTGTGGAGTTCTTATCATAACCAGGTCCCTCAATCCTTCCCCCAGGTCTTCTAGAAGATTCCCTGAACAATCTCCAATGTTTGGGTGTGGATCTCTGCATCTGTTTCAGTCAGCTGCTGGATAGATCCTCTCAAAGAAGAGTTATGATAGGCTCCTGTTTGCGAGCATAATAGTGTCAGGGGTTGGTTCTTGCCCATGGGATGGGTCTCAAGTTGGGCCGATCATTGGATGGTGATTTTTCTCAGTCTCTGCTCCATCTTTGTCCCTGAATTTCGTGTAGGTAGGACAAATTTTGGGTCAAAGGTTTTGTGGGTGGGTTGGTGTCTATCCCTCCACTGGAAGTCTTGCCTGCATATAGGTGGTGGCCACTTTATCCTCACGTCACCCACTGCTAGGAGTCTCAGCTAGAGTTGTCCTCATAGAGTCCCCATAGCGGCTCACCCATTTAGATCTCTGGCATGTCTTAGAGATTTTTCCTCCCCCAATATGCCAATTTCCATCCACTCTTGGACCTCTCTCCTTGGCTCTTCCTATACCTGATCCCCATCCCAGTTCTCTTCTCCACCCCGCCTCCCACCCGGTTCTTTTCCTCCATCGACCCCGATAATGGTTTTATTTCCCCTTCCGAGTGAAATTCAAGCAGACTCCATTGGGTCCTCCTTGTTATTTAGCATTTTTTGGATTCTGTATCTTAGAGTGGTTACCCTGTACTTTCTGGCTAACATCCACTTACAAAAGAGTGCATACCATGAATGTCCTTTTGGAACGGGGTTACATCATTCAGGATGATATTTTCTAGTTCCATCCATTTGCCTGCACATTTCATGATGTCCTTGTCTTTAATCGCTGAGCAGCATTCCATTGTATAGATGTACCACATTCTCTTTATCCATTCTTCCATCGAGGGAGATCTGGGTTGTTTCCAGTTTCTGGTTATTATGAAAAAAAAAAAAAAAAGAGCTGCTATGAGTATGACTTTCCATCGAATTAGAGCGTGCTATTTAAGATTTCTGAAAATCAAACAGAACCTCCGGAAAAGTCTGCTATCTTCTGGGCAGAAGTGACAGAATGAAAGGTTGAGTGTGGATCCCGCCCCCTTCATTTTTATATTTCCTTTGTCAGTTTGCCCAATAATGTGTATTGTATATTTAAAAAAACTAAGGAAACTCAAGGCCTACTGTGTTCATGGCTTTGAAAATCCCGGTGTGTAATAGCTCACTTCAATCCCAGCACTTGGGAGGCAGAGGCAGGCGAATTTCTGAGTTGGAGGTCAGCCTGATCTACAGAGTGAGTTCCAGGACAGCCAGAGCTATACAGAGAAACCCCGTCTTGAAAAACCAACCAACCAACCAAACAAACAAACAAACAAATAGCTCACTTCAGAATACAAACTTCTCAGGCATTGCTGTTTTGCCCTTGTCTCCCTAGTCTTAGCGAGAGTAAAGACTTTGCATTCACATACTTTGCCTGCCTTTTCCTGTTTCATTGACAAGAGCAACATAAAGTGTCCTGTGCACGACGAGCCAGTCCAGTGAGGTTTGGATTTGATATTTCTGTTAACATTTTCTGTTACAGGAAAAGTTTTTAGTTTACAAATTGAGAGAATGTGGACATAATGGTGTTTTCAAAATAATTGCCCCCCCAAGACAAAAAATAAAAACCCCTTGCTAAAATTATGAAATATGCTGATCTCTCAGGACCCTTTGCTACCCAGGTAGGCCTGAAGAAGAATGTGAAAGGAAAGTTTATGACATCACATTTAACTTTTCATTCCATCTATAGGTTCATTGCACTACAAAATTAAAAAAAAAAAAGAAGTATTCTAGTTGGAAGAGAAGTGCCCACTTTTCCTTCCACATTCCCTAATTTGACTCTGTAGAATTAGTTATTTATAGTGTTCATGTATGCACACATATAAATATTATATACCCAAATATATACGTATACTGTATACACACATATACACATATATATCATATATTTATATCATATGTCATGTATATCAGTATATATATATATATATATATATATATATATATATATATATATATATATGTGTGTGTGTGTGTGTGTGTGTGTGTGTGTGTGTGTGTATACTGACTTAGATTATTGTGGGCAAATGTACAAATCTGCCTCTTTTTCACTTTTAAAAAAATTATTTATTATTATTATTATACATAAGTACACTGTAGCTGTCTTCAGACGCGTCAGAAGAGGGCTTTGGGTCTTAATTGGGTTGTGAGTCACCATGTGGTTGTTGGGATTTGACTCAAGACCTTCAGAAGAGCAGTCAGTGCTCTTAACTGCTGAGCCATGTCACCGTCCCCCCTCTCTTTCTCACTTGACTCAACTGTTTTCGTTCCTGAGAATCAGCGGCCTTGAAGCTGGAACAACATCAGGCTTCCTTTGTTGTGAACGCAGCCCCGAGCATCAGGGAGAGATGACTGCGAACCCTGTACTAGCAAGGATGCCATCTTTTCCCTCCCGGCGTTTGCTGAGAGGAGCAGGGGACCCACTGGACCCAGTGTTGAGTGTTGAGCCAATCAGACCTACCTCTCAGGGTTGCCTGAAGGAAGCTCCTGAAAGCGCGTTGTGTTCCTTAACATACCGCGGCTGGATTTACGCCTCTGAAAGCCTTTCTCCTCAAACAATTGAGGCGATTGTGTTTTCATTAAGTCCTCAGATTCATTAGTGACAGACTGAATTTCCTTAAAATACAATATGATAATATGATTGTGTTATAACTATGATGTCTCAAGAACTCGTTTTTCTCTTTCCTTCGGTTTTTCTTTCTTTATCGATGAGATTGTTGCTGTGTTTCCCAAGCTGGTCTCCGACTACTTCCCATGTTGACTTCCTGAGTAGTTTAGACTGCAGCACACCCCAGTATGCTCTGCTCCAATATAGTTGGTTTTTAAAAACCCATCTTTATTTTTTTTATAACTTATTTATATATTTTATTTTATACACATTGGTGTTTTGATTGCAGGTATGTCAGATCCCCTGGAACAGGAGTTAAAGACAGTTGTGAGCTGCCATGTGGACACTGAGAATTGAACCCAGGTCCTCTGGAAAAACAGCCAGTGATCTTAACTGCTGAGCCATCTCTCCAGCCCTCTAATCTAGTTTTTATGAAGGTAGTCATGGACAGGGTTAAAATGTTAGGTTGTGATGAAAAATTACAAGTAGAACCAAATTACTTTTTTTTTTTTTTTTTTTTTTTTTTTTGAGACAGGGTTTCTCTGCATAGCCCTGGCTGTCCTGGAACTCACTCTGTAGAACAGGCTGTCCTCAAACTCAGAGATCCGCCTGCCTCTGCCTCCTGAGTGCTGGGATTAAAGACATCTGCCACCACTGCCCTGCTAAAACCAAATTATTTGTTTCAGCATTTCAGTTAAATGAAAATTGTAAACTGTACCAAGAGGCTTCACACAGTCAACACTTCCAGTTCTTTCCCCAATATTTCAAAAACAACACAGCTTTCACTTGGCTGTCTTTGACTTTCTGCCTTTGACATTTGTTCATTATTTCTTATTATAAAACTAAGAAAACACAAGACACTAAGCAAACACCTTCTGTTTTCCCACAGATCCAACTCATTTAACAGAATTTTTGGTTCGGTTGAGACGCAACATTTACTCTGCTGTTGCTGTTGTTATTATCAGAACCGAGTCACACGGGTTGGACATTGATTTTCTGTGGACCTTTCACATATGCTTACGGTCAGAGAGTTTTGGTGTTAGGCTTCTCTGTCAAGCCTACAGATAAAGAAGCCCCCCACCTCCCCACCCCCCCACCCCCATATGCTCAGGCTGGCAGGAGATCTCAACTTTGATACTCTTTCAATAGAAACTGTATTTTGAAACTTGACCTTCTGCAGCTCAGAACCTGTAGGAGATACTCTGTCTTGGGCAGAGCTGGGCAGTGGCAGCTGGCTGTAGCTCCCCTTCAGCCGGTTTCCCTGCCATTAGGAGGGAAACCAAGAGGTGCTCTGTAGTGTCCTGTGTTGTTGAGCTGTGGCTTCCGGGTCTTTAGTAATGTTAAATTCACTGACAACTTAAATCCACTTTAAATATGTGACTTGTTTGTTGGGTGCAGAGTCCAACACAAACACGTGCAGCCTATTTGTCTAGAGCAGCAGGTGAGTGCCTGCTTGGCTCTGTTGCTTTGGCCATTTGGAACTTGTACCAGAGAAACCTGCTCACCTCCTGAGGGCTAGGAATCAGACAGAGGGATTTAGACGAGGACCTCATCTTTCCAAGGCATGTCTCCAATTGCAAAGCATCTCTCCACTAGGCCCTGCCTCCTTTCTTAGTCACTGATCTGTTGTTGTGAAGAGATACCATGACCAAGGTAGCTCTCATACAAGAAAGCATTGGGATGGGGGCTTGCTTACAGTTCCAGGGGCTTCGTCCATTAGCATCATGGCAGGAGGCATGTTAGCAGGCAGGCATGGTGCTGGAGAAGTAGCTGAGATCTCCATCCTGAGGTGGAGAGACACTAGGGCTAGCACAGTCCACCCACCCCAGCGAGACACTTCTTCCAACAGGGCCACACCTTTTAATCTTTGTTATCTCTTTAAAGGGTTCCATTCCCAGGTGACCGAGTCTACACCCTGGCACACAGGCATTGTATATGAGCCTATGGGCTCATTCTCATGTAAGCTACCATATTCCTCTAGGTCCCATCACCTCCTATGAGGATCGAGTGCTGATGACTGCCTTTAGGCTTTGGGGCTATAGGAGATGCTCTGAATTCAAACTATAGCAGACATCTGAGAACGAGAAATATGCTCTTGGTAGGAATTCTCTGAAAAGACCTAAAAAAGAAAACCCCCAATCAGTTTCTTAGTCCACTCTTGGAGGTGAAAGGAAAGAAAGGCTGTTTGGGACTGTAGCAACATCTAAAATTGTTTTGTTTTGGGGGAGCTACACACTGTGTGAGGGAACATGGCGCCTGGAACTTACTTTTTGAAGTTTCAGAGGGAGGTGGGGGGGATGGCTCTGTCGGTAAAGTGCTTGCCACACAGCTATGAGGATTGGAGTTTAGACTCGAAGCATCCAAGTAAACGCCAGGCAGGCGTGGCACCCTGCGTACAGTTCCAGCATGTGGGAGACAGAGGCAGAGAACACGCCGGCTAGTTACTTTAGCTGGAAGGGAAGGCTTTGGGTTCACGTGAGAGATCACGTCTCAATATATAATGTAAACGGAGAGCAAGGACGAAACCTAACGTTAAACTCTAGCTTCTACACACATGTCAATACGGGTTCTCTACACACATGGACATAAGTGAGCATATGTTCATGTGTGTACCCACATACGCACATGTAGCACAAGATTAAAGATAGAAGTTTCAGTGAACGACTAATAGTGGCACAAAGAGAGAAAGACAAATGGCAAAAACATAAGCATATTCAGAAAAAGGGGTAGCCTTTGGGGGATAGGAATAAAAAAAAAGGATGCAACAGTTCATTGTTAGGTCTTAGGAGTTTGTACGGGAGTTGTTTGAAGATATGCTGGGTTAGAAAGCATGAGACACTGAAGTGATGCAGGCTTTAGTGCACATGGCCATCGGCTAGTACCATGTCAGGATTATCACTGAGCACACGAGGAAGAGGGTACATATCTATCTTCTCTATATATGCTGGAGACGTTTGTCACATGATCCCTGGTGTCTTTGTCTCTCTCTCTCTCTCTCTCTCTCTCTCTCACTCACTCACACACACACATACACATACACACTGGAACTTCCAGTAGTCTCTATAGTGTCATGTGACAAGGCAGAAGCCATCAGTGTCCTAAGGGTGCAGTAGTAGAACATTAGAGAGCTCACTCTTTTACATGTAGACTCATTGAATAGCTACTTCTGGGATCAGCAGGAAACCCACGCTTTCTTCTTCTGTACATGAAGTTACCTGCCAGTGTGGATTATGGAGAGGGACGAGAAAGCCCCCTAATCAAGGTTTTAGTAAAGTGACCCAGTTTGTTTGGAGCCCCCACATTCTCTGGTGACGTGAATCTGGCCCTTCCCTTGTGTCTTCTGTGACGTGAGTGTGTATGTTTCTAGTTGGGTTTGTTTGTTCCAAGTGTACAGAAAGCACAGAATGCCGACATCTGAGTCACTTTATCACTGGCTTCTTATTACTTTCACAGGAACAAGAATTTGGTAATTTTTGGTATTTTGTGGAAAGTGACCTTTAACCACTTCCTCTGCTCCTTTCGTGTTTGTGAGATTATAACTTAAAATAATTTTTCTTACTAAAACAAGTTTCAGGGAAGTACAAAAAGAAACGTGTTTCTTTTTATCTGCTGCAAATATTTGTCCTTTTTACTAAAGATTAACTTTCTCTGAGTAAGGAAGTAATGGCCGTGTGATCATTTGGTGGAGACTCGAAGCCTGAACTAAAACGCCTTACGTTAGAAAAGAAGAATAAAGAGAGATTATGAACGAGCTAAGCGAGGCACATTTTTGTTGGTTAGTGATTCTTGTCATTTTTCTCTTTTGAGCTCTTTGCACAGTCAGGGGCCAAACTCAAGAGTCTCATACCTGAATTTTTAAAGCTGAAGTTTTAAACTGATTTATTTATTTTTCTCTCCCTGAATGGCTTTTCCTCCATATTCAGCTGTTTTGTGGTTAAAATTGATACTGGGCTCAGTGCTTTGGAAGCAGAAAGATTATGAATTTGAGGCCAGCATGGATTTTTATATTGATACCCTGGGGGAAAAGAAAATAAAACAGGCATGGGTAGAAGGCTCTTCTGTTTCTACAGATAGAAACAGCCTCCTCATTTATATTTTTTCTAATCATCTATCTACTATCTATTGTATCTCTCTCCATCTATCCATCCATCCATCCATCCATGTATTTATTTCTTACATTTTTTTTTCATTTACTGATTTATTTATTTCTGCATGGGTGTTTGTGCGTCAATGAGCAAGCTGGCAAGCTAGGTAGATTCCTCCAGTCACCAAGCTCTGGGCTCAAGGGAGAAACCCTGCCTCCTTATAGAAGGTGGAAAACAATCAAGGAAGACGCTGGCCATCAACTTCTGGCCTCCACGTGTGCATCTGCACATGCATCTGTGTGTGTTCGTGTGCGTGGGGTGTGGGGTGTGGGGTGTGGGGTGTGGGGTGTGGGGTGTGGGGTGTGGGGTGTGGGGTGTGGGGTGTGGGGTGTGGGGTGTGGGGTGTGGGGTGTGGTTCTCTCCTTCTATCAAGTGTCCCAGGATTGAATTCAGGTCAGGCTTCGTGATAAATACCTTCACCAGCTGAGCTTCTCTCTCTCTCTCTCTCTCTCTCTCTCTCTCTCTCTCTCTCTCTCTCTCGCTGTCTCAATGTCTGTCTGTCTGTCTCAATGCTACTTTAATTTGCCACTGAGTGTTCTTAAAAATTACTACAAAAACTGGAAGCCTGATTTGGCATAGGGTTCTCAGTTTTGTCAGAGAAGAAAGAAAAATCTAACAGAATTTTAGGTAACTGCAAAACTTCATTAGAACAAAATCCGTATTAGTAGCATCAAGCTCAGTCAGCCCGCAAGTAACAGATTACAGTATTTTCACAGCCCACTTTGTGTTGATTGTCCTTACGTTCCTCCCCGCTCCAGCCTGCCCTTCTATTCCCTCAGACTGCTTCATTACTTTTCAACCTTCATTTTTGTTTTTGAGCAAAAGGCCATTGCATCAATTTCCAAATGGCTTAGCAGTTTGACTAGGCATTATTTTGGGAGCTTACTGGGCAATGTGGCTCATTTCCCCCTTTTGAGAGAGAAGAGCGACATCTGTTGGCCGCCACGGGAACTGCGTGTTCAGGGGAGATTGCAAACTGCACCTCATTGGGTTCACAAGAGTTGTACATCTGTGACGGGAAGTTTCCAGTGGTTGTTGTGGTCCAAAGCAGAGCCCACATGAAAACATTCGAGAGTCAGGAAATGATGATAGCGGTGCTAATCTCATTCTGATGTTTGACAGGTGTCGGTCTGGCACTGTGATGGTTTTTAAAACGATCAAATGTTCTTTGACAATCTTTCCTTTAGAGATAGAGTCTAACCATTTCCTTGAGTGTGGGCTTAACCAACTGACCAGTACTTTAGGAGTGTAATCTGACAGAAATATTGAGGGGTGGGGCGCTACTTTCAAGGGTAAGTCCTAGAAAGCCATAGAGCTATTTTCTTTCGTCTCTGGAAGCTGCTATGACTAAGGACCTGCCAGCCCCTTTCTAGATAAGTTAACGTGGTGAGGAAGTGATCCAATTTACCAAACACCCAGTAGAGATCTGAGGCATCCAGGGACTGAATTATCTTTAGAATCGTGCCTCAGTCTCGGGGAAATCTTATCTATGTCCTCAGTCAATCGTAACCGTACCCACTTCAGAGATCCAAGCTATTCAGCTGAAATCCTTCCAGATCCCATACAAACACCATCATACAATACAATCATTAAGTATAATTAACCGAGCCAGTAAGATATAATGAAAGAGGGCTGGTGAGATGGCTCAGTGGTTAAGAGCACCGATTGCTCTTTAGAAGGTCCTGAGTTCAAATCCCAGCAACTACATGGTGGCTCACAGCCATCCGTAAGGAGATCTGACGCCCTCTTCTGGTGTGTCAAAGACAGCTACAGTGTACTTACATACAATAATAAATAAATAAATCTTAAAAAATATATAATGAAAGACAAAGTATTTCCCCATTTATATATATAATGTTTTCAAAGAGGTATTGGATGGTGGGAGCTTAAATACATTTTACATTGTTCAAACCAGAGTTCTTAGGAAATAGAACTTTGGATGCTTGGGAATCAAGCAGGACTATGGTGTGAGAGTCCAAGGCGTTCACTGTGTAATAAGTGTGTCATGTACGAAGTTTGGGAACCATATGTAAGCATACTAAACACGGATTTTAAAAATGTATTACTTTTAATACTTGATACATGCATTTCCCATGTCAGTGGGAATATGAAAACAGAAAATAATTCCATTCAGAGTTAAAATTTCCAAGAAAATGATTATTTGAGTAGGTGAGTATTAACTGAACAGGGAGGGAGTTGTTTTTCTTATTGATTTAAGATACGTAAGGGCTAATGTAAAAAAAATGAGAATATGTTAATTTGCTCACACAAAGAGTGGAAACGACAGTTTATAGATATTCTAAGTGAATACGTATATGCCATGCCTTTAACAGCGGGCTGTTTATTAAAAACAGAAGAGGCAAAGCACCCTCTAGTGGCGGTTGTTGAAATAACCATCCAACTGCAAGAGAAGGATTATAAACTTTTTGAGACAGTATTTAAATGGGACCTGTCATTCTTTATTTCAATGATAAAGTCAACTCTTACCGATGGCTCTGGATTTGTAGTTTGTCGGACACAACAACTCAGTGTTTTTTAAAAGCTAATTCAGCAACATTGGATAGTTTTGTTTTATATAAGAAAACCCCTTTTTCAGGTCAACGCATTAGGGAAAAATAATGTGTGTTTTTTTTTTTTTTTCAAAGCAGGTCATATTAGAATGATGCAAGAAATAGTGAATCTCAGCACAAGGGCCCCTTTATACGATAAATTGAAGTGCACCGTTTTCCAGTTTTCATGTCAAAACAACAAAACAGAACAATATAACAAAACAAAACAAACCACTTTGTGCTCTAATTCAAGATCCCTTGTTGGTGTGGGAAGAGCCTGGGAAGGAATTAGAAAGATAAGTAGTCATGGCTCTGAGGCAGATGTGGGATGCAGATATGGTGCGGTGTGGGATGGGCAGGGTCCTTCCTCCACTCCCAGGGGACCGGTGCAGGCAGAGGATGCAAGGGAAGCCCGTGAGGGGATTGCTAAAGCCTGTGGCTGTCCCGACTTCCCCTAGTCTGGAGAAGCAAAGGCTTTAATAAACTGTTGTTTGGACTAAACATAAAATGCTACAACAAAAAGGATAATAATCAGGCTTTGGGAATCTGCTAATTACTGTTTGCACTGCAAGACTGAGAGTCGTCTCTGTATTGTCTCTGAGGACTGGGACGCCAACACAATGAGTCTCTCTTTCTCTCCCTCTCTCTCTCTTCTACCCTCTCTCCTTCTCTCTCCCCCTCTCTCTTCTACTCCTTCCTTCCTTCCTTCCTTCCTTCCTTCCTTCCTTCCTTCCTTCCTTCCTTCCTTCCTTCCTTCCTTCCTCCCTCCCTCCCTCCCTGCCTTTCTTCCTTCCTTCCTTCTTTCCAAGTGTTTGCTCACCTGGTGTTCAAAGCTGCCCCCTCCCCTGGACTAATAATTCAGGCTCTCAACATAGAAGAGGGTAGGTGGAGTCAGTAGACAATGAAGGTAAGGAAAGCGTGATTCTAAAACTGCAAACTCATCTCGCCTTCAGTGTTAGCTAAAAGAAGTTAGTTTTCATTCTTACGAGTAAACTTAGTGTATAGAGCCTTATAGACAGTGTGGAGTTCTAGAACCAGAGTCCGTTTTGAATAGTAGTTTAGATCTATAAATACTAGATGCCAGAACACGCTGAAATGGGGATGGATTGGGTTTCTGGCCCCAGTCGCACTTGTTTCTCCTATGTATGTCAGGAGACAAATACAGGATGCCAGAAGAGTGGGAAGAATGTGCGCGCGCGCATGCGCGTGAAGGCATCTTCCTGAGCATGGGTGCACAAGTATCTTCATGCTTATGAAGGCCCAAAGTTCACTTCAGCTAGCTTCCTTGATCACTGTTCACTTTTTTGAGCCAGAGTCTCTTAGTTAACCCAGAACTGGTTAATCCTGGCTGACCTGGGGATGCCTGCCTCTCTCTATTACCCACGTTCTGGGACTACAGGTGGCTGCTTCATCTGCCTAGCTTTTCTGTGAGTCCCAGGTACCTGAACTCTGTCTGCAGGGAACGCACTCTACCCATGAAAGCCTGAAAAAAAAATGTTAATGATTACCGTTTTTTTTTTCCCCTTCACTTAATTGTTAAAAGAGAAGCCTTAAAATATGGACTGTTAACGTTACCTATAAGGAAAGGCAAGTGGATTTTAAAATATAAAAAGAAAGTTATGCATGTGTTCCTATTATTTAAAATGTTCCTGAGTTATAATTCCTAAGTACACTGGAGGGGTCATGAGGAATAGTTCTATTCATGACAGCTTGGATACTAAAAGCTAAACCATTGAAGAAAGTGTTCTATCACTTGCAGTCTTTTGGATGCAGCCTTATTTAGAGATAAAGGAGATTTTCTTGGTCTGTGCACTGGGGTAATGACGTGCCAGGCACAGCTAGACAGAGGATGTTACAGCATCATATGGTTCTCATCCTTCTTCACGTCCCTCTTCTCCACTCCCTTTGTCCACTCTCTTGGCTGTCTATCTGCTGTCAGCTGGCCTGGCTGGCTTGGGATGCTCTACCTCAGACCTCAGAAGATAACCCTGCCCTTTCTACTTTCAGCGTTCAGAGTAGGCATCACCCGAGAGCTTGCTGCAAGTATCTGCTGTCCGGTGTGTCCTCACGTCCTGAGCGTAATGTACTTACTGAAAGATCCCTAAGTAATGGATGTGTACACTGAAGTTAAAGAGTATCCACGAGTTTCATGTGTTTAGTAAATTGTATCTTGGTTAGTCTAGGTTTCTGGGCTAATATCCACATATCAGTGAGTACATGTTATGTGAGTTCTTTTGTGATTGGGTTACCAAGATACAATTTACTAAACACATAAAACTCAAGAAGAATGAAGATCCAAATGTGGAAACTTTGCCCCTTCCTAGAATTAAGAACAAAGCATACATTGAAGGAGTTACAGAGATCATGTGTGAAGCTGAATCAAAAGGATGGACCAACCAGTGACTGCGGCTGCTGGGGATCCATCCCATAGTCAGCCACCAAACATAGACACTATTGCATATGCCAGCAAGATAGTGCCGAAAGGGCCCTGATATAGCTGTCTCGTGGGAGACTATACCAGTGCCTGGCAAACACGGAAGTGGATGCTCACAGTCAGCTGTTAGATGGAACACAGGGTTCCCAAGGAAGGAGCTAGAGAAAGTACCCAAGGAGCTGAAGGGGTCTTCAACCCTATAGGTGGAAGAATAACATGAACTAACCAGTACCCCCAAAGCTCGTGTCTCTAGCTGCATATATAGCAGAAGATGGCCTATTTGGCCATCATTGGAAAGAGAGGCCCCTTGGTCATGCAGACTTTATATGCCCCAGTACAGGGGAACGCCAGGGCCAAGATGTGGGAGTGGGTGGGTATTGGAGCAGGGCGGGAATGGGGGAGGGTCTAGGGAACTTACTGGAAAACACTTGAAATGTAAATGAAAAAAAATCTAATAAAAATTGGAAAAAAAAAAGAAGTTAGATCCTAGGGGCAACATTTTCACTTCAGAAAAAAAAAAGAAATACTGTAAGCTCATTGAGGCACTCAATTGAAACTTAATTTTAATTATTATGGAAATGTAAATGTTTATGTCTCCTTTTCAAATAAATACATACAAACAAACAAAAAAAGAGTATCCATGAGACAGCTCACAGGAGAGACTCTTGTGACTGTCTGGGCCTGGAAGTCCTTGGCACACGTGATCACAGGAGCAGGGGGAAGTGAGCCCCATCACAGTCCTAGGGTTGGGGTGAGAGAAGTTTGTGGGTAGACACTGAAAACCACCAGTTTCTTTCTGCGGTTGGAAAGAAGTGATACCGGTTTAAGGTAATTGTTATACCTGAGAAAATATGGGACACTTGTAGAGCCCACAGGTGGATCCTAAGGGACAGAAGCTGGTGAGAAAAGAGTGCTCATGTGTGTATTTTACATATGATACATTCTCCACGCTGTCACTCTGTCATGATCATAACCCTTCAGATATGAGAAACCTTGGATTTTCTGCCAATGACATTACTTTGTATCTCTTGAAAATAATGTTTCATTCCCCTCCCCTCCCCTCCCCTCTAAAAAAGAGTTTCTCTGTATAGCCCTGGCTGTTCTGGAACTCTCTTTGTAGACCATGCTGGCATCGAACTCATAGAGATCTGTTTGTCTCTGCTTTCCAAGTGCTGGGATGAAAGGCAGGTGTCACCACTCTGTGCATGTTTCATACTTCTTCTTTTTTTTTTTTTTTTAATAAAAAAGTTGTATTTACTTAGAAGCATTCAGAATGCCAACAAAACAGCCGCATTTTTTTTTGTTGTTGCAATTACAGAGTGGGATTCAGCTAACAGAACAGCAATTATCTTTGTCTAAGCTGCATCAGAGACAACTGAAGATGAAAAAATAAAACCAAAAGCAAAAAAAAAAAAAAAACCCAAAACCCCAAAAACAAAAACCAAACTACTGTTCTCATATATAACTAATTTTTGCTGCACACCAACAAGAACCTGCTTTAAATTTCCGTGCCAATTTACAACCCCCAGACTGTACCAGGCAAGGTTAGTGGCTGTTGAAAATACCACCAGGACAGGGCTATCTAAAGACACATTCGGTAGTGTGTTAAGTACAAAAAAAAAAAAAAAAAAAAAAAAAAAAAAAAAAAAAAAAAAAAAAAAAAAAAAAAAAAAAAGAGGACACTGTACAGTTTAAAAACAAATCTTGGGGGCTGGTGAGATGGCTCAGCGGGTAAGAGCACCGGACTGCTCTTCCGAAGGTGATAAGTTCAAATCCCAGCAACCACATGGTGGCTCACAACCATCTTTAATGAGATCTGGCGCCCTCTTCTGGAGTGTCTGAAGACAGCTACAGTGTACTTACATATAATAATAAATAAAATTAAAAAAAAAAAGAAAGTTTAAAAAAAAAACGGCAAAAAACCCAAATCTTATACAGCCTTACGTTTCAATTTTTTTCTTTAAAAGGAGAGAGTTAGGGGAATGCCAGGGCCATTACGTGGGAGGAGGTGGGTAGGGGAGCAGGGCGGGGACGCGGGAGGGTAAGGGAAAATTTCTGGATAACATGTGAAATGTAAATGAAGAAAATATCTAATAAAGAGAGAAAAAAAAGGAGAGAGTTGTGTATAGGGGGTTAAAGCTTTATAGACAAGGAAAAAAACTGCGCTAGAACCAACTTCTTCGCGCTAGAACCAACTACTTCTTCTTCTTCTTCTTCTTCTTCTTCTTCTTCTTCTTCTTCTTCTTCTTCTTCTTCTTCTTCTTCTTCTTCTTCCTCCTCTTCCTCCTCTTCTTCCTCTTCCTTCTTTTTCTTGCTCTTTTCAGCCTTGACCACCCCCTTTTTCGCTCCATCAGGTTTTCCTTTAGCTCTGTAGGCAGTGATACCTTCTCGTACTTCTCCTTCAGCTTGGCAGCCTTCTTCTCACAGGGCTGCTTGTCATCCGCTGCAGTGTTGTTCCACATCTCTCCTAGTTTCTTTGCAACATCACCAATGGATAAGCCAGGATGCTCCCCTTTGATTTTGGGGCGGTACTCAGAACAGAACAAGAAGGCTGAAGGAGGCCTCTTGGGTGCATTGGGGTCCTTGAAATTCTGTTTGGTCTCCCCTTTGGGGGGATGTAGGTTTTCATTTCTCTTTCATAACGAGCCTTGTCAGCCTTTGTCATATCTTCAGATCCCCCCCCCCCTTGTTTTTAGCAGACATGGTCTTCCACCTCTCTGAGCACTTCTTGGAGAACTCTGAGAAGTTGACAGAAGCATCTGGATGCTTTTTCTTGTGCTCCTCCTGGCAGGTTTGCACAATGAATGCATCTTGCCTCTCGGCTTCTTAGGATCTCCTTTGCCCATGTTTAGTTGATTTTCCTCTGTGAGGCACAGAGTCGCCCAGTGCCCGTCCGGCTCTCACTTGCCCCGGCGCTGTCTCTATGGAGCTCAATGTACTGCAGTGGCTGTGAGAGCCATGTTTCTTCTTTCTTTCTTTCTTTCTTTCTTTCTTTCTTTCTTTCTTTCTTTCTTTCTTTCTTTCTTTCTCTCTCTCTCTCTCTCTCTCTCTCTCTCTCTCTCTCTCTCTTTCTTTCTTTCTTTTTTTTTGAGACAGGGTATCTCTGTATAGCCCTGGCTGTCCTGGAACTCACTTTGAAGACCAGGCTGGCCTTGAACTCAGAAATCCGCCTGCCTCTGCCTCCCGAGTGCTGGGATTAAAGGCATGCGCCACCACGCCCGGCATGTTTCATATTTCTAAAGGACCTTTGTCATTTTCCTACAGCCTATTAGTGGATGCCACCAAAGACTGGCTGCTTCCTTTCCCAGCATTCCTTGACAGGGCTGGACACATGGCTTTGACTTTCTCATTTAATCATTTCAAAGCCAGAAACTAAGTTAAGATCTACAGAAATGCAGAGACCATAGAGAACTTTCTTTGCTGCACTGCTGATGACAACTAGACACACTCACCTGAGGGGTTTTGTGGCAGTGACTGTGAGGGAGTCAGGAGGCTCATCCAGGCCTGTGGTGACGAGTGTTGGGTCATTCTGTGCAGCAGGTTTGCCAAGATCTGTAGAATGGAGTAGTTTCTATGAAAGTGAGCCATAATTTATTTGAAATATCTTTTTTAAAAATTACATTTACACTTACATTTATTTATTTATTTATTTATTTATTTATTTATTTATTTATTATGTGTAAGTACACTGTAGCTGTCTTCAGACACACCAGAGGAGGGCGTCAGATCTCATTACAAATGGGTGTGAGCCACCATGTGGTTGCTGGGATTTGAACTCAGGACCTTTGGAAGAGCAGTCAGTGCTCTTACCTGCTGAGCTATCTTGCCAGTCCCCTACATTTACTTCTTAATTCTCTCTGTGCATACATGCATGGTGTGTGTGTGTGTGTGTGTGTACACATGGGGGTGACAGAGGACACCTTTCAGGAGTTGATTCTTTTCTTTCACCATAAGAGTTCTGGAGATCAAATTCTACTTATCAGACTTAGCAACCAATGCCCTTGCCCACTGAGTCACCTCGCTCGACCCTGATGCAGTTTCTAGCTTGTACCAGGACAGGTTGATTTATGAAGTTGCCCTAGGATTTGGTTTGATAAGGACCCTGCACCAGGCTTAGTGCTAAGTTGTCATTGGTTTGAAATTTCCAATAATTCTGTCAAGGAAACTTGCATATATAGTTTTTTTTATTCACTGCTGGAACATGGCTGCTCCTGTTTGTACCAAATCACACTGACAATTTAATATTTCTTCTTTTGAAAAACAAGCAAGCTGCAAACCTGGTTGATTCAGGATATTTGAATAGGTTTAGAAAACCCTGGGAATAAACAGAGGTGTTCTATGCACTAAATTTTGGGGAGCTATAGATAGGCTTCTAGTTATAGGCTTCTATCTATCCACCCTCCTACCTAACAATCACTTGTCTGTCTGTCTATCGTCTTAGAGCTAAGGAAGTATATAAGCTCACTGTCTTTTATCTACACTCTATATGTGCTGCTGCCATAATTATGGGCAAGTCGTTTGCTGAAAATGACGGCACAGGAAGTCTGTATGATCCAGTCCACTGCTGGGATGATTAGCAGTCATTGTCACGTCACAGCATCTAGAATCTCGGAAGAGACAAGCTTTGGCATTATCTAGATTTGATTAGTTGACATGGGAAGACTTACCATGGTTTTGGGTCCTGAGCAATTTAAAAAGGGGAAGTAAGTTGAGGACCAGTAATCACCACTCTGCTTCCCAACTGGACACAGTGTAACTGGCACCCTCAAGCTCCCACCACAATGGCTTTGCTGAATGACAGATGGGACCCTTGAACTGTGAGTTGAACTAAACTTGTGCTCCTCTACATTTGCTTCTTGTTGGGTATTTTGTTACAGCAATGAGACGAGAGGCTGATATAAGATGAGTCCCTCCAGTATAAATGAAGTTAGAGTTAGAACAAGCTCCTTGCACACACATGCAGACACACACATACACACAGATGCACAGACAAACACACATACAGACACACACATACAGGCAGACACACACGGACATTACACACACAGACAGACAGACACACAAATACACACACGTACAGACATGACACACATACAGATACACACACATACAGACATAGACACACACAGACACATACAGACATATATGCACACATAGACAGACACACACTGAAGCACACACACATACAGACAGACATATACACATACACACACAGACAAACTCAGATGCACACACACACACACACAGACATACACACACAGAAACACAGAAACACAGACAAACAGACAGACACACAGATATGTATACATACACACATAGGCATACACAGACAGACAGACAGACACACACACACCATGCACTACCTTAAGTGGTGTAAATTGCTTCCATTATTATTTCATGAGTGATAACTTCCATTTCAAAGATTAAGAATCAGAGATTCTGAATTTTAAGAGACTCTTCAAAAGATTCACCAAAATTGCCATGTTGAAAGTTTGATACAGGCATGACTCTATGGACTAGCCTACATAAGCGGCAAACAACCAACAACAACACATCTGGGCTTTAGATAGTTTTTAAACTGGTGCAATTTTACTAATAAACATCCTTAGGATGGAGGGACAAGCAGATGCCAGAGTTTCTTCGATTTGTGTTGGACACACTTCCTCAGGTGCATTCTGTCTGCTTCCAAAGACTCTACATCCATATTTAAAATACTTTCAACTCATCTGGCAACACAAGTATCTTTTATAGAAGCAGCAGATATACAGAGCATCTTGAGAATTCATGGGCAGGAGCAGCCAGCCACAGAAGTCAGACTATCTAAGTACTTAAGCAAATATTTGACTACCTCATTAGTTCTAAAGTGGATAGTTTTGACTCATACTTGAAATACTGTTTGAGACTCTAATTTGGGGACAGTAAAGAGGAAGATATTTACATTGGAATGAAAAAAATCTCAATTTAATGTCAGTTCTTTGAAGTTAAGATACAGTTTGAAATGATGCTGTAATGTTGATACAACGTAATTTAAAACTCTTAAGTAAACCCAGCGGTCTCCATCTTGAAAAGAGGAGATGGTTGTTTCCAACAGCTGGAAACTACACATCATTAGAGGGGGCTGGTCTCTACCTGTCCCTATACCATTCCCCATGGAGAAGGACTTTGGTAAGGAAGGGCTGAATGAATCAAATCTGGCTTGTGTGGGCTATGGTTGATACCAGTGTCAAAGGAGGAAAAATACCTTCAGTGTCTTCTGCCCCAGGCTCACTAATTGGGCCTCCACCAACCACACTGACAATGAATTCACCAGAAGAGATTTATTGAGTAAGCATACATAGGCTGTCATGGAAAAGAAGACTCAAAGCAGCCTGGCTGTGGCTTTTAGGCTCTGTTCACAGCATGGACAAATTTAAAGATGTCATTGAAGGGAGATTAGAAAGAAGGATAACCGGTGGGAAAGTAAATATATAGAAGACATAAATGGAAGATAAATGTATCAGTTTAGGTTTCTACACAGTATGTGCTTCTGACTGGGTAGATTTTACACAACAGAAATTATTTCTCACAGTTCTGGAGTGCAGCAAGGCCAAAGGCAGACATTGGTAGACTGCCTTTTGGTATATAGATGATGTCTTCCCACACAAATGAAGGAGGAAGTGAGCGAATTTCACGGGTCCAAGGATAGCAACTCCATTCATGACCTGTTAACTTTCTAAGAACCCAGACTTATAAGAGTATCATTTGGGAGTTAGAATCTTTCTTTCTTTCTTTCTTTCTTTCTTTCTTTCTTTCTTTCTTTCTTTCTTTCTTTCTTTCTTTCTTTCTTTCTCTCTTTCTTTCTCTTTCTTTCTCTTTCTTTCTTTCTTTTTTTTTTCTTTTTTCTTCCTTCCTTCCTTCCTTCCTTCCTTCCTTCCTTCCTTCCTTCCTTCCTTCCCTCCTCCCTCCCTTCCTCCCTTCCTTCTTTCCTTTCTTTCTCTCTTTTAAAAAAATTTATGTATTTTATTTAAGTGTAAACTATAGCTGTCTTTAGACACACCAGAACAAGATATTGGTTCCCTGTTACAGATGGTTGTGAGCCACCATGTGATTGCTGGGAACTGAACTCAGGACCTCTGGAAGAGCAGTCAGTGCTCTTAACCCTTGAGCCATCTCTTCATCTCAGAGTTAGAATTTCAATAGATGAATTTTTTTGTGGTGGGAACAAATGTTCAGGCCAAGAAACGGCTTTATTGTAAAGGTTTCAAAGCAGATTTCATATTTATATTAGTCTGTTTAAGATACTGACAATCTTTGAAATTGATTGCAGTCACAGATCCTTGTCTCTCTCTGTCACCCCCAGGCCAGGTTTCACCTTGAATTTCTCAACTTCAAGTATCCCACAATGGGTAGCAGAATACAGAATTTCTTTTCAGCTTGCTAGGAGATACTCAGAACCAAACATGTGCACATTCTATTGTAGTTAGTCAAACAGTGTAAGAAGAGAGGATCAATCAACTTTTCCTAAAAATATGATAAATCAGAGGCAGTCATCTCAAAGCTAAACTCCAACTCTCAGTTACCAGCCTTTTTCTCTAGTAAGTAGATATTTTGGGCAAAATCTTACTGTTTTCTTCCCCTGGCTTCATCAATGGCAAATAGTGAATGTACGCAGGACAAGGATCTGTATGTGCTACATGTATAATCTTTCTTCTCATTTCTGAAGATGCTATAAATCATCATGTTTTCACTCAGCATGACTCTGTACCTAGCCTCTTCCCTGCCTTTCTTGACAAAAATTTGGCTTCCTCATTATTTAATTTGTCTCTAGAATCCAAAAATATTTTTCTAGATATCCATTTGTTTTTGAAATTGTAAATAAGCGCAATAACAATATCTATTTTCAAAGTGAAGTGGGTGTTGTCATAGAGAGCATAGAGAGTTCCATGGCTGTCTCATTGTTGAGTTTATGATGTTTTGTGACTATGTTGATATGTGATGCTATATGTTGGAAAACAGAATTAAAACGGCCTCAATTACACAGAAAATCATCAAAACAAAAACAACAATAAGAGTATGAAATAATGCACAGGCAGTCTCAGCTTTCAATTCCCTAAGCCATTACATGCTTTGTGATAAAACCATCTTTTTGTTGACTGTTGGAACTTCCAAACACAACAAATTCTAAAATCATTTGTTGGGAACTGGTGGTCTTGGTTCACATCCATTATTCCAGGACTCTTCAGGTATCTAGGTCCAGCATAACTACATATCGATGGTCGTGGAGAGATGACTCAGTAGTCAAGAATGATTGCTGTGCAACAATTTAAGGCACAGAGTCTGGATACCAGCATCCACGTGACAAGTAGAGCATTCTGTGTATACCCATAACTCCAATTCAGAGGGAAGCAGATGTATACATAGGAGAATCTCTAGGGATTTCTGGCTTCTAACCTCACTTGGAAACTTCAAGTTCAGAGAAAGAGCCTGTCTTAAAAGGAGTGGGTAGAGAGTGATAGATCAGAACACCAGGTGCCCTCTAGTGTCCTCAGCCCACATAAGCATGTGTATTTTTCCCACACATACATACATTCAGACACATATATGAACACATCAATAACAAATCCTTGAAAACATACTGACATATAATCTTTTTGTACATTTAATTATTATTCTTTGATGATTTGACTCATGTGTACAATTATTTTGGGGTGTTGTCATCCCTCATTACTTTTCTCATCCCCTTTCTACTCCACACAGCCCCTTATTCCTTCCAGTAAGGCCCTCTCCCACTTTCATATCTTGTTGTTGTTATTGTAGTTGTTGATAGTGGTGTGTGTGTGTTTCCATCCCATTGAGTTTAATTAGGGGTACTTCCATGAGCATGGGTAGGAGGTTTACTGAATAAATGAATGAATGAATGAATGAATGAATGAATGTATTTGTCCCCATTCATGCCTGACTACTGAAGGGCCTGAGCTGCTAAGGCCCTGTGCAGGTGAGCACAGCTGTTGTGATGTCATAAGTGCTTTGGCCTTGTCATGGTCAGAAGACAGCATTTTACTGGGTTCGTCATCATCTTTTAGCTCTTAAACTCCTTTTGACACTACTTCCACAGCAATTCCTGTATTTTAAAATGTGTTATAATCCAAACGTTAAAGGCAATTGCATATTCATAAATACAGTTCTGCAAACCAGATTTATTTCTTGACTATGTCCTTTTAGTCCCTTGCATTGGTCACTTATTTTCTTTTTTATTTTATCCTTAAGTATATTTTAAAAGTTTCAAAATAGCAAACACTCTTTGATGTTAAACATTAAGAAAATGCTAATTTCAAGTACAGTGAGGAAATTTATCAATAATATTTCTACGATGTTTGCAAAACATGATTTTAATATTTTTAACTGTTAATATTCAACAACGTTTTCAACCTTGAGACAAAAGTTCCGTGTTTCCTAGGCTGGCTTTGAGTTTTCTTTTTTTTTTTTTAATTTTTTTTTTTTTTTTTTTTTTTTTTTTTTAATTTTTTTTTTTTTTTTATTATATGTAAGTACACTGTAGCTGTCCTCAGACACTCCAGAAGAGGGAGCCAGATCTCGTTACGGATGGTTGTGAGCCACCATGTGGTTTCTAGGATTTGAACTTATTACCTTCGGAAGAGCAGTCGGGTGCTCTTACCAGCTGAGCCATCTCACCAGCCCGGCTTTGAGTTTCCTATGTTGTAAAAGATGACGTTGAACTTCTGAGCCTTTTGCTTCTACCTCCTTAGTGCTAGGACTAGAGGTATGTACCACAATATATGATTTATATGATGCTGGGAAGAAATTAGGGCTTCCTGCATGTTAGACAATCATAGTACTAACTACACCTCTAGCCTTACGTTAGGTGATTTAAAAACTAATCTTCAAGTAATGGGTTTTATTATTAAGCATGGTAGATATCTTAGTCAGGGTTTCTATTTCTGCACAAACATCATGACCAAGAAGCAAGTTGGGGGGCTGGTGAGACGGCTCAGCGGTAAGAGCACCCGACTGCTCTTCCGAAGGTGATAAGTTCAAATCCCAGCAACCACATGGTGGCTCACAACCATCTGTTATGGGATCCGATGCCCTCTTCTGGTGCATCTGAAGACAGCTACAGTGTACTTATATATAATAAATAAATAAATCTTAAAAAAAAAAAAAAAAGAAGCAAGTTGGGGAGGAAAGGGTTTATTCGGCTTACACTTCCACATTGCTGTTCATCACTGAAGGAAGTCAGGACTGGAACTCAAGCAGGTCAGGAAGCAGGAGCTGATGCAGAAGCCATGGAGGGATGCTCCTTACTGGCTTGCTTCCCCTGGCTTGCTCAGCCTGCTCTCTTATAGAACCCAAGACTGCCAGCTGAGAGATGGTCCCACCCACAAGAGGCCTTTCCCCCTTGATCACTCATTGAGATAATACCCCACAGCTAAATCTCATGGAGGCACTTCCCCAAATGAAGTTCCTTTCTCTGTGATAACCCAGCTGTGTCAAGTTGACACAAAAACTAGCCAGTATAGTAGATAACAATAAAAATAGGAAAACCTATCTGGGAACTGTTAACGACTGTGGCGCATTCTTGTTTCTTTAAGGGTACATTAGTGTGAGACAGAGGTGTTATTAAGGTATGACAATTGTTTTTAGTTGTTGAGAATGGAAAAGTATTTTGAAGACTCTAATCCAGATATGAAAAAGGCTTTTTGGGTACTTGTAAGCTGAGCTCTTATGAACTATAAATGCGTCAGTGTGCTAGATGATTGGGGCTCAACAGTCTAAACCCCAGTGGGATAGTATCTGGGGACTAGGTTTATGAAATCAACTCAGCTGCCAAGTGTATCACTGAAAGGATGGTAAGAGCCTATGGAAGGATCCAGTTATTAGTCACATGACCTGATCTAGTGTGGAGATAAAAGCTTATTTGGATCTTATGGAAGCTTGCCTATACTTGTCTCCATTATACATGAAGGGACTCTAACACTGCTACTCCTGGGAGTTTGGCATTAAAACCGAGGCACAGCAGCTCTCGTGTTTGCTGTCTTCAGATATTCAAGAATGCCTTTCTAACACAGGAGGTGGAAGATGGAAGTCTATTCTCCCTCCAACATTCTCTATTCTGTTATTCTATTATTATTATTCTATTGCCCCTCCAACATCCCTTTAAAAATCTCTTTTAGTTAGAGCTTAGTGCAGAGTGATGGAGAATAGTGTGTAATATGCTGCATTTACCATGTTCCAGTTATATATATATATATATATATATATATATATATATATATATATTCATTGTACATAGCATTATATTATAGCAGCCTTTTTCTTTCCTTTCATCATATACACATGCAAACACACAGCTGTCTTTTTTAGCTTGGCTGTAATGATCAGCTTACTGTACATATGCACAGCAAACCATCATATTGTAGGCATTAACTATGTGCAAAAAACAGCAGACATTATACAGCCAAATTTCCTAATGGTTTACTCACCACAGTGTTACATTTTAATCTATTCTATTGTTTTCTTTCTGAGTACTCAGCTAGGCAATGCTTACTAGCCTCATCTATAGATGAGGTTATGTGACAAAATTCTGGCCAGAAATTGATTGAACTGAATATAAATGTGCATATGAAGCCAAAGATGTAAGTCAATATTAGGTAGAATTATGATGTAGAAAAAAAATCAATGAAGTATCTTTGCGTTAATAATAAAAGCTTTTCAGTCGGAACAAAGGCTCAGACTTCTAACTCCTTTCTGATATTCAAGCCAGCTAATCTTCAGTGAATCTCGGGATCAGACAAAAGCTTGTTTGTAGAGCGTTATTGGTATTCCAAGGTCTGTGGAAAACGACGAGGCATTCTGTGTGCATGCTGAATCTTAAAGTGGATGCTGTAACGTGTACCTATAACTAACCTATTATTTATTGTTTCCCCAAGGTTTCTGGACAAAGCACCATTGTTTCCATTTAATACATCTTTGCAGGAATAATCATCCCATGCAAACAGCAGCCTAACGAATACTTTCTAACTAATTAGGAGTGATTCCGTGCAAGGTCCCTGAGTTGCAAACAAATAGGACGCCTTTGGCTTTCGATTAGCTTCTAATCTCATGAAGTCTGCATACAGTGTGGAGAAAAATTAGACAGAGGAAAAGTGAATAGGTACGGTAAAGGAAGAAGTTTGACAAAGGTGGTGGCTGTAGCTAGGGATAGAGCTGGAAAATATTTAGGAGATAAAATCCATGTATATCAGTGATGGGAAGGTAGTGGAAGTGAGTGTTGATAATGAAAGGATTGCAATTTCTTTTGATGGGCGAGTGCTGGCATACTTTGTTTTAATGCGAACCACACGCAGAGGACTGCGTGTATTTTGAGGATACTTGATTCTGAGGTAGGTTTTGGTAGTTTATTATCTATTATGTGCACGGATTTTAACTCAGAGGAGTGTTCTCAGCGAGACCATTATTAAAATGTGCTCATTTGACTCGTCTCTGTGTCCTGTGCAGGAGACTGATAGATGTATCTTGAAGAATGGCACTGACCATACCCAACGAATCAAGTCCTGATTTCAATCGACTCTGACATTTCAAACACTTTTTTCTTTGGATGGTCAACCTCTGCCTTCATACCTAATATGAAGTTATTGACTGGACAAACAAACTTTTCTTTAGATCTATTAGTAAAACTGTCATAAACTGGTTACTATCTTCACAGGAGAGCAGTATACCTTCTTCGCCTTTTCCAGAGTTATTTTGGCTTTCCGTCTTCTGTAATAATCTAGCCTTAGTCCCTTAGAGTAGGTAACCTGAGGTCAACCTCATATTGCGTAAAGACAGCGCACCCTCAAATTATAGACTATTTCAGGAGAATTCTCAAAAGCTGATAATTTCTTCATTCCACAGAGCTTCTATCAAACAATTGCATTAGTTGAAGCATATAAACAGGGCAGCCACATCAGAAGTAGTTTTGTTAATTAACTTAATATTAGTATATAACAAAATACTTGCTAGGTTGGGTACTTTATGGACTAAGAGACGTATATTTACCTCACAGTTCTAGAGACTGAAGCGCTTGGCAGAAGCTTCTACCTGCTCTGGTGAGAAGCTAGTGGCAAATGCCATGACTGTGGCTGCTGGCTGGGGAGAGACTCGTACAGTGAGTGCACCAGGAACTGGTATTCCACAGGGATTAAGCTAAGACTTTGCAAGTGTTGCCCCCTCCCCCCCAAAGGCTTTAAAGGCTTTATAACTTTTCACTATTCTTCACCACCTCTGAGCAGTTCTTCATCCTATGCTGACATCAACCAAAAACAGATGTCTACAGCATGATAGACTTACTTTGACATGGCTCGTCAGTTGGGGAACTTTAAGTATTTCTATAGATGTTTGTCATTGTTTCCAGGAAAGGTAGATGGCAGGATATATAGATCTACGTCATTTCATGGGCTTCAGATAATGTCTTGATAAAGTTAACAGTTTGGAAGATGTATGGCTGGAAAAATCAGTGACATAGATATTGAGGGAAAAAGTCTATCAGTAGCCCTCCCTCAGAGTGAGTGTCCCATGTAAATAATCATCAAAGAACAATTAACACAAGGAAAAAAATCATGATACTGGGGCTGGTGAGATGGCTCAGCGGGTAAGAACACCCGACTGCTCTTCCGAAGGTGATAAGTTCAAATCCCAGCAACCACATGGTGGCTCACAACCATCCGTAACGAGATCTGGCTCCCTCTTCTGGGGTGTCTGAAGACAGCTACAGTGTACTCACATGTAATAAATTAAATAAAATAAATCTTTAAAAAAAATCATGATACTAGGTGGTGAGGATGACTTATTCTCTAGAATAAGTTAACCTTCTAACCTTGTCACTCCCGTTTTTTGCTGGAGGGCTCAGAAACAAAACAACCATGGTGATATAAGCAGAGAGTATATATAGGCTTGGCTACGTGGATTCAATTCTATTAATCTCATTTAGTTTTAAACACGTTGTTATCCATCCAATCTGTTCACACCAAAGATGAACGTCAAGCTCCTCACATGACAGCCTCTCTTTAGAGCACTTATCAGTTAGTTACCTCATGACAAGGACTGTTTATATCACGGAAGGGCTAGAATCTGTTCTTATAGGAACAGAGTTTTATAATGAACACACATATTTGTTTCCTGAAATACTTAACTACCATTATGAAGCTGATCAACATGCTAATACTGTATTCTATACAACACTGCCTTTGGCCAAGGACTCATTTTACAGCAAGTGAAGCACAGAAGTGGGCTCATTCTCCCAATTCACCATTCAAGCCACATTTTCTCACACAGAAGCATCTGGACTCATATGAGAAGTGGCTTTTGGTCGATCTGATGGGATGCTGGATGACAGCTCCCCACCTGTGTGTCTACCATTCTTCGAGGATACAATGTATGTTCTAGGTTGGTTGGTTGTTATTTCTCTATTTCAAATCCTCAGTTTGGGGATAAAAGGATTGAAATTGGAGTAATTCCATTCCTATATTAGTCAGAGAAATTCAAAGTTTAAACATATTGGTTTTCTTCTTCAAAAATTTGAGCCATATTGGATGAGGTTTTTATCTTCATGGGAAAAATGATTTGACTTAACAATAGAGCAATGGCTCTTCTACCTGGGAAGTTGAGCCTTGTAGTCTGGATTACTAAGATTGGAAAATCAATAGGCAAAGGACTTTCTCTAATAACTTTCATCTTTTGATTTGGGATTATTGACCATAAAAAAATTAGATAGTTTATTTTAAATACCAACAGAGAAGAGTATTTCTTTTTTTTTTCAACTTTTATTAGATATTTTCTTCATTTACATTTCAAGTGTTATCCAGAAAGTTCCCTATATCCTCCCCCCTCCCGGCCCTGCTCCCCTACCCACCCTCTCCCACCCCTTGGCCCCGGCGTTCCCCTGTATTGGGGCATATAAAGTCTGCATAACCAAGGGGCCTCTGAGAAGAGTATTTCTTGAAGGCAGGAGACCCACTGAGGTATGACTAAATATCTTTATATCCTCTGGTGAAAGACAATGGAGAGGTATCAAAACAGCCAGGAATAAGGTTTCTAGGCAAGAAATGATGAAAGCTGAGATGTAAATATCACACTTGGTAGTTAAGCTTTGGCTTATGGGAAGAGAACTGAATACCACAAAATAGAGTTTCTTTCAAAAAGTTACAGGTTTTAGAAACATCATTGATCTCTCTGTCTTTAGTAGCAATTTCTCTGTTCTCTACTAGAAGAAAAAGAGAACAAAAAAGATGAATGTAACTTTGGTCAATGGAAGAAGTTGCAATCCATAAATAACATACTCTAGTAGTGAATAGAATCTCAGAACTTTACTCCTTCTTTTAAATTTAATTTTCAGTATGTTTTAAATTGAAATAGAATGATATCACTTTCCCACCTTTCCTCCATCCCTCTCTCCCAATACCTGCCCTCAAACCTCTCTCATTACCCACACTCTCAGGTTGATAACCTTTTTCTTTGCTCATTATTGTCTCATATATGTATGTATATGTACATGTATATATAAATGCAATCTGCTGAGTTCATTTTTGTTTTGTGTGTATATGGTTTCAAGGTTGACCACTTGTCAATGGACAACCAATAAGGAGTATATCCCTGGGAGAGGTTATTTTTTCTTCTTCCAGCAGTAATTAATTGGTAGTTTTTTTAATCTATGGGGGGAATCCCTCCTTCCATTTTAACATATCCAATGTTGTTGCCATAATTTCCATCCTGTTTTTTTTCCCCAGTTATTTCTAGGAAAGACTTGTTCACAGCTAACTTTTTTGTTGTTATTTTGGCTCTTACAAATCTTTTTATCCCCATTTCTGTCATGTTTCCTAAGCCATAGATGTAGGAGCTGTGATATAGTTGAATTTGTTGGGGCTTGGCTACCCATGATCTGTTGATCTTTGCATTGTATCTAGTTGTCGTTTTCTGTGATTGTCTCTTCTTATTGTTAAGAGAGGCATCTTTGGTGAAGGTTGGTGACTATACTTACCTATGAGGCTAAGGATAAGATTAGAATGTAGTCTAGAATTATATTAATCTAGTGAAGTGGCAGTAGTAGATTCTTTTCTGAGGCCCATGACATGACCTTACTAGCTCCAGAAAGATGGTTCAGTCTCCAGCATAAGGCATGATCTCCTTCCTGTTGAGTGGGCTTTATGTCCATTAGATATCTGTTGGTTGCTACTGACAAGTGGGTTCCAATTATTGCACCTTGATACACATCTTGCCATGCTAGTAATTATCTTGACTCATAGGTGTTGCCACTGGTAGGACTGTTTAATTGCTTAGCTTTCTTGGCAGCTTGCATAGTATTTTCTGGAACCATGGAAGCTAGACCACAGAAAAGAGACTTTAAATTCATATACAGCTTGAATCATCAGAGTCCCATGTCCTAAGTGTGCATTTTAGAGTACCTTGTTGGAGTGGGTGTGGCCTTGTTGGAGGAAGTGTGTCACTGTGGGGATTGGCTTTGAGGTTCTATGCTTAAGCTCCGCCCAGGGAGGATGAGAAGGTCTTCTTGTGGCTGCCTTCAGATCAAGATGTAGAACTCTCTCAACTCCTCCAGCACCATGTCTGCCTGCATGCTGCCATGCTTCCTGGCATGACAATGGACTAAACCTCTAAAATTGTAAGCAGGTCCCAATTAAATCTTGCCTGTTAGAAGAGTTGCCATGGTCATGGGAAATGTCAGCCAAAGTGACTTAACTTCCTTAAAGATATACATACATACATACATACATACATACATACATACATACATACATGTACATATATATGCTATATATATAATTTAATGCATTGTGTTTAGGTAAATGTGATTCCATGAAGACTTATTAACCAGCCTTAATGCTAACTGCCTCTCATCCTTTTTTTCCTGTATTGACTCTGCTCCCACTTACCCACTACTTTTTCTATAATCTTAAACTTCTTGTAAGACACCATGGCAAACAAACACAAATTTTGATTAAGTGATCTTGCTTTTTTTTTTTTTTTAATTTAAAGGAGCCAACCATATGATGTTGGGATATTCAAAGTAAGCAGCATAGGTTTTAAGAGAGACTCAATCCCATAGTGACCAAATGTAAGCTCAAAAGGTCTGAATTTTCAAATTCAAATAGTTGTTGATGTACATTTCTGGCTTTCCGATTTCTGAGTTATCCTTTAAAACACACACAGACATACAGGAAGATAGATGAGTAGAGGGGCTCTATCTTACTTTTAGATTTCTGATTTAAAGAGTTCTTAGACATCGCCAGCAGCATGCCTTCAAGAGTTCCAGCTGAGACACTGTGCCTTGCTCTGCCTTGGGAGGAATGTGTTCTCAACACCCCCTCTAGTGTAGCTTAAAGGTGTTTATAGTAACAGAACCTGGACTTGCTTCTCTGTGGCTGAGCTCTTGGCCTGTAATGCAGGTCATCATGGCTGTTCTGAAATATTTTAATACACTCTTGTGCTCTCTAGTGTGTACTGTTTTTCCTCTTCTAATTCTTTATTACATTTTTTACATGTATTATATTTTGTCTATTGGGGAAGGGCATGCATGTGCTATGCATGCATGGGGAGGTCAGAGGATAATTTGCTGGTGTCAGTTCTCTCCTTCTACGTAGGTGTGGAGAACAGAACTCAAGTGTCAGGTTTGGTGGAAAGCTATTTAACTCCTTTGGTCGGTTTCATTCCAGGAACAAAAGAAGCAAAAGAGGGTAGGAGGAGATTGCTTCTGTGTGATGGCCAATGAGAAATCTTCTTGGAGTAAAACCTCAGTCTGGCACATAGGTCTTATGATGTGTCCTTTTCCATTGACTTAATGAGCTTTTAAAATTTATTGAACACAAAACCCACCCCATACCTGGTTTGGCCACAATCCTTGCAGGCCAAATTGGAAACATTTCCTCTGCTCCACAAAGATTCTTGGTTCTTTTTTTCCTGAGCAAAGCCTCACTCACCCTCCTAGCCAAGGCAGCCCTGCTTTGTTTTGGCATGTTTGTGGATTTGCCTTCTCTGGACTTGTCTTATGAATGGGACTGACTAGATCCAGTTTTTCAAGACTGGCCTCTTGCACTTAACGTGGCTTGGAGGTTTAAGTGTTGGCATGTATATCAGTAGCATGTTCCCCTTGTTGCTCAATAATACTCCATTTTGTTTCTACGCATTCATTCTATATGCTTTACACTGGTGAATATAAATGTCGCTTCCAGTTTTTATCCCACTGTGACTGATATTGCCATAAGCACACACACATAGACTTTGTGTGGATGTGTTTTCATTTATCTGAGCATCAATTTCTGGTAGTGCATTGTATTGAATTTCATGGTAAGTTCATACTCAGCTTTTTAAAAATAGTGGCTCCACTATTTTATATTCCTGATATCAATTTGTGAAGGTTCCAATCTGATACATATCTTGCTATTATTTATTATTGTTTGCCTTTTTTTGTAGCCATTTCATTTGTATTTTCATAATGGTCAATTTGTATTTGCATAAAGGCCATTGAGTACCTTTTCATGTGCCTATGTGTCCATTCAGGTGTCTTTTTAGGTTTAGTATTTTCAATGCCTTTTGCTCATTTTACATTGTGATATCTTCTTACTGAGTTTTATGTATCCCTTATAATAGGGCTGTATTCCTGTAGTAGTTATGTTTGTGAACTACATGTGTGCTGTGTCCATAGAGGTCAGAAAAGGGCATTGGTTCCCTTAGAACTGGCATTAAAGATGGGTGCTAGCTTCCATGGGGGAACTGGCAATTGAACCCAGATCCTCTGGAAGAACATCCAGCCCTCTTAACCATTGAGCCATCTCTTTAAGCCTCTGTAAAAATTTTTTCAGAGTTCTTTTTGGCTAGATTGTGGGAAAAGATGTGTATTTCCATATAAAGCTTAGGGTAGTTTTGTTTCTATAAAACTATTTTGAGATTTTATAGTGATTAAGTTGAATATGAAGCTCAACTTAAGGACCATTGGAATCTTGATGCTGTAGCCTGATCCACAAAAATACCCTTTGACTTAGGTTTTGTTTAATTTTTCTCAGCAATGCTTTAGAGTTTTTTAGTGTTCAACATTGGGAGTAAAATGATTCCTGGTAGTTCCATTCCTTTTTCTGTTAATATAAATGGAATTTCACAAATTTCAATATTGGATTACTTTTATTGCCATTACATGTATATGAGACTTTTTATGTATAATATATTGAACATGTATTTTGTAACCTTTAAAATTTTATTAGTTTTAGTGCATCCCTAAGGATTTCTCTCCTACAGGATCATGTAACCAGCAAGTTTGATTTATTTCTTTATTATTTCCCATCATGAAAGATGTAAGAACATTCCTTTTTAATTTTTAGACCTTATTCGATTGGTTAGAATTGTAAACATAATATTAACAGGAACAAGTAGAAAAATCATAGCAGAAGTCCTTCCAGTGTCCTGTACCAAATTGTCTCCACTCTCTTCTATGAGATTTAGTGTATCCTGTTTTATGTTGAGGTTCTTGATCTCTGCAGAAAACTCAAGTTTATTTTTCTTTAAATTGTGTCTGAAGTGGCTCCGGCTGTGTTTGAGCTGCTGGTCCCCTAGCCTCCATCTCCCTATTCGTTGCCTGCCGTATGAGTTTGGCTATTCATATACATTGTGGAGGTGGTTACTATAAATACTGTATCTAACACAGCTAGTCATTATTTTTTGTTATAAGAGCATGCAATACCAACTTTCTTCAATTTCACATGTATGATATATTATTAACTCTAAAAGTCATATTTTACCACATGTTTTGAGACCTCATTTATCTCACTGCAGACTTTTCTTTAAAACTCTTTTATCCAAACCCTTCTATTTCCTTTGCCATACAACTCTTGTAACTGCCTTTCTAGTCTGCTTCTCTAAGTTCACCTTCTTTATTTTACTTACAGTATCTCCTACATTTAATCTTGTTGGTGCAACAAACCTTGTTGCTGCCACCTCAGTTGCCTGTTTTTCTTTTGAGTTTACAACATTCCATCACACAAATACTCACGCCTACACACAAGCTTCTTGTCATCTCCTTGACGGATATTCTGGTTATCTCTAGAACTTGCTATTGCAAGCAATGCTGCTGTGAACATATGACTGCAAATATCTCTTAGTAATTTTGCATCTGTGCATAATGTAGGACCACAGGCTTTGGTCATTCATTTAGCTAATGTGGTATGCATTGATGGATTTTTCCTTCTCTGAAACCCTTACATTCCAGGAATCAATCGCACCTTCTGTGGTGCCAGTCTTTTAAGTGTAATGTTAAATTTGGTTTGTTAATATTTTTTGAGGGGTTTTACATTGATGCTCATTAAGAATTGGTCTGCAGTTTTTTTCCCTTCTTCTTGTATTGTTTTCCTCTGACTGTGGTATTACAACTACACACCACAGACTGAGCAGGAATGTACTCCACTTTGATCATCACCCTTAGATGTCATAATCTACCTTCTCCATCTGTAGTTTCTTCCCCATCTCTAACACTCACTGATTGTGGGGGTTTAAATAAGAAATGTCCCTTCTAGGCTCATGTATTTGAATATGTGTTATCTAATTATGTCATTGTGTAAGGAGTTTATGGACTCTTTAAAAGGTGGATTCTTGCTGGCTGAAGGTGAAGTTTATTACTGGGCTGAACATTAAGAGGTTGTAGCCTTGACACACTTCTTGTTCTGTGCTTCTCAACTTCCTGCATATAGATGTAATGTGACCAGCTAGCTTCCTGATCCTTTCACCCTGCCTCTGGACTCTCCCTCTGGAACCACAAGCTAAAATAAACCCTTTCTTCCTTAAGTTGCTTTTGATGATGCTATTTTATCACAGCAATAGACGAGTAATAGATACACTCTTTGATTTGAATGTCCTGTTTCCATCACCATTAATTTCCCATACATGTGAGAATGAGAGAAAACATATATACCTATTTTTGTAAATCTTGTTTATCTTGTTTAATATGATGAGCCATCCATATTCAAGCAAGAGAAATAATTTTCTTCTTTATGGACGAATAGTACTCTAAAATTAATCATATCTTCTTTAACCATATGCTGATAGGTTGATTCATAAACTGGAAATTGTCAATAGTAATGATACACATAGGTGTTCATCTATCTCTATAGTAAGCTGATTATATCTTAATTGTAAGCCTAGAAGACCTAGTCTAGTCTAATATAGTAGTTTATAAGAGATCTTTATAATGACTTCTACAATAGAAGCACTACTTTGTCTTCTGCTATAGTGCTAAGGGTTTCCTTCCCTGCATTCTTGCCCATTTCTTTTCTTTGTTTGTTTTTGTATTTGTTTTTTTTTTTTTTTTGTCCTGAATGGTAGCTGTTTTGACTGGAATGAAACAGGATTTCAGTATAAATTTAATTTGTATTTTCCTGATGACTAAAGATGTACTTTTTAGGGCATTTCCTGGATATTTATACATTTATTTGTCAGTTATTTTGCCCATTTATTGATCCAATTATTTATTATTTTGGTGCTTATTAATTTTTCTTTATGTGTCTTGGATATTATTTACCTCTCAGGTGCATAGCTAGAACATTCTCTCTTCCATTATGTACGATTTCTCTTTACTCTGGTGATTGATTCTTATGCCAAACACATTTCAACTTGCTGCTCTCCTATCAGTCAACTACTGTTGTTTCTTGAGCCAACCAAGTGCTTTACACGAAGTTCCAGTCTATGTTCATACATTGCAGTGTTTTTCTCTAGCGGTCTCAGACCTTACTTAAGGCTCTCAGTGTAATTTGAATTGATTCTATTTTAAGCAGGGTGAGAGATAGGAATCTAATTACATTTTACTGTATGTGAATATACAGTTTCCACAGCGCTATTTGTTGAGGAGGCTGTCTCTTCTCCAATGCATGTTCCTAGAAGGTTTGTTGAGAATAATGTCACTGTAGCTGCATAAGCTTATTTCTGGGATCTCTATTTGTCTTAGTCAGGATTTCTATTCCTGTACAAAACATCATGACCAAGAAGCAAGTTGGGGAGGAAAGGGTTTATTCAGCTTACACTTCTGCATTGCTGTTCATCACCAAAGGAAGTCAGGTTTGGAACTCAAGCAGGTCAGGAAGCAGGAGCTGATGCAGAGGCCATGGAGGGATGTTACTTACTGGCTTGATTCCCCTGGCTTGCTCAGCTTGCTTTCTTATAGGATCCAGGACTACCAGGCCTGGAATGGCACCACCCACAATGGGCCCTCTCACCCTTGATCACTAATTGAGACAGTGCCTTACAGATGGATCTCATGGAGTTATCTCCTCAAGGGAGGCTCCTTTCTCTGTGATAACTCTGGTTTGTGTCAAGTTGACACACAAAACCATCCAGTACATTATTTTTTATTCTATTTATCTGTACATGTATTTTTATGCACGATGATTTTGCTGGCATGACTCTCTCTATTAATTTGGAATCTGATATTATGATACCTGTAGTGCTGGTCATTCTGTTTAGAGGTTTTTTTTTTTTTTTTTTTGAGTAGTCAGCATCTTTAGCATATCTGTAGGTTTTAGGATTGCCTCTATACTACGAAGAAGATGTTCAGATTTTTGAAGTCTTTAGTTTACTTTATCTCATTATTGATTGAGACATTTGTTCACTTTAAAAACTAGACTTCTAAATTTTGTCTAATACTTAACTCATTTTGATATCCTTGAATTGAGTCAACAAAGAGTTTGATTTTTAGAAGAGCCGTACTGCCTTGGTTTACCAGACCGATTGCATTTCTTTCTGCATTGCAATTTACACCTTTGGCTTGGATACCTGTCCAGTTTTATACAGGGGTTTTCCTACTGAGACACGTTCTCTAGTAATTTTAATTGCCACTGCCACTTATAAGAGAGAAAGACTCTAGCAATAACAACTCCTCTAGAAACAAACTAGATATTTGAAAACAGTGCATATACCCAGAAGATGTTCCAGCTGGTAATAAGAACACATGCTCCACTATGTTCATAGCAGCCTTACTTATAATAGCCAGAAGCTGGAAAGAACCCAGATGTCCCTCAACGTAGGAATGGATACAGAAAATGTGGTACATTTACACAATGGAGTACTACTCTGCTATTAAAAACAATGAATTTATGAAATTCTTGGGCAAATGGATGTATCTGGAGAATATCATCCTTAGTGGGGCAACCCAATCACAAAAGAAGTCACTTGATATGTACTCACTGATAAGTGGATATTAGCCCAGAAACTTAGAATACCCAAGATACAATTTGCAAAACACAAGAAAATCAAGAAGAATGAAGACCAAAGTGTGGATACTTCATTCCTCCTTAGAATAGAGAACAAAACATGCATGAAAGGAGTTACAGAGACAAAGTTTGGAGCTAAGATGAAAGGATGGACCATCCAGAGATTACCCAACCCGGGGATCCATCCCATAATCAGCCACCAAACCCAGACACTATTCCATATGCCAGCAAGATTTTGCTGAAAGGACCCTGGTATAGCTATCTCTAGTGAGGCTATGCCAGTGCCTGGCAAATACAGAAGGGGATGCTCATAGACATCTATAGGATGGAACACAGGGCCCCCAATGGAGGAGCTAGAGAAATTACCCAAGGAGCTGAAGGGGTCTACAACCCTTTAGGTGGAACAGCAATATGAACTAACCAATACCCCCAGAGCTGGTGTCTCTAGCTGCATATGTAGCAGAAGATGGCCTAGTCAGCTATCATTGGGAACTTTCTGAATATCATTTGAAATGTAAATAAAGAAAATATCTAATAAAAAAAGAGTATTATAAAAAATGAAAACAATAGAGTAAATAGTTGGAAATTAAAACCTACGTTCTCAACTAGGAAAGAAAGGCTCTAAGATATAGGATAAGCTGAGCATGTAAAAATTAGTAAGGGTAATGTTGTTGGTAATTCACAAAAAAGCAGGAATCAGAAAAATAAAGGATGTAAGATAGGAAAGATCCAGGATGACGCTATGGGAACTTCAGTGAGGAGTAGTGATGGTTGGTTTTTATGGCAACTGCCATGAACTGGAATAATCTGAAGATTTGTCCTAATTGCCTTAATTGATATGAGAGGACTCATCCTGAGTGAGGGGCTGCATGTTCTGCTAGCACCCCAGATAAAAAGGGCATGGTAGAAAGATTATTCTTCCTTTGATAAATTGGCCTTCTGTGTTGTTGCTGCTCATTCCTTCAATGGTATCTGCACCAGAATTTTTCAAGTTTCCATTGTTGACTAAGGACTGGCAGATCTCCAGGGAACTTCCATGTTTCCACACCACACTGGGACAACTTCATGGATTATCCAACTGTTGGGTTGTTGGTCTCTGTGGTGTGAGACTCCACAGCTCCAACTGCTGAGGTTCTGAGTATCAAGGACTGAGCAACTACTAGGTTTTCCGAATCTCAGGTGTAACAGCTGTAGTTACTATTTCAATGTAAGCTGATGTAGTGAGTATATATTCATCCTACAACCTCTGCAGACTCTGTTCCTCTAGCAAATCCTGACTAATATACAAGGGAGAACAAAATAAGACAGGAGTAGAACTGAACAAAACTACAAAATGCGGAGGGAGTATCTTCTCTCTGAGTAAATAAAGATGTTATTTTATAGCTTATTGTGTGTGCCCATTTGTATGCATGTGTACATGTGTTTGTGTGTGTGTGTGTGCTGTGTGTATGTTTATAGATGTGTGTGTATACATGTGTGTGAGTTTGTAGCTGTGTATGTTTGTATGCATGTGTATGCATGTGTGTTTGGGGTGTGTGATTTTGTGTGTGTAATGTGTTTTGACATATTTCTTTTGACGTGCCAAGAGGTACACCATGAAAGTGGCTGAGACCTGTTCTACCTTTCCTACTAGAGTGTGTCAGTCACTACAACAAATTCTTGGCTGGATTCCTCCCACTGTGGCCTAGATCAAGTTCCAGGGATGTAGAGAGTCTAGGAACTACTCTCCAGCAACTCTGACAGCTGAGCCTATGGATGACTGGTTGACTACTCCTTCACACCACAGGCATGCCTATGGATGACTGGTTGACTACTCCTTCACACCACAGGCATGCCTATGGATGACTGGTTGACTACTCCTTCACACCACAGACATTGGCCAGCACTTGTGCATATGGGAAAGTAAGCAGTGGTTGTATTTCCCCACCAGATTCTTTTGGTTGATAATTTAGAAAGCAGTCAAACAAAAAGCAACTTCTACAGAGTCAAACTGGATAGTTGATGAAGAGCGGAAGTGTAGTTCTCACAAATTTGTAGACTGAGACATTCAGATCAGCATGTCAACACCTGTGGTCCAGGAAGAGCTGTTTTGCCGCCTCTTCATGTGGTAGATGAGGAGAGAGGAGCACACCCACCTCCACAGCGCTCTTCCAGGGACAGTTGTCCTGCTTGTCTTCCATTAGGGTCCAGTTTTAAACATGTTACACTTTCAATACCGGTTTCAGAGAGGGAAAAAAAAAGTCTTCAGAGAGTAATGCTTACCCATCTCAACTCTGTAACAGAGCCATGGAACGGGATGTAAACCAGGCATTCTCAAGCTTCTCTGGGTAACAGGATAGATGTTTGGGATGTCCTTTCTGCTTTCTCCATGACATTTTAGTTGTACGGCCTAAAAGACCCCACCAGCAGAATACATAGACTGACTTGCAAACAGAAGTCCTTGAAGTCTTTGAAAATCTGATCTGATAAAACTTTGTGGTTCAAGAGTACACCAGTAGTTTGATGGGGTGGGAGTGGGGTGGGGGATGACACTTTATACTTTACCACGATGCCACATGAAATGCAATTGTCTCTGGTACAGTAGCTTCAGGGGAGCTGTATGAAAACATCATGCATGTTCTGAAAAGAGAGGAGGCTTTTAGGTATTGAAATTCATGATCAGGTTTCCTCTCATTGCATGATTCCTGTGAGGATTCAGTGGAAGGAAACATACATAATTAAGAGGAGCTCAAGTCGAACCAATATCCCCTTTATTTAGGTACAAAGAAATTTCACTGAAACAATGGAGTTGAAGTGGAAATGTGTTTGAAGCAGTTGTAGTTATAATTGCTTCCACTGAGGTGTGCTAGATCTCTATTATCCATACGCCTCTTGTGTTGCTAGATGCTGAACAGTGAAGTCAGAGCTCCCTGCCTTCCCCAGCCTGGCAAGCTCTCTTGCAGGGCTTTCTTTTGATCAATGTACTGCACATGAATTCATCTAAAAACACAAAGGAAGACAAGGCGAGCATTTAAAAATGTCAAATGAAAAGAATAGTCGGACATTGAGGGAATGATTTTAATAAACAGGCTCTGATATTGCTTTTAATTTTGTGAAAATAATTCAGTCTGTCTGGAAATTCTTGAAGGCTAACCCGATAGAGGGATTTTTTTCCAGGCATTTCTTTCTTTTAACAAAACTCATTAAAGTCTTATTATTATGTACAAGGAGTAGTACAGATGTCAGCCCTCTTTGCTTTAATAGCATATCTATATGACTCCCCAGCTAACCTGCCATGTTTTAAGTCTCCCAAGGTTCCTGAGATCATCTCATGGAATCTGAAATATAATACAGTGAAACAGTCCTTATAGAAATGCCCCAGGTAGGAGGAGGCAGAGGTCATGATGTTTGTGTTGACAAACTTTTGTTGAGTAGAAAGACAAATTAATTATTCATTTGCAGGACTGAACTTATTTTTCCAAGTATTAAATTCATCAACCAGAAACTTATCAAATGGGCATACATTTCTATGTATTTAATAATTAATTAATGATAGACTAAAAGATTTTTCCAGGAGAATATACCAACTTTTCATATAGTCTCATTCTGCGTGTCCCATAGAGGCTTCTCCACATCTGCGTTAGTCTGGAAACACATTTTTATATGCAAATACCTCTTTTGGTCATACAGTAACATTCGGGATTTAGTTTACATTCTTTTCTTTATTTTGTTGTGCTTTCAGTTAAAAAAGAAATTTCACTGTTCTCTTTTCGGTCGACATGATGATTGTGAGATCAGAAGCTTGTCTAGTTCCATAATTTGATTCCAAGATTTTAGTTATCTTGACTAATCATTGTGACCAATGGTTATTTGAGTAAAACTTAAAATATTAGCTCTACATTTAAATTAACCTCAAAGAAAACCCTTGAACACTATTGACAGTGATAAGTGGCCAAAAATAGTTTATATTCTGCTTTTAACATCTGGAAATGAGCTGATAAGTAAATGTGTAGTCAGAAATTATTTTTAAAATGACAATTTTATTAGACTGAACTAAACATTTTCCATTAAGTGATTTTTCAAAGAAACAGCTGTATTTTCTTAACTTTATATCACTATAAAATTTGTCTTCTACACTGAGACCAAATTTCATATTTATAAAAAACCTTTTGGGCTATGATAAGGCTCCTTTTATTTGTAGGAACTTTTAAGATAATTGTAATGAGTATGTAATAAGATAAGTTTGTTTTTATAGATAGAAAGTTTCATTTGAGGATTCAGGAAAATAGCGTGTGTTTCTATTTCCCATATGATTATTATGTTAATGAGTTGGAGAAATATGAAATAGCATCTATGGTCTTACTGATATATGTTGTTTAAATAGTAGTAGAATAATCAGGAAGCAATTTAGTATAGTAAAAATTTTACATTATTAACCTAGAAAGCCCTTTTGTTAGTGAAATAATTTAGGATGATTTATTGTACCAATTGTCTCCATAATTATCACTTGCTAAATAATAGTTATTTCCTAAAACCTTAAATGAGGGAATAAGATTCATTAAGCCTGATTTGAATGCATCCAGAGGTGGAAAGAAGTATTTTGTTTGACAAAATAGAAACCCAGAGGAATTACAATCCACTGGAATAGAAACATAAAACAAATAGAAGTCCTTACACCTGGTATGAACTCTAGGTCGTTTAAAACGCATTCTACAGTGAGTGTTGACTATCGCTTGGAGTTGAAAGCAAAGGAGAGAAAATCTGAGTCATGTGGAAAAGTTTTGAACACACCAATTACTTCTGAAAGTGATACAAAGGAAACCGAGCATCCTTGGCACAGAGAAGAGCAGCAGGATTGCTGAATAGGAAACACAGGTCAAGCTGCGGGCAGCTGAGGGGAGCGCAGATGTGTTTAACTTGCCTTACATTGCCGCATTTCTTCTGGATAAGTTTAGATGTAGGGCATTCATAATGAGGGTTTTCTTTTTTATCTAAAAAAGAAAAAAGCATGTTTGGGATTTAATTAGAAGTATAGAGGTTCTTCAAGAAATATTTAGACCTGTTGATACTCAATATTTATTTAATATGAAAAATAAAGAAAAGAAGAAAAAAATGTATCTCTCTCTCTCTTTTTTTTTTTTTTTTTTTTGATGAGTGAAGCCAGACCTATACCTTAAGACTGCTCTTCCAGGAACATTTCAAACAAATAGAATTAATGTGAACTCAACAGACAATTCTGGGGTAGGAATATCCATATATTACAGCAAATTTAGTTAATATTGTAATGTTTACTTTTCTTTTCCTTGATTAACTGAGGTAGGTTACAAGTCGTGAATAGATTAAAATTGCTGCCTATCTTATAGCTTTTCAATGTCAAAATTATAGGAAGAGGCCATCCTAAGTTATGAACCCACTTAAGACTTTGCTCCAAAGCTGTTTTATTACTGAACTCAGAAATTATAGATACAAATTAATGCAGAAGTAGATAAATTTGGTCATCTGGAGGCCTTGGAGCTACGGGGGCTAAGTAAATGTACAAAACCCTGACAGGGAGGTTCTGCAAGCCAGAACACAGAGCCCCTCAAAAAGTCAGAGGGAAACATTTATTACACACTTTTATAGGTATCACTTTAAATTAATTTTATTCAAGTAAGAGAGAAGAAGTAAATTACACCCATCAAAGTTAAATGTGGAAGGATGAAACTTCCAAACTGTTGGTGGGTGTTAGGCTAGGGGGGATGGGATTGTGATGTCAAGACTTTAGAAAATGAAGCTTAATTACCCTGAGAGAAATTAGCTTTCCCAGATTCAGGATTATAAAAACACCAAACCAAAACAAAACATGAATTATAACACTTCAGAAATGGGAACAGTAAGATATGTCCAATGGCTGGAGAAATAAGATATCTGTAAATTTAGCTCTAGGATTTTTGTAGTAAAAGTCAATTATTTGTAATGTGTATAGAGAAATTATATCAGTGCTTTTTTGAGAAGCAATTTACTTTTATTATGTTTCCAAGAATACATGAGAGAGAGTCATGATTAATAGTTTATTACCTAACATTAACCTCAGTGTTTCTTTTAAAATGCAAACTCCTAAGGAGGTCACATGCTACAACGACTCACTCTTACCCACAAATAATAACTTTCCCATACCCATTAGAAGGATGTTGAGTTAATACTGTCAGGAGTGCATTGTAGAACCAGTTAAAGGATGGTTTATAGTAAGTATCTCTTCATCAGCTTTTACTAGCTCTAGTTATGTGAATTTAAAGGTACCTATTCTGAAGAACAAAATGGGCATGTGTTACGACTATAGAAGGTTATTTAATAAAAATCACTAAATGACAACTAAATTGTATTTTTAGATACTGGATACCCTGAAAGGTGTTTATGGCTATTGACTTGGTTCTTATAATCCATGCTGCTAATAAACCTCTTTCAAGAGCAAAGATAGAGGATATTTTTTTATCTAGATTAAGTTTACTATATTACTTAATTCTGGGAAGCAAATCAACAACAACAACAACAACAACAACAACAACAACGACAAAAAAAAACCCCAACCAAACAAAAACCTCTTTTTAAAGAAAAATAACAGTAGGTCTGGAGGGAAATAGCACAGTGGATAAGGGCACCTGCTCTTCTTACAGAGAACCCAGGTTCAGTTCTCAGCGTGCATGGCAGTTGCAAACATCTCTAACTCCAGTTTCCGGGTACCTTATGCCTTCTGGTCTCCATGGATGCTAGGTATGCATGTAGTGCACACGTACACACATGCAGGTAAAACACTTATACACATAAAATAAAATTGCATTCATAAAGGAGGTTCTGATTTGTCCTTTGGTTTGATAGTAAAGTAATGTGAGAATAATTCGTGTTTATTTATGAAATGTACTCCAATATACCAGCACTGAACAGGCATTGGTTTTGGTAATTGATGGGCAATATCACTAAAAATGTTTTAACTTTCTCGTATCATGTTTATTGTCTCATTCTTTGAATGGCTGGTTGTTCACTTTATTCATATTTTAATCATTACTGGGAAAGAAAGAAGTCTTTCTGAAGCAAAAAATTTCTTCACATAAGTAGTTTCTTGTCATTCTTTTTAACTTTTACAGAATTAATATACAAATAAAAAAAATCGTGTTAAAAGGCTAAGTTTGCTCTGTAACTCAATAGCTAATTTAAGACAGGCTGAGATATGGTGAACTTTGTTGGCAAGACTGAAAACATACTCCACATTCATTGCTAGCCACCAGTATTACCTTCATAATTAATTTTTATCATTGGGATCATGGGACATATGTAAAAGAAGACACATGTCAACCTTAATGAGCAAGGTCTTTCACTTCCCTTTTGACTCGTTTCTTGGCATAAGTTTGAAATTGCTGAGCCCGTCATTTCTTTGCTGTGATCTCAGAGGACAAACTTGCTAGCTTGTCCTTAAGGTGCCCTGACATTTTTAAAGCATATGAGTGTGTTTCCTCTGTTTGGTCTTTGTTAGGGACGTTTAATGTCCCTGAGAAGCCTTCACAATGGTCATCTTTTTCTAGTTTATATAATAATAATAAAAAAGGACCATCCTCTGCTTACAGAAGGCAAGATGTGTTTCTTACTTTAATTAGTCAGTGGGGAAATCCTGCTTTGTGACATATCTTTTTTTTCTCTTTGCTGAATATAGTTTTTTGTTTTCTTGTACTTTCTACCCTGTGTCTGTATCGTGAGATATTTTATCCTGGGTACAGCATAAGATGGATTGTAATAGAGAGATGGGCAGGTTATTTTCTGGACTTTTCTAGCTAATATCTTTGTTTTATTTATTTTTTATTTATTTATTTATTTTTTTTGGTTTTTCGAGACAGAGTTTCTCTTTATAGCCCTGACTGTCCTGGAACTCACTCTGCAGACCAGGCTGGCCTAGAACTCAGAGATCAGCCAGCCTCTGCCTCCCAAGTGCTGGGATTAAAGGCGTGCACCACCACGCCGGGATTCTAGCTAATATCTTTTTTTTCTTCTTCTTTTCATGTTTTTTTTTCCAATTTTTATTAGATATTTTCTTAATTTACATTTCAAATGCTATTCAGAAAGTCCTCTCCCCCCTCCCCCTCCCTGCTCTCCTGTCCACCCACTCCCACTTCTTGGCCCTGGCGTTCCCCTGTATTGGGGCATATAAAGATTGCAGTACCAACGGGCCTCTCTTCTCAATGATGGCCGACTAGGCCATCTTCTGGTACATATGGAGCTAGTGACACGAGTTCTGGGGGTTCTGGTTAGTTCATATTGTTGATCCTCTTCTAGGGTTGCAGACCCCTTCAGCTCCTGGGGTTCTATGTCTAGCTTCTCCATTGTGGGCCCTGTGTTCCCTCTTATAGATGATTATGAGCATCCACTTCTGTACAAGACAGTTATATCAGGGTCCCTTAAGTAGGCACTAGCTGTCCTATGCCATAGTGTCCGAGTTTAATGACTGATTATGGGATGGATCCTCCCTGGTGGGGTAGTCTCTGTATGGTCCATCCTTTCATCTTAGCTCTAAACTTTGTCTCTGTAACTCCTTTCATGGGTATTTTGTTTCCTCTTCACAGGAGGAATGAAGTATCCACCTGCTGGTCTTCCTTCTTGATGTTCTTGTGTTTTGCAAATTGTATCTCGGATATTCTAAGTTTCTGGGCTAATATCCATTTATCAGTGAGTGCATACCCAATGACTTCTTTTGTGATTGGGTTACCTCACTAAGGATAAGTAGCATAAAACAGCAGACTCCTAAACACGGGTAGGATAAAGTATGTATATGCACATATTCATCTTAACTATGCAAAATAATTACAAAAATGAGAGGAGAGAAATCACTGAATGAAGGGAAAGATCCAGAAGGTGGCTATATGATGTAAAACCTTATCAACCGGTTGTCAGTATGATAATTAAACTTAGCTAGTCAAGTAGGAACAAAAATTCAATTTCTTACCAATAATAGGGCTGGTTCTTTTAAAATGAATATATCTATAAATTCACACCAATCAAGGAGCTTCCACCAATACAAACTTGCAACAGATAACAACTTTAATCTTAACTGTCTATGCCTCCTTTTAAAAATTTTCCAGTGAAACTTTAGTCAAGAATATAATATAAAGCAACATAGTTTTCTTCCTTTTAATAAGTCTTGTGCATAAATACACATTTTCTAATATCTTGATATGAAGTAAAATATAACATTTTAATGGCTAAGTTAGTTTTTTGATTTTACCCTTTGGCAATGATAATTTTCATAAATGACTAAAACCCTCAATTTGCATTCAAGTATTAACGCAGATGTAACCCAAGCTTCAAGTTTTCAGTCTTGATACACTGTAATTGATGACTGTTACATTTAAAAGTCAATTTAATGTACATGTTTGTTGTTATCTGGTTTTGTTTAGCAGATTAATTTTTTAGAATCACATTTTATTTTGTAAATATGTGTGTGCGTATGCGTGCACTATATTTGCTTGTTTGTTTTCACTCTGAATCTTACAATTTTCTTTTAGGTTTTTTAGGTAGGATTTCTGATGTAAATACCCCCATCAACTTTCCCGATGTGGATAAAAATTATAGCTCTGCTGTCAATTCACAGAAAGTCCCACAGTCAACTGTAGACAAGAAGGCTACCTTTGCCTTTAAGACCATAAAGGATTTCTGTCAAAGAGTAAAAACCTGAAGGTAGAATTTATTGGGCGAGAGATGGAGGGCAATTTGTGGTTATGTTGGGGTTTTCACAATTTTTCTATTTAAAATTTTACCACAGATTTTATGTGGCATTTATGAAGGAAAATATCATCCTTCACGGTGTGAAGTTATGAATAGTACTTTATAGAGTGTGTTGAGTGAATCGTGGTTTAAGTTTTGAATTAACGCAGCAGAACGAAGCAAACCAGCATAAAACACTGCTATGTTTATGCAGACTTATTTAGTTGAATTATGGCATTTTTCTGAGGTAATATTTACACAGCACAAACAGAAGAAAACTTTTCCATAGGATTTTTATAACAGGGTGTCATGAGAGGCAACTGTCAGTCTGTGCAGAAACGCTGCTCTCCTTTAAAGTTCCTTGGTACCTCGTCTGCTCCTTAGCATCACTTAGCATTACTAGGGAATGCTAGAGGGTATCTCTCATCTTCATTTAAATTATCATAAACAACCCATTCACAGAAGTATGCGTTGTGTTTCTTAATTCTTTTCTGTGTAGGTCTGGTCATTTTCTTCCAGGACCTTAGAAAGGATATACAAGGAGATACTTATGTAGTATTGCTAAACCAATGGAAGAAAATAGCCAGCAGGCGTTTGTTATAAATGATCTCTGGACTCCTGATTTAAGGAAGGATTTTAAATACATGAAATAAATCTAGAAACTCAAGGGCTTAAGTGCAGCAAGAGCTCATGTGTACACCACTGAAGTTCTGAGGCGGGCGGTTTGCAAATGAAACATTTGGAAGCCGTCTAAAAAGTGGCATAAAATTATATTTTCTAGAGTGATTACAGATTTTAAAAAATGAGCAAGCAACATAGGTCAGAAAGAACTGCAAAATGAAGCTTTTACGGTACTCCAACAGGGGCAATAATAGTTATAATAATAGTACATGCAGTTTCTAAATCAATTTTCTAACAGAGAGTAGAGAATTAGTTGTGGGAATTTCAGGCACGTTTAACACAGCACTACCATCGTAATCCTCAAAAAAAGATCTGCACTCTAAAATAAAAATTGCTTTCTATTTTGGATGCAATATTCTTGTTCTATGCAAAGACCTTAAAATTTGTACCAAGTTATATTGCTACAGATATGAAACAATCACTCCGAGTGGGTAGTTTTCAAAAGAGGATAACCAGAGCATATCTAAAAGAAAATGTGGATGTTAAACTAAAAAAATTATTTGTTTAAACCTACAACCCGTTTTGCTTATCAAAACAAGATTTTGAACTTGTAGTTGAGGCAGGAGTCTTGTGTGTCAGAGGTTACTTTTGATTGGGTATACACACACACACACACACACACACACACACACACAAACACACACTCTACCTACTCAGTTTAGATTTTGCAAAGCTCATCAAACAGAAACCATAACACTGTCTTCATACTTTCCAAGAATCTCAGAAAAAGGTTCAGATATGGAATGAGTTATTAGAATTCATTAATGCAGTCCAATTTGGCCTTGTTTAAATTCAGAGATATTCTATCATTTAAGAGAATTTTAGTTTTATTATTTTTATGTGAACAGCCACACAAAGCAACTACTGCTTTCATAGTTTTTTAACTATTAGTTAAGAGCCATGTGCTATTGGCTGGCTGAATGAACAAAACAAAACTTATTCTTGCTTATATAACAATGAAGTATATGGAAATAGAGGATCACACATTTGTTAGTGTGTGCCTCCCAAAAGAAATTTCTGAGAATTATATAGTTAAGAGCCTTCTTTATCTATCAAGTGGTCAACAGAATTTCTCCTAAACTCTGACTAAATAAAAATAAATTCAATGTAATCAAGTTTGAAACTTGAGCAAGCATGTTTCCAAATAACAGCAATTAATATATGGCTTGTCTCAGAGATTCTTTTATGAATATTTTATTTCTTCACGCTTGCTTTCCTGTGATTCTTGAGCCTTATACAACAGAAAGTAGACTTACAGAAATTTTCTATTGTCATCTACGATAAATAGAAGATCATTTGTATTAGAAGGGATTTAACACTTTATAAAAATACCCATACCCAAGTTACTTTGAGTGATAATACCCCCTTGGTATTATTTAAACACACACACACACACACACACACACACACACACACACACACACACACACACACACCTTAGCTCATACATTATTATGGTTGGAAATTTTTTTCCAATCACATTCAAGACAGTGTTTCAAACTTTAACACATATAGGACTAACCTGAGTACATTGTTAGAAGGCAGGAGTAATTTAGAGGTGTTGGGTGAAGCTCAAGATTATGCATTCCTAACGAGCTCCCTGAAACTTCTGACTGTAGGACTGCATCTCAGTGAAGGACCTAAGCCACGTTTTCAAATGTTGCAATTCTTGGGGCTCATCTGGATATTATAGCATTCCTTATTGCAGCAAGAGTCATGTAGCTGGGTTGCCACAGAAGATTTTTTTCCTACATTAATATTTTGTGAAATGCTTAGAAGAAGAAACCCAGCTACACCAATAACTGGGTATATGTGAGCTCATAGCACTTTCTTTGAGCTTTTAGAATAGATTTCTTCTGACTTGTGAACTTGGTTAGGACATTAAAAGTCTCTGGGTTTCAGTTTCATCGTCTCTGACATGAAACAAGGAACAAAAGTCAGAGTGTCCTGCAGACGTTAGAATCTTTTTTTTTTTTGAGGAGTGAAAGAATTACTTTCAACCTTTGACTTTGTGGTTTTATAAATCAAGGGTGGGGCGCTTTCACTGAAAGATGAAACACTGGCTAAGGTACGGTTAGCAAATTGTGATTGCATTAGATTTAAATCATGCTAGCTTGAGCTTGCAGACAGTAGGTGAAAAAAAAAACCAGTCTGGGTGGGAATGAATTAAGATTCCATTTTCAACTGACAGCACCCTTTCTACTTATTCCTAGCATACTAAGGATGGACACATGGATGGTAATTTCATCGTAAGTGGTTTAACTCAAGAAACAAAATCTCCATGGGATTACACAGTGGAAGGAATTGGTTATTTAAGGCTGAAAGAGTCCCCATGCATTTTATTTTATTTTATTTTATCTTATTTTATCTTATTTTATTTCATTTACTATTTTCCAATAAATTTACAAAGCACAAGGTAATATCATAACCCATTGGCTATAGTACCTCTTTTGTTTCTCTCCACATCATTATTAATCTCTTTGATTTTCTTACTTTTCTCAGCGCTTTAGTACTACCCATCTGCCCTAAGTTAAACACTGTAGTGAGTCAGCCTGAGTAATGAATATTATCTTTAAACAATATGTCACATGCCACTTGAAACTGTAACACCCAGGGTATAGACTCATGCTAACCACAACTTACAAGAAATTATTTGTTCAATGAACTGACCACGTCAATGACTCTACATCTTTTATCTTACTTTATGTTTACAAGACATTCCTGTGCTGTCCACCTTCAGAACTTCTCAGGAGCTTCTGAGAATTGTTTACACACAGCATTCATGTGTGTGTGTGTGTGTGTGTGTGTGTGTGTGTGTGTATTTTCAGGGTAAACAGTGGAGGAATAATGCAGGGAAGACAAAAAGGACCAGCAATGGAAAATTCCAGCTTTCTCCTTTTTACTAGCTAGAGCTGAGCTGTAGGCCATGGAGACATTGTCTGCCTTAGGTTCAGTCTATTAATGGAGAAATGCAAATGAGACTCTGAGTTGGACACATGAGAGTTGGGATCGAAGAGAACATATTTTTAAAGCAAACCTTCTCTATGGTGAGGACTCACCTAGTCAGAGCTAAGAACACCGTAGAATGCTGTTCTGCCGGGATTTGATGGTACCTTTATAGCTCTCAAAAGCCATTCCATTTCTTTGGTCTCCTTGGCTCTTCTCCCAGGATCTATTATAAACTATTTGTTAGGTATATATTTTAGAATGTCATCTTTGATTTTCTCAACTTTAGTTACATCTATTTTCACATTCTAGAGAGAGAGAGAGAGAGAGAGAGAGAGAGAAAGAATACACTTGAAGCACTTTCCCAGACTAAAACACAGTGGTTGCAGAGAAGAGGAGAAGCCAGGTATGATTCAGAGCTGCCAGACAAGTTCCTCTTCGATGGCTACTATCAGAGGAAAATGGCGGCTAGAAAAATCCCATAATCAGCCACCAAACGCAGACACTATTGCATATGCCAGCAAGATTTTGCTAAAAGGACCCTGATATAGCTATCTCGAGAGAGGCTATGCCAGTGCCTGGCAAATACAGAAGGGGATGCTCACAGTCATCTATAGGATGGAACACAGGACCCCCAATGGAGGAGCTAGAGAAATTACCCAAGGAGCTGAAGGGGTCTGCAACCCTATAGGTGGAACAACAATATGAACTAATCAGAACCCCCAGAGCTCATGTCTCTAGATGCATATGTAGCAGAAGATGGCCTAGTCAGCCATCATTGGGAAGAGAGGCCCCTTGGTCTTGCAAACTTTATATGCCCCAGTACAGGGGAACGCCAGGGCCAAGAAATGGGAGTGGGTGGGTAGGGGAGCAGGGCAGGGGGAGGGTATAGGGTACTTTTGGGATAGCATTTGAAATGTAAATAAAGAAAATATCTAATTAAAAAAAACTAAAAAAAAAAAAAAAAAAAAAAAAAAAAAAAAAAAAAAAAAAAAAAAAAAAAAAAAAAAAAAAAAAAAAAAAAAAAAAAAAAAAAAAAAAAAAAAAAAAAAAAAAAAAAAAAAAGAAAAATCTGGCAGGACATTTCTAGCCTTGCCCAGAAAATTCTTTGAAATGCAAAATGAAAGACCGTAGAAGCTGCCCTTTACTTTCCAAATCTTAAAGAGCATACATTATTAAACTACTTTACAAAGTGGGTAACTAGGTAGAGATCATTGCATATGTTTTATTCTTCCTCCTTCTCCTCAACCGTCCTTTACTTGTCCTTATCGCCCCCTTCCTCCTGATCTCCTACTCTTCTGCAATAGTTCTCTCTTGAGGAAAGATGATTGCATATTACTTGTTTTGTATTAATTTCTCGTTTCCCCATCCTCTCCCCAAAGACCACTTTCCCCATTTCTACTTACATGACTTATATACACATATGTGTGTGCATGTACACACACACACACACACACACACACACACACACACACACACATAATATAGGCACCTGTAAATTTAGATTCTTCATAACAGAAGGGATGTACTTGCCTTTCTGTGTCTGTGTTATTTTAGTTAACATAATCTCTGCCTCAACCTATTTTCCTGCTAAAGTCTTGACTTCATTTTTCTTTTCTTTAAGGCACACACACACACACACACACACACACACACACACACACACCCCTCCCTGTGCATGTTTGCTACAGTTATTTTATTCGTTCACATGTTGGCAATGCATACTCTGGTTCCATTTCTTAGTTATTGTGAGTAATGCAGCAATAAACATGGATGTGTAGATGTCTCTGTGCTAGGCTGACTTACATTTGTTTGTGTATGTATCCAAGTATCACATAGGTTTGGAGGAACCGTCTGTAATCCCAGCAGGAGCAGGTCTTCCTCACAAGCTGGGTAGAGCAGCAAGTCAGTGAGCTCGGGATTTCAGGAGAGAGATCCTGTCTCTTAGAAAGCAATGTGGGGAGCATCACAAAGACACTAGAGGGCAACCTGACCCCCTCCACAGGTGTGAGCACACATGTGCACACACATGACAAAGTAAACATCATATACACATGCAAAAAAAAATCACAGAAACTTCTTAATCAACTTTGTGCACTCAACACCTTCAGTTTTACAGTAAGTTGAATGAGAGGTTTCCTACAAGTTATTTTGAGGAGCAATTTTTTTTTTCTAAGTACATTCTTAACTGAGTGTCATGGCTATTAGGAACATGTGGCTTGCATTTTAACCCATTTTGCTAGTTGGCTAGAAAGTTAAGTGCAAAATGTTCCTCAGAACTGTAGCAGCTGTGGCCCACGATTCTGTTAGCAATCTTTGTTTAACTGTGCTGAGTGGCAAATGCTGAACAGGAAAGCCATCTGGCAGTCATAGTAACATGGATATACTGGAGTTCTAAGGGCATCCTTAGAGGGCTTCCACATTTTTTTTTGTGTCCTAGAATAAAGAAACTAGACAGGGACAATAGAATAAGAGTGAAAGCAGAGACAGTCTTGCTTTCAAGGTGTGAAATGTGCACTGGAAACAGAGTTAAATAGTTCAAATACCATATACTACTGCAGCAAGAGAGAAGTCTTCCTATTCCAGAGCCATTGCCATAGAAGGGAAATAGTAATGGAGGAGTAGCCTCCTTGTTCCACATCCTCAGCAGCACATGGTATCTCCTGAGCTCTTGAGCTTAGCTATTCTGATTGGTGAGAGGAGGAATCTCAGAGTCATTTTGATTTGCACTTCCCTGATGACTAGGATGTTGATCATTTCATTAAGTACTTCTTTGCCATTAAAGGTTCCACTGTTGAGAATGCTCTGTTTAGTTCTGTACCCCACTTTTTAATTGGGCTATTTGGCTTGTTGCTATCTAATTTCTTGAGTTCTTTATATATTTTGGATATCAGTCTTTTGTCAGAGGTAGGGTTGGTGAAAGGAATGGTCCCCCATTCTATAAGCAGCCATTTTGTCCCTTTGATGGGATCACCGTGTTATTAATGATTTTCCTTTCGGATGTTTTTAACATTCCCTTGCTTTCTTGGCTTCCTGACCACCTGTTTGATGTCTTGTCCCTCTGCTATCCACCACATGTCTGTCTCCACACCATCTCACCTCATGGACAGTCTGCTCCTCTCTAGTTCTCGCCCTTCCTGGTCACAGCAGCCTTTACTGCTTCGTGCAAATGATTCCAGCTTTGCAGCTTTGCTCCCCCGTCCCCGCCCCCGCACTGAAACTCCAGCCACACCTTCTCAACTTCCCGCTAGACATCACTATTTGCATGTCCCACACGTTCCTTTCAACTAAAAACTTCTAAAAATTCTCAGAACTGATTTATCACCTTCCTCCACAGAAGAGCTTATTATTTCTAAACATCAAGTTTCTGCCAAATAGAACACTTTTTCATCTATTGACTCTGTTTAAAATATATAGAGTTTGCTTGGCACCCATGTTTTAAAATAAAATATGTCCTTTCTTGCTAAGTTTTGAATTCTTGGAGCCTGTCAATACTTCACAGTTCACAGCCTCAGTGAGCCTCTATTTTAGTTCAAGACCTATTGAGAGGTTTAATTAGGATGCACCCATACCCTGAGCATCTAGAATCCAGACAGCAAGACTTATTTCTTTCTTTGTTTAAAGTTTTTGAAATCTGAAGTCAGGTCAAATTCTAAGAACAAATAGACATCTGTTAAGGTAGTTACTTTATTATTATTATGAACTCTACATTGCAATGTAATAAGAAAAAAGTAATACCCCATCCTGTTGTTAAAAGCGTATACATGGGTCTGTGGCTCCAGCTACATATGTAGCAGAGGATTGCCTTATCTGGCATCAATGGGAGGAGAATCCCTTGGTCCTGTGGATGCTTGATGCCCCAGTGTAGGGGGAATGCTAGAATGGTGAGGAGGAAGGGGTTGGGTGAGTGGAGAGGAACCCTCTTATAGGCAAAGGGGAGGGGGAATGGGATGAGAGGTTTGCAGAGGGGATACTGAGAAGGGGGACAACATTTGATATGTAAATAAATAAATAAAATAACCAAAAAAAATAACATTCAGGCTTCCTCACCTGGGACAGATCAGTGGCCTGATACCTGCCCACATCAGACAGCCTGTCTGCATTCCAGGAGTTTCACAGTAACCAGGGGCACAGGAGGCCTGCTCTAACTAGAGACACAGGAGGCCCACCCTAGCTAGAGACAGCACACTGTCTCTAGACCAACTTTAACACAGGTCATAGAGCTCTACCTGGCTCCAGTCAGAGACACCCAGGCAAGTTAACACCAGAGACAACCAGATGGCCAGAGGCAAGTGCAAGATAATAAATGACAGAACCCATTTTAATTTGACACCACCAGAACTCAGTCTCCCACTATATCAAGCCCTGTATACTCTAACATGCAAGGAAAGCAAGATAATGATGCAAAATCCCATCTTTTGAAGATGGCCTTTAAGGAGGATATAAAAAAACTCCCTTAAAGGAATACAGGAAAACACAGACAAATAGTAGAAGCCGTTAAAGAAAAAAAACTAATAAATTCCTTAAAGAAATATAGAAAAATATAATCAAGAAGGTGAAGGAATTGAACAAAACCTTCCATGAACTAAAAATGGAAATAGAAACAATGAAGAAAATACAAAAGGAGGCAGCCCTGGAGATGGACACTTTAGGAAAGAGGTCAGGAGTCACAGATGCAAGCATAACCAACAGAATACAAGAGGTAGAAGAGAGAATCTCAGGCATAGAAGATACCATAGAAAATATTGACACATTGGTCAAAGAAAATACAAAGTGTAAAAAGCTCCTAACTCAAAATATCCAGGAAGTTCAGGACACAATGAAATGGTCAAACCTAAGAATAGTAGGTATAGAAGAGGGTGAAGATTCCTAGCTCAAAGGGCCAGAAATCATATTCAGCAAAACCATAGAAGAAAACTTCTCTAATATAAAGAAAGAGATGACCATGTCTAAGAAGACTACAGAACACTAAATAGATTGGACCAGAAAAGAAATTCCTTCAATCAGATAATAATCAAAACACTAAATGCACAGAACAAACAAAGAATATTAAAAGCTGTAGGGAAAAAGGCCACGTATCATATATAGGCAGATCTTTCAGAATTATACTAGACTTCTCAACATAGACTCTGAAAGCTAGAAGATGTTGGACAGATGTCATCCATACCCTAGGAGAACACAAATGGCAATCTACTATACTATACTCAGCAAAACTCTCAGTCACCATAGATGGAGAAACCAAGATATTCCATGACAAAACAAAATTTAAACAGTATATTTCTACTAATCCAGCCCTATAGAGGATATTGGAAGGAAATCTCCAACACAAGGAGGGTAGGTATTCCCCCCCCTTAAATACAAGAAATTAGACATTTTACAACAATCCCAAAAGTAACACCAATACACACATAATACCACTTCCAGCAACATAAACAACAGAAATCACACATACTCAGCTGAGCAAATCTCTGCTCAATATTAACTAAGGGAAGAAATAAAGAAAGAAATCAATGACTTTATAGAAATCAATGAAAATGAAAACACATCATACCCAAACTTATAGGACACAATGAAAGCTGTGTTAAGAGGAAAATTCATAGCACAGAGACTTAATAAAGGAAGAGAACTTCCTCTTACTAGAGGAATTAGACTATGAAAAGAGATCAAGGGGATACAAATTGGAAATGAAGAAGTCAAATTATCACCATTTTCAGATGATATGATAGTGTACATAAGCAAGCCGAAAATTCTGCCAGAGAACTCCTATACTTGATAACCAACTTCAGCAATGTGGCAGGATATAAAATTAACTCAAACAAATCAGTATCCTTCCTTTATACAAATGATAAACAGGCTGAGAAAGAAATTAGGGAAACACCACCATTCACAATAGTTACAAATAATATAAAATATCTTGGTGTAACTCTTAATAATCAAGTGAAAGACCTGTATGACAAGAACTTCAAATCCCTGAAAAAAGAAATTGAAGAAGACTTCACAAGATGGAAAGATCTCCCATACTCATGCATAGGTAGGATTATCATAGTGAAAATGGCCATCTTACCAAAAGCAATCTACAGACTCAATGCAATCCCCATCAAAATTCCAACACAATTCTTTACAGACATGTAAAGAGCAATTCTCAACTTCATTTGGAAAAAACAAACAAACAAACCAGCATAGCCAAAACAATTCTCAACAAAAAAAGAACTTCTGGGGGCATCACCATTTCTGATCTCAAGCTGCATTACAAAGCAATAGTGACAAAAACCGCATGGTTGGCCATCGTTGGGAGGAGAGGCCCCTTGGTCATACAGACTCTATATGCCCCAGTACAGGGGAACGCCAGGGCCATTACGTGGGAGGGGGTGGGTAGGGGAGCAGGGCGGGGATGCGGGAGGGTAAGGGAAAATTTCTGGATAACATGTGAAATGTAAATGAAGAAAATATCTAATAAAGAGGGAAAAAAAAAAAGANGAGAGGCCCCTTGGTCATACAGACTCTATATGCCCCAGTACAGGGGAACGCCAGGGCCATTACGTGGGAGGGGGTGGGTAGGGGAGCAGGGCGGGGATGCGGGAGGGTAAGGGAAAATTTCTGGATAACATGTGAAATGTAAATGAAGAAAATATCTAATAAAGAGGGAAAAAAAAAAAAAAAAAAAAAAAAAAAAAAACTAGTTGTATTTTAAAAAAAAAAAAAAAAAAAAAAACCGCATGGTATTGGTACAGAGACTGACAATGGAACAGAATCCAGGACCCAGAAATAAACCTACACACCTACAGACACTGGATCTTTGACTAAGAAGCCAAAAAGATACAATGGAGAAAAAAAAAACTTCTCCAATAAATGGTGCTGGTCTAACTGGTAGTATGTATGTAGAAGAATGAAAACACATCCATATTTATCACCTTGCACAAAGCTCAAGTTCAAGTGGAACAAGGATCAATGTAAAATCAGATACATTGAATCAAGTAGAAGAGAAAGTGGAAAAGAGCCTCCAACTTATTGACATAGGGAGAAATTTCCTGAAAAGAACACCAATGGCTCAGGCTCTAAGATCAACAATTGTTAAGTGGGACCTTATGAAACTGAAAAGCTTCTGTAATTCAAAAGGCACCGTCTATAGGACAAATAGGCAACCTACAGTTTTGGAAAAAAACTTCATCATCACCACATCCGATAGAGGGATAATATCCAAAATATATAAGGAAATCAAGAAGCTAACTTCCCAAAATCAAATAACCCAACTAAAAACTGGGGTACAGAAGTAAACAGAGAGTTCTCAACTGAGGAATCTTGAATGGCTGAGAAGTACCTAAAGAAATGTTCAATATCCTTAGTCATCAGGGAAATGCAAATCAAAATGACCCTGAGATTCCACCTCACACCAATTAGAATGGCTAAGATAAAAAACTCAGGTGACATCAGATGCTGGCGAGGGTGTGGAGAAAGAACACTCTGCCATTGCTGGTGGGATTGCAAGATGGTACAACTATTCTGGAAAGCAATCTGGTGTTTCCTCAGAAAATTGGAAATAGTTCTACCTGAAGATCCAGCTATACCACTCTTGGGCATATACTCAAAAGATGCCCCATCGTACCACAGGGACATGTGTTCCACTATGTTCACAGCAGTCTTATTTGTAATAGCCAAAAGCTGGAAAGAACCAGATGTCCCTCAACTGAAGAATCTAATCAGAAAATGTGGTTCATTTACATAACGGAATACTATTCAGTTATTAAAAACAAGGATATCATGAATTCTTAGGCAAATGGATGGAACTAGAAAATATTATCCTGAGTGAGGTAACCCAGACCCCCAAATGATATGCATGGTATGTACTCACTGATAAGTGGATGTTAGCCATAAAAGTATAGAATACCTAGGATACAATCCACAGACCATAAGAAGTGTAACAAGCAGAAAGGCCCAAGTGAGAATGCTTCAAAACCACTTAGAAGGGGGAAGAAAAGAATAATGGGAGGCAGAGGGAGAGAGGGAGGGACATGGGTGGGGACGGGGAGAAGGAGGGAAAAAGGGGAACATGATAGGCATTGGGGGAAGAAATAGGAGAGAAGCCCAGAGGGTCAGGAGAATTAATGGTAATAATCAGCTCTGGGAGGGGGGTAGTGAGAGATGGGGGAAACCTCTAGAAAGTACCAGAGACCCAGAAATTATGAGACTCTCAGGACTCAATGGGTGTGACCTTAGCCAAAATGCCCAACATTGGGGAGAGGGAACTTGAAGAGTCACTCCACTCCCAGTAGATAGACAGGGCCTCAAGTGGACATTACCAACTCACAATAAAAAATTTTGACCCAGAATTGTTCCTGTCTAAAAGAACTGCAGGGACAAAAATGGACAAGAGACTGAAGGAAATGTGATCTAATGACCAGACCAACTTGGCATCCATCTCATATGGGGCACTAAGGCCTGACACTGCTATGCTATGATGTGCTTGTAGATGGAAACCCGGCGTGGCTGTCTTCTGAGAGTCCATACCAGTGGCTGACTGACACAGAAACAGATATTTACACCCAACCATTGGACTGAAGTTGGGGACCCCTATGGTTGAATTAGGAAAAGGATTGTAAAAAGCTGAAGAGGAGAGTGACCCCGTAGGGAGACCAGCAGTCTCGACTAACCCAGTCTGAGGTCTCTGGCACAAATATTGCAGAGGTGTGCCTGGTCAGGCCTCAGTGGGAGAAGACTCACTCAATCTTGACTTGAGGCCCCAGGGAAGGGGGAGGGCTCGGGGAGTACACCCTCTTGGAGTCAAGGGAGAGGAAGAATGGGAGGAGCAACTGTAGGAGGGAGACCTGGAGGTGGGGGCAACAACTGGCATGTAAATAAATAAAATAAAAAAAAATTATCAAAAGATTATACTATTGATTACTTTACCAATTTGATTTGGGAGTCTTAGCCAACATAAGATCAAATATACACTGAAAATTGTTTAGATTATTTGTTCTACATCGAGACAAATCTGTTTCACAAGATTGACTTTAATAATTTAAATGTTTCTTTGGGTTTTATACTTGATAGCAAAGTATATGTAGGTGTATAGGATGATGTTGAATGGAATTGACAGGATTATGAGGTGACCCAGCTGGGCAGGCTCCTGTGGCAGCAATTCATTTAAAATGCAAAGGGTAGACTCACGTGTTTCACGTGCTAGAGAGACAGACCAATTTCAAATATGGAGAGGGGTTTAGACTATTAAATATCATCTTGCTTATGCAGTCTGAAGTGATCCCACTTGTCCTTAAAAAAGAATTAAAAATGACATTTGCATTTAAAGGGTGCAATGAAAGCGGTACAATGATCAAGTATCTTTATTGTTCATATAAATGAAAATCATATGATAAAACTAGGATTGACAGAAAGAGATAAGAAAGCCCTGTGTATTATAATTATCATGACAGAGGCTTCTTACCGTTCTGCTCAAAGTTTGCTTCGGACAATCGCTTACTTCTAGCCTCTGTCTTTTCTACTGTGGATCACCTGGTGTCAGGGAGATGTAGGACGTTCAAGGTCCAATTATGAAGTCAGTTCTTGACCAGGCTTACAGAATGTTCACGGCCCTGTAGTCCATCGCTGTAGCTGGGACTTCTTGTACTTGATCCTAATCATTATTTCTCCCTAGACCTCATTTTTATTTGTATCCTATGTATTCGTTTTAAAAAAGAGAATTAGACTGTTCTATTGTTCTTAAACAAATTATGGACCTAGACCAATTTTAACCCTTCACTTGGTTTCACTGTTGTGCCCGTGACCTCTTCAACTGTAGTTACCTGCTGAAGAACTAAATAAGACTGAGCCCATCATCTTCCCACCATGGGTAATATATGCACAGGGTAATATGGCTATAGGGTATGTAATAATTTATAATGGATAGGAAAAAGCCATCTTCATGGTATGAGCAGTTATCTCTGGATTTCTTGGTGGTTGCTATCACAATATTTATTATGTAATTGTGCCTTTCTTTCCTGATATGTTAACAATAAATGGAGCCGTATGACTTCAAGGAAAGGAGAACTACACATTGACCTCCCACATTCTTTTTCTAGCTTCCCTCCCCAAGAATTATAAATTGAATTTGAAATGCTCCATTATGAAATAGGGTTGAGGGAAACTTCAGTTGACTAAGTTTAGAGCTTGGTAAACAAAGTTCTTAAAGGCAAGGGGGTACTTTGAATTGTGTATTGATTTGGTATGGTGATAAGTTTATCTTTTAAATTGTAAAGCCTGTTTCTGAAAGAAACAAGACCTGAGAGGTAAAGCATTCACTAAAGGATATTAGTAATGTAAGGGGATTCTCACAGAGTATAAACATAGCAGTGTTCGAAGCAAATGGTCATTTCTATGGGTTCCTGACTAGCTCCAACTTTTACCAAATGAGCATCACATCCTTTTTTTTTTTTTTGTACTATAATGGTTTGTATATTCTTAGACCAGGGAGTGGCACCATTTGGAGATGTGGCCTTGTTGGAATAGGTGTGACCTGGTTGGAGTAGGTGTGTCACTGTGGGTGTGAGCTTGATACTCTCACCCTAGGTGCCTGGAAGTCAGACTTCCACTAGCAGTCTTTGGATGAAGACGTAGAACTCTAAGCTCTGCCTGTGCCATGCCTGCCTGGATGCTGCCATGCTCCCACGTTGATGATAATGGACTGAACCTCTGAACTGGGTAAGCCAGCCCCAACTGAATGTTGTTGTTTTTTTTTTTTTTTTTTTTTTTTTTTTTTTTTTTTTTTTTTTTTTTTTTTTTTTATTTTTTTTTTTTTTTTTTTTTTTTTTTTTCT
>LR750001.1:949504-1029793 GCA_902729485.2 Mus minutoides
ATCTTCCTCTCCCTCTCTCTCTCCCTTCTCCCTCTCCCCCTCTCCCTTCTCCCTCTCTCCCTCTCCCCCTCTCTCCCTGTCTCCCTCTCCCTCTCTCCCTCTCTCCCTCTCCCTCTCCCTCTCCCTCTCCCTCTCCCTCTCCCTTTCCTTCTCCCTCTCCCCTTCCCTGTTCTGTTTGTTCTGTTCTGTTCTTTTCTGTTCTTCAACCCACTGACTCTGCCCAGTGCTGCCTGTATGTGTATGAGTGCAGGGCCTTCTAGCAGAGCACACGTAGCCTACCTGAGTCTGCCACTCTGCCTAAAACCAACTCTTACCTGCCTAGCGGCCATCAATTTCCAATAGCTCCCTGGCTAAGGGTGGGACTTCATGAGTTCTTCCCCTATCCAGGCTTGTATTTTGGCTGGCTTGATCCTGTGCAAGTTTTGTGCTTGCTGCCACAGGTGATGTGAGTTTGTGTGTCCAACTGTGTCATCATGTTCAGCAAATACAGATGTTTTGCTACAGATACCTACTGCCTCTGGCTCTTACTGTCTTTCCATTCCTTCTTCCCTCATGTTCCCTGAGTCTCAGTGGAAAGGTGGGTGATATACCTGTCCATTTAGAGCAGTGATGTAGATAGTCTCTTAGTCTCTGAATATTGACCAGTTGTGTTCTTTGTATTAATTGCCACCTGTTATAAGAAGAATTTTCTCTGGGAAGAGTTGAGAGATGCTCTAATCTACAGAAGTAAAAATAAGAACTTGGAAGGCAATATATTATTATGTCCATTTAGCAGAATAATCATTGTATATCATTAGTAGACCATAATAGTCTAGTAGACAAGGTGCTAGCTGAACAGGAGAAAGGCAGTTGAACCTGTAATATAATTAAAGATAGATGATATTCTGCACGTAGAACTGTGTGGAGTTTAAAGCTCCCAGAGAGCTTTAAAAGAAAGAAGGAGAGGCCTTGCTAATAAAGGGAGTCTGCCATTTTGTGCTGAGCCAAAAGGCTATCCAGACAATGGTAGACTTTGACCTTAATTAGCAGGGCAACAGTAGCGTGTAGAGTTTTGTGGTTGTGTAGGAAGGCTGAACAAGAAAGGTTAGATTCGGTGACAGATGGTAGGTCAGGGTAGTGGAGGGAATATGGGGAGATATAAGTAATACAAAACACTTGAAAATTCCATATAGAAATCTAATCCTGTAGAGGCTTCTTAAAATACACTCATAAGGAACTTTATCCCAAGATAAAGGAATAATGTTTCCAGAGACAACTCAATCGAGAGAATAAAAATCCCGGGGAAAGAATGGGTCACCTCCTTTTAAGTGTCCATCAGTGGGGTACCATATGTACGCTCTTAGACATCACCAGGTCTGGTGCTTTGCTCTTGGTTTCCCTCAAGAACTAGATGAGAAGTCACCATGCTGATGACACCATGCAATTGAGTCACAGGACTGGGAGAAGTCAAGCTGGATGCAGCCTGGCTGCTTCATTCTTGCTGGTTAGCTTTTGCCACACTGGAAATGCTGTGCGTCCTGCCAGGGAAGCAACAGTCAATATTCATATTGATTCTTTACCTTTTTATTCACTTTCCCCTTTTGGTTGAAAATAGATTCTTGCAAAATATGTATGTTCCAATTATAGTCTCCCCTCCCTCTACTCCTTCCAGCTCCTCACCACCTCCCCTCCTATCTGGGCCATTTTGTCTCTCATTAGAAAAGAACAGGGTCCTAAGATGTCACAAACAAACATTACAAAATCAAATACAATAAGATAAAATGAAAACCATCACACTGAGGTTGGACAAGGCAACTCAAAGGAAGGAAAAGATCCACATTCTTTCTCTTAAAACATGGCCCAGGCAGGTTTTCTCATCAGAGTTTATTTTCTTAAATGTAGATTTAAACATAACAAAAACAATAACAAACAACAACCAGACAACGTATTTCCATCTTATATTAAGTCTTAGAAACAAGAGAGGCTGCCAGGTGGTGGTGGCACATGCCTTTAATCCCAGCACTTGGGAGGCAGAGGCAGAGGCAGGCAGAGGCCAGCCTTGTCTACAAAGCGAGTTCCAGGACAGCCAGGGCTATACAGAGAAACCCTGTCTTGAAAAAACAAAAACAAAACAAAAGAAAGAAGGAGGGAAAGGAAGGAAGGAAAGAAAGAAAGAAATGAAGGAAGGGAGAAAGAAAGAAAGAAAAGAAAGAAGCAGGAGAGGCATAAAGAAAACCAAAGAGGGGAAGGCAACAATTGCCACACTGTTTGAAATTTTCCTCTGTATTGTTTCCTGTCCGGAGATGATGGCCTTTACCGTTCTAGGGCAGCCGTATTATATTCATAGGGACAGCTGTCACATATGTACAAGGAATTCATCTTTCAAATACATAACCACAGCAGTGCCCCAAGGCAGTACCAGTGAGGCAAACACATGGGCAAGTGAACAGGTGATAGCTGACAGGGGACATACGAAATGTCAGGAGATATAATTCAAAACCAATAATTCATTTCTTGTTTCTACTGGAGCGGCACCTACTGTCTTCCCACCTTCCGCTGATGCTATTCCTAGCCAGCTCACCTAAGTGCACTACAATAGCTTATGAATAGTGAACAGAAGCTATAAATATGTTGGTACCTGGAAGAAGTAGATACTTAAAAAAGAATGCATCACTCAGCATAGTGGATTAAAATGGGGCTCACTCGTATGGAGTGCTGGGAGATGGGTATTGCAAGAGATTGCACAACATCTAAAAGCCCACTGAGGCACTTACGTACAGCATACGGGAAGGCACCATGGTGAGAGGAGAAAGGTCCTGAAGTCGAAACAAGAGCAGATTTCCACTCTGACATATTACAGTGAGTAGCAACTCAAGCCTCAAATGGCAACCCAAGCTAAAGAATTTCTCTTATTTTCTTGTCCTCATTTTTTAAAATCTCTATCCAGCAAGTAACCTTTATTTCAGTGGACATTCCTATTTAAAGAGGTGGGTGTAGTTTTGAGCCATTTTCAAAATTCTCCAATATTCTTGGATAGATAGAAAAATAATACAGATGAATCTTTGAGAAATACTCCATCACTAATGGCGTGCTTAGTTTCAGAGACAGTTTTCAAGGTGTGAAAGTATTTGATAATCCTCTTACAAAGGCGCAAAAGTACATTTGCAGGATAATTGTTTCCGGCTTCAACTCTCTTTACAATGGAAGCATGCAGAACTACTGCCCAGTGGTTAGTAGCACTGCCCATAGTAGCTGCTCCATCCTAGATCAGGAACAAATCAAGAAAATGCTCCGCAGGCTTGCCTAAGGGCAATACAATTTCAGCAGGTGAGGTTTCTGTTGTCATGTGGCTCCATTAGGTCCAGCTGACAAAAAAAAAAAAAAAAAAAAGCAAACAAACAAATACAAAAACCAGCACACATACATAATCTAAAAATAAAGACTTATGGAACTGAGTAAACAAAATAAAAACGTTTCAGAATCAAAAGACAGGTGACACAGACTTACACATCACGTGACTCAAAACATCCACCCTTCTTCTTGCTTCCCCCCTCAGACGACCACTCTGGGAATCTTTCAAGATTACCTTCTTTCCAAGTAGGTTTAAAAGACGTAGCTTTCATCATTGTTTTTTGTTGTTTTTTTGTTTTCAAAATTAAAACTAAGAAATTATAAACTAAGATTTAAAGATCTATTCATTTCAGAAGTTAAGCAGTGTATCTTTTCCTTGATCATGACTCTTTAGACTAGTACAAACATAAGTAGACATATAGAAAAAAATGATATAGCATTCTACAATTGTTATAGAGCCACAGAAGTAATTTTTTTTAACTTAATGGTTTTCAAACTAAGAGCATAGCACCTGATAACTGAAGTTTGGTTTGGTCGCATTTCACCTATTGTCACCCCTGTTTATCTGGAAAAAAAATCTAACATAAAAATGTCCAACTTTAGAGAGATAAGCAACTGCCTTCATCATTTATATCACACTGAGGGCGATTCAACTGATCTCAAAGGTTAAAAAGTAAAGTATCTTAGAAGAACCAGATTTGTCTACTGCTTTTTTTTTTTTTTTTTTTTTTTTTAAGTTAAGTAAGAAGGGGTCTGAGAAAATACCTGTAATTCTCTCCTTTTATCTCCTGTCTCTGATATAGGCAGCTAATGCAGAGGAACTAGAGTAGTCTCCAAGGCCAGTCCTTAGATAGGATATAACACTGAAGGAAAATGATCTCCATGAGGGAACCTAAAATATATAGCATGAGATAGAAGCTTGGAAGAAAAGGTCTCTGGTGACCTTGGATAACTTCTGCTGAAGTTATTTCTAAATGAGAACCTATTCAAGGGTAGTGTTGACTATATCTATATCTATATATCTATATATCTATATATAGATATAGATATATATTAATATAAGGAAAAAATTAACTTTTTATTTAATTATTATTAATCATCCCATTCGTTTACATCTCAAATGATTTCTCCATTCCCATTATCCCTCCACAAATACCCCATCCCACACCTATCCTCTCCCCACTCCCTTTTGCCTCTATGAGTGAGGTAACCCACCTACCCACCCATTCCTGCCTCACTGCTCCTGCAGCCTCCTATTTTGGTGCATCAAACCTCCATAGGACATCCCCTCCCATTGCTGTCAGGCAAGGCCATCCTCTGCTACATATGTATCTGGAGCCATGGATCCATCCCTGTATATTCCTTTGTTGGTGGTCTAGTCCCTGGGAGCACTGGGTGGTCCGGACAGCCGACATTGTTCTTCCTATGGGGTTGCAATCTCCCTCTGCTGCTCCAGTCCTTTCACCAGCTCCCCCACTGGGGTACCCAAGCTCAGTCTGATGTTTGGCTCCAAGCATCCACATCTGCATTGGCCAGTTGCTGACAGAACTTCCCAAGGAACAGTCACACCAGGTTTTAAGTTCAGCTTAAGTTAAGGATTTGTGTTAATTTCTACATTGACGATTTCTACAATTTTCCAAAGTCACAGAGTATCTTATTATTTTTCTCATGTATATCTTTTGAGGGGTTTTTTTTTTTTTTGTGTGTGTGTGTGTGTGTGTGTGTGTGTGTGTGTGTGTGTGTTTGCACCTGCATGCGTGTGGGTGTTTGCATGTATATGGATGCAAGTATATGTGTGTGAATGCAGGTACATGTATGTGATGATTTTTGTGAGAACCAAGGCTCTAAGGCTGATGCCTGGAGTCTTCCTTGGTCATTTTTCTTGGTTTATTAGTTGAACTCAGAGTTCACAGGTACACTTACTCTAGTTAGTCTCCTAGCTATGAGGATCCACAATCTCTACCTTTCAAACACTGGAAGTTTTGGTTGGTTGCTAAACTCACCCAGAGTTTATGTGGGTACTGGGGATCCAGACTATAGATCTTATATTCTTATAGGTGCTCTAACTATGGAGCAGTGTCTCTAGAAGCTTATTTTATTTGAAAAGCAAAAGTGCAAAAATAAAGACCAATGGTCATCGTAGCTTGAAGCACTGTTCAACAACAACTTAGTTGCAAAAGGATCTGCCAGTCTCTAGATTTTTAAAAGTATGTGTGGTTCTCTCTCTCTCTCTCTCTCTCTCTCTCTCTCTCTCTCTCTGTGTGTGTGTGTGTGTGTGTGGGTGTGGGTGTGGGTGTAGGTGACATCTGTGTGTGTGATTTATGCAGGGATGGATCCTGAGAGCAGAGGAACACATCAGATGTCCTCCATTATCATTCTATAAGTTATTTCCCGAGACATAGTTTCTTCTAGAATTTGAAGCTCATTGTTCCCAACAGCCAAAATGGCCACGGAGCTTCCAGGATCCACCTGACTCTGTCCACCCCTACTGGCACACAGGTTGACTCAGCTGTCCTGTACTTCTATGTCAACACTGGAAATCTGAGCTTAGACCTTCATGTCTCCATACTTGTACAGCAACTGCTCTTACTGCACAACCATCTCCCCTGCAATGTCAAAAATTGCTTTTAAAATGTAAATGCTAGCCAAGAGCCAGACATTCAGAGCACAAAGTATTCAGAGGAGGATTCATTCAGAATGAATGATGGAAGAAAGAATAGTGCCAAGACAAGTTGTTAAGAAAAAAATTAGTAAAATATTTACAAAATTAATTAATGAGGCTGAAAACATAAAGACTATTTTTCAAGTTAGTACAAGAAAGTGTGAATATAAAAAAACAGCTGTTTTCTAGCAACTCCAATTATTTCTATCTATGTTCAGGAAATCTTTGATATTTAGAGTTGTATCTTTGTGTGTGTATGTGTGTGTGTGTGTATGTATGTATGTGTGTGTGTGTGTACAAATGCCAGTGTTATTATTATCTAGATCATAGGGTTATTAATGGCAATAATTATCCTTTACTTGTGTAATTTGCTAAGTAAATTTTTCTTCACCATACAAACCAATAAAATGTGAAAGTGCAAAAAAAAAAAAAAAAGCCACACACCCTCCAGCTGTGATTTAAACACTTTAGGGATAACAAATAAAAATTTGGATGAGCTGTTCTCAGAAGCAGATGACTAGAAAGTTTTCTAAAGTTCATTTGTCTTGGATCCGCAGAAATATTATGAACTAGAAAGTCATGAGTAGATGGTCCAGAAAATGTGAAACTTGCTTTTAGATTTTAGAAGAAGTCTTTTAGAGCAGGGGTTAGGTCAGCCTCAGGAAGGAACTTCAAAGGCCATAGGTGATCAAAGGACCAAGATGATCAAGTAGAGAGAAGGCTTGGAGTTCTGTCTTGTGAATGTCTTACAGTCCAATTGGACCAGTTCGAAATAGTAGTTCTTTTCAGCTAGCAATCCTAAAAGAACCAAAGAGTTATTTGCAAACATAGGCAAACTGCACTTGGATGGGTGGGTCAGCAATGGGAGGAATGATTATAAAGCTGATTCTAGGCTGTCTTGGTCAGTGTTCTACTGTTGTGAAGAGGCACCGTGACTAAGACGACTCTTCTAAAAGAAAGCATTTAGTGGGCGCTCACTTTAAGCTTCACGTTCGTCATTATCATCTCGGCAGAGAGTATGTTGCCAGGTCAGTAGGTGTGATGCTGGAGATGTAGCTGAGAGTTCTATGTCTAGATCCACTGCAAGCAGGAAGAGAGAGCCACTGGGCCTGGCTTGGACTTTTGGAAGCTCATATCCCCACCTAGAGTTACAAACTTCCTCCAGCAAGGATCTCCTAGTCCTTCTTAATTAGTATCGTGCCTGAAGACAAAAACTAAGCATCCAAATATATGAGCCTACCTATGGGGGCCATGTTTATTCAAGCCACCACATAGGCCTTTCTTTGAATTCTCACTTTCACAGATTAGTTTCTTCTATGTGGGACAAACGGGCCTGCTCTTGCACATTCTCGAGAGGAGTTAAGGAGAAATTAAAACGGCCTTGTAGGTGGATGCACCACCAGCGAAATGGAGTCATGGGCCTGTTCTTTAGGTGGTAGAGCTGAGGCTGAGAAAGGAGAGGCAAGGAGGATGAAATGTTATTGAGAACAGTGATGGACACATTGCGTTTGCTGCTGTGAGTCCCTGTCAGTGTTATGAAGAAGAAAATGGCCAGAGGTTCCAGTTCCCATTTAGAAAGACTGAATTGATTGTAGGAGCCCAACTGATGGTATGAAGTTAATTTCTTATGTATTATACACATATTCTCCAGTGGTCCTTATTTCTTTGTTTATTTTCTAGGAAATTTCTGTGGAAGAATTCAAATGCTGAGAATAGGAATTTTATCTAGGATTTGGTGCATTAGGTTTACTATCCAGGTTTTTTGACCTTATATCCTCAACAGATAGCATTTTGACTTAGATGTAAACCTATGAGCAGCATGTCCCACAATTGCTCTATCTTCATGGTTGTTATTCCATTTAGAACTAAGAAAGATCCGGGACACGGTGTCATGAGTCACAGAACATGTGGAACTCTAGAGATAAAGAGTATAGAAGACAGGTAATGAATGGTCTGTTTTCTGGGTAGCTATTAAGAAATGGACCCTATGATTCTAAGAAATTCTGGTTTTATACATGCATCATAGGCTCTTGATCACTAGCTTTCAATCTAGTGATTCCTGGTAAATTTTGTCAAATTGTCAATGCTTGCTCTCCTTTTGTAGCCCTCAAACATTTTATTTCCTTCTCATATTTTATTTTCTTTGCCTGTTTATTATAATTAATGACCAAGGTTTAAGACTTTTGTTCACCCCATCTAACCATCTGATAACCTCTTTCCTTACCTGCTTTTCTCTCCTGAACTTTCATAGTTGTTTGATGATCTGTCTGTCTCTGTTTCTGTGTCTTTGTCTCTGTTTCTCTCTCTCTCTCTCTCTCTCTCTCTCTCTCTCTCTCTCTCTCTTATATTTTATCTGTTAAAGACTCTTGTCATGTATCTATGTGCAACTGGCTACCACTTTTCCTTAAACAGCTCTCAGGAATATGGCGAAATTATCTCTTTTTTTTTTTTTTTGCCTTCTAGTAAACTTCAACATATATTTTAGCCTATTTAACAGTCCTATTTCGGAATATTATTTTCAGGATATGCATGTTAGACGATTTTTTAAAAAATTTTAGCCTTCGTGGATAATGTCATTGTTGGTTTTTAAATACATTGATGCTGGAGAGTTATTTTTGATATTCATATTTTGATGCATTTTTGTTTAATAGTACACCTCATACTAGATTTCAACATTAAATGTCAATTAAAGATGTATTCTATTAGAGGGAAGTCATAAACTCTAGATGAACCAGTGCAGATTCTTATTCTGAATTATTAGTTATTTTATGGTAGCTTAACATGTACAAAGTGTGTATGGAATGGCTTTCTTTTATACACTGTAACATTTAATATGTTCTATTGAATCAAGTGCCTTTATAAAAAGAAAAAGTTACACCTTTAATCCCAGCACTTGGGAGGCAGAGGCAAGCGGGTTTCTGAGTTCGAGGCCAACCTGGTCTACAGAGTTAGTTCCAGGACAGCAAGGGCTACCCAGAGAAACCCTGTCTCAAAAAAAAAAAAAAAAGAAAAGAAAAGAAAAATAAAGAAAAAAGAGAAAAAGTTAATGATACATGTTATCAATGTACTTTGATGAAATATACAGGATTTCATTGCAAAGAATGGGACATGTATTTTGAGAGAATTCTTATCTGATTATAAGGAGAGCTAACACTACAACATATTTATTAGCTTATATTACATAGCATATCACTAACCTATATTTGAGATGTAACTCTAATAACTGATTGACATGTGAGAACAAAGTATCAGGAAAACTTCTCATTCCAGAAGGACTCCTAAAAGAAGGCATCCTTTAAGAACCAAAAGTATTAATAAATCACTTTCTGCTTGGATTAATAATAATAAAAAAAAAACCTTAGAAGAAAATGACCTCTTTCAAAGTCATCATATTGCCAGGATTAATGGTAAGCAATATCTACTCAACAAACCCCATGAAAAATTCATTCATTCATTTATTTATTTATTTATTTATTTATTTACAGAAGAAAGCTCTTGCTTTTCTTTTTTGTTTTTCCTCTTTTTTCTTTTCTTTCTTTTTCTTTTCTTTTTTCTACTTTTCATTTCTTTTCTTCTTTTCTCTTTTCTCTTTTCTTTTCTTTTCTTTTCTTCTTTTCTTTTCTTTTCTTTTCTTTTCTTTTCTTTTCTTTTCTTTTCTTTTCTTTTCTTTTCTTTTCTCTTGTGGATTGATAACTCCATCCAGAAAGGGCATTGGCACATGATAGAAAAGAAACATTCTATCCAGCTTTGTGGCTGTCTTCAAAACCTTCCACCATCTGAATAACCCCTGAGGTTAAATAGCTGGTAGACATCTGTAGGGAGAAGTAAGAGAAATGAGATCATCAAGGAACGATATTGTGCTTACAACATGTGGCGAAATGAGTGTCTCTTCACCATCTGTTATTTGTGTGTGTATTTTATTATGTAAATGTTCGTACACACTGCATTCTAAACAAAGGAACATTACTTCCACTTTGCTGGTGCTGCCAAGTTTGCGTATGTGTCCTGGAAAAAGAAAGTGGCAGACAGAGAATTCGGGGTTCATCTGGCCATTTGTGTCCTTTTTCTTTCACCAAGAGGGTGAGAGACTCTATGTGGGTTTGATTCCTTTTCTACATCCTGTTAACAAATAAAAAGCTCGGCTGGGAATGGAAAACAGTGTCTTGAATACTACAGCTCTGGTCTCAAGCTTCTTTTGCTGGCATCTGCAGAGAGAAAGATGCTAGATGCTTGGATGTCCTGGGATGGTTCCAATGTACACTAGTGATAAATCTAGGCTAGAAAATGAATTTGGACGAAGAAAACAGTCTCTGTTCAATTTCTGCTCATCTGTTTAATTCCTGGCACATATCTCTGGGTCATGGGAAGGTTCTGGTGGGCTTCTGTCAGTGTCTCCCCCTAAACAAGAAAAGAGAGAGAGAGAGAGAGAGAGAGAGAGAGAGAGAGAGAGTGTGTGTGTGTGTGTGTGAGTGTTTTGGGGGGAATAAAAGTGAGGAGATTTGGGTGACACATATTCTCGTTTAAATTTTCATAAAATTACCAATTTAAATTGAAATGTAATTATCCTAACTGGCATCTTTTTGGCAGCAACTTAAAAAAAAATCCTCTGGCTTTACTGTACCAAGCAAAAGCCCCTGACACTGGCCTTTAATCAAAAGCTGAAAAGACACAAAAGCTTTCGGATAATCTATGCCAAGCTATCTTGGGCAGCATGGAATTGCCTGGAGCACCCTTCTGGTGGCATTTAAAACACCTGGTGCCCTTAGAAAAAAAAGTACATCTGTGTCTGCGATTTCTCCTTCTGTAATTCCCTTAAATCCTTCTATAGCAACCCATTCTCCTATCTTTTTAAAAGCAAGGATTCGTCAATGGCAGTAAAATAAAGCAGTTTTATTTACTGAGAGAATGGTACTTGTCACTGGCTACGCCTGGAGGTGTCAGACGCGGGTGGCCATCTGCACAAACACTTCCTCACTGTTTATTTCGTGGGGTTTAATATAATTAAACTATCATTGTGCTCATTGATTCAGTTCAAATTTTAATTTGATAATTGGGGGAAAGGTGTGCATTTGAAATGGAGGCAATTAATTGACACTTTAAATGCACTTGAACAGAAATAATTTAAGTCACACTGTACTTAGTGGTGACTTACACTGTCATGTTTATGCGGGTTCTTCCATTTAGCTTGTATCATTACTGGGTAGAGGTAAATAATGTTTCTCACTATAATTTCCATTGATACTGGTAGTCTAATTCTGAAATGTGGATTTTTTTTTTCCTGCCTAAAATAATCCCATTCATTTTGTAGTGATTGGCTTTTCTAAAATTCAGACGTTTTAACTCTGAACAACAATCTAATCATTCATAACTAACCCAACACATATGCAAAATAATTATGCAGATTGTCGCATAATTTTGTAAACAGACAGGCTGATTCCCCTTCTAGCAAACACCTTGCATGAAGAAATAATGAGAATAACAAAGATGCAGATTTTCAATTTATAGTAGCAGCTCTACTTGATTTGAATAAAGAAAGAAAAACAACTGGTTATGACTTATTTAACTTTTGTTCTTGTACCAGGTTTCCTGTAATTAGTTCAAAGGGTGTGCATCTATGCATTTTGGTGAACCTACTACAATTTCAAAAGGAACCATATTTATGGATAAAGCAGTTTTGTGTGTTAATTAATCTTCCATCTGGAAACAAATATGCTCTCTCTCCTTTTTTTTTTTTCTACATCAAGAACAAAAGCTAGGGTGTCTTAGAGAGCTACAATATGATCATCAGTTTCCACTAGAGTTATTTGATTCACAGAGCAGCCTGCAATTCATTTCATCAAATCGCCTAGGAAAATTCAATTTTGTAAAATGTTAACTACCTCAACCTTATACCTATAGTAAACATCACTTAATAAGAAATGGTTGCTGTTTCCCCATATTCCCTGAGAGGTTCTGTTCCTAATGTGTAGAGTTGGAGCAACTGCTCAACATCACATATGAAATGTTGTATTCTTTTTACAATGTACTAATCAATACTTTTAATATTCAGTGCAACCATGGATAAACACTGGAAAATTTTGGCAGGTCACTTCAATGAGGCAACCGAGCTCATGTTATTACAGTTGAAAACTTTATTAAAACAGGCCCTGTGAAGATTTCTATGAAGTCCAGCTTCTGTTCAAGCTTGGCAACAATGCTCTTAAACCTTTTCATAAGAATGTGGTTTTCTCACAGTTGAAAGTTTATGATTAAGAATTCCAAACTCAAAGGGGACAGATAAACAAACAAGCCAGCAAACAAAAAACCCTAAACACTCATGAACACACTATACCACTTGGATATAGCACAACACATGGTTAGTAAAGAAGTAGTTTAACCATACAATAAATGTATTTTTAATGCCAACTCTTTCTACCATATATATTCAAACAAATATCTGTAAAAAACTATTTTTGATAAATCAATTAAAACAATTGTTTTAGGAAAGAAAATTATAATGCAAACATGATTGCTAATCATTCTTAGACATCTAATGATAATGCAGCTCTCCATAAATGTGTATAATTAAGAAAGTAATAATAGTGTGTGAGTACCAAGTAGAATTGTGGTCTTCAAAAACATTAGAAGATTTCCAACCTGGACAGAAATTGACAGCCAAGATGGCTCAAAATCTCAGAACCATCAGCAGACAATGGTCCGGTGCTTAAAAACCTGCAAATTCCAACAACTAGTTAGTCACAGGACCAGGATTAGGAAACATTCTGATGTTTGAATTGCCACATAAATGTTTATTATGCCCAGTTGCTTGTAATTTCAATAATCTTGGGCCAAATTCTAGCAATTTTGCACAATCTGACATCCAATTTATAAATACACCGTTAATACAATTTCCATTGTTTTTTTTTATGTTTCGCATAAAACCCAGATTTCACGAATATAGAGAGGAATGACTGCTTTCACTTTTTCTTTATCTTGCACTTAGACATAAGTACACTGTCCTTGCTCACGACACTTCCTTCTGAGTACACGGAGGGTCCTATTATTTGTATGTGTTCCTTTTTAATCAATTTTCAGAAAGTCTCATCTCTTTTCTCAAGCCTTTATTAGTCATGGCGAAGTCCTTCGTTAGATGAAGATAAAACCCTTCACTCCTTGTTTTCTAGGACGCAATTCTGTATCCCATTAAGACAATGTTGAGATGAAGATTGACATAGAATCTTTGGATTCTATGTTGTGTGTAGCAGGCTTTGTTTTTTCAGAAGGAGAGCCAAAGTTACTCAGCTTGATTTTAGTCTCATTAAACAGAAATAATATCTATCCCTAGTCTGTGATTTTAGGTAATAAAAGCATATGAAATAGTTACTTCTTAGAGGCTAACTGAACAATTTATACACACACATTCAAGACCACAAACTGCAACCCCACTCAGGGAAATCATAAGGAAGATGGTTAAACGTGTATGCTAGTAATAAGAATAAACACTTACTTTATCTACAGATAAATATGTTTGCCATTAGAGTTTTTTTGGGTGTAAATATAAAATTAAATTGTGTGCAAATATTTTCTGGTTTCCTTGGCTTTCTTTCTTTTCTGTGTGCACTAATTTGGTCAAAATAATATTAGACAGAAGGAAATTGGGGGTAAATCAAATCTAAACAGCAATTTTATCTGAGGAACTTATGGCTTTATCACATTGGCTACCAAAAGAAAGATAAGCACTCTTCTCATAAGGGAAAAACTAAGTTGGATAAGTTTTAGATATGAGAGTGGTTAGAAGATGGGTAAGAGAAGATCAAAATGATTTGATGTAAGTGCAGAGCCAAGAAAAAGTCAGGAAGAGAAAGCCCCATCTAGACTTTACTTGTTGATGAAAACTTTGGTCCCAACAGAGTTGTGAGAACCATGCTATTTCTTTATGTGCCCATGCCATTTTTTTTTTAATTTGGGGGTCAGTATTTGAATTGAAAGTTTTCTGAATTGTACTATTTCTTCAGACACACAAGCTGTATTAAAATATTTTTTTCCAACTGGAAACAAATAATATTGAAAAACTAAGCAAATCGTGTACTCTGATTTTGGTATAAAAATAACCTGAAGGTAAGCAGAATCAACTTGTGCCCACTAAAAGATAATTGACATTCATGTAAACACCCCTTTAGTTGTCAAAACCTTGGCATTTAGACAGCAGCTTCTACTTATAATGTAGTCTCCTCTTTCTGTATATTAACTTTGGCCTGCCGTCTTGCAGACCTTGCAAGTATGTTAAGAATTTGGCTGTGTTGCGGTTTTGTTTTAGTGTTTTCTTGGAAATTGTATCTGGAGCATTGTGTGGGTTACAGCCAGTGGCAGAGGTAGAGGGTGGGTGTGTGACTCTGATGTGGTTGTTCCTAGTATGACTGTCAGTCACAGAACATGGACATCTTATGGCATGGGAGATACGGTGTGTGGCTTGCCTTATCATCTTTCTCCTACTTTTCCAAACCCTAGTTGCATTGGGCTAATATCAGCGAGCGCTCTGCATACTGAACTTACGCATTCCTCTTTTAAATGCCTTAATGGTTGTTCTATTACCTCAAGTACCTCATTAAAATAAGAGATGCAATGTGTGTATAATTCCTTTTCTAACAGACAGCCAGTGGCAAAGATATGATAAACCTTGAAACTCAACAACCTTAAGCTTGTTCATTTATTAGCATGTTCTGCTAGGGTCCAGGATGTATTTTTTTATTGGTTACTTTGTTTATATTTCAAATGTTATCCCCCTTCCCAGTTTCCCCTCCACAAGCCCCATATTCTATCTTCCCTCCCCCTGCTTCTATGAGGGTGCTCCCCCACCCGCCCACCCACTTCTGGCTCAACCTAGCGTTCCGTATCCTGGGTCATCGAGCTTCCACAGGACCAACGGGCTCCCCTCCTAGTGACGCCAGATAAGGCCATCCTCTGCTACATATTCAACTGGAGCCATGGGTCCCTCCATGTGAACTCTTTGGTTGGTGGTTTAGTCCCTGGGAGCTTTGGAGGGTCTGGTTGGTTGATATTGTTGTTCTTCCTATGGGGTTGCAAACCCCTTCGGCTCCTACGGTCCTTGCCCTGACTTTCTCATTGGAGTCTCTGTGCTCAATCCAATGTTCGGCTGTGTACATCTGCATCTGTATTGGTCCAACTCTGGCAGAGCCTCTCAGGGGGACAGCTATACTGGGCTCCTGTCAGTAAGCATGTCTTAACATCAGGAATAGTGTCTGGGTTTGGTGTCGGTAGATGGGATGGATCCCAGGATATATTTTAATGCAGTGACAAATATGTCCATGTCAAAAATAAAAGCAACACTAACATTAGCTGTACAGGTTACAATCTGCCCTATGTTACCATGTGTGCCTCTTTCTAACTTTGTTGTACACTAGCCAGTTTTGGGTTGATTATGGCTTTCCATAACATCACATGCAAATGGGAAGAATGTGTGCCTTCAACACTTAAATGTCTAACTAAGCTCAGTTCTTATCCATGTTAGTTACCTAACCCAGGTTCCTCTAACGAATCTGGCTGGTAGGACATTGGCTCTTGTTTTTCAGAAAGACTTTTTTCTTCAAGTTAAAAAACATAAGATGTTGAAACCAATCTGGAATTTAAATTTCATTCCCAAAGGGTTTTGTGTATTTTATTCTGAAGGGTTGAATGGTCTGAGATAAAAGCCGTTGTTTTATTTGGGAAGGAGTTTGAAGAATGGGTACTCTGAGGCTAGTAGCATTCCTATATATTATGACCTTATTTACAGTAAGGGAATGTCATGGCTATTGTATTTCATTGGCAGTGATGTCTTGACTATGTTCTCTGAGTAACTGCAGTATTTTTTCATTTCTCTTTTGTTATATGAACACTTTATGCTAAAAGCTTTTAAATACACACTGAGAGTATATAATCCAAGTTATCAAGTCTAATAAGAAATTATTTTGGCAAGTTCAGAGCCCTCTCAGAATTCCTGGGCTTAGAGTTTCATATCTAATTGGAACCATTTAATGTTGGAATACATTTGTTCTACCAAAACAGTACAGTGCTTTTGTACAGGCTTTAGAGGAAGGCTTTAAGAAATTCTTAGAAGGATTTTTTTTATGACATTTAAAAAGTGTTGTATTTAACAATAAAAATTCCTGTGTGCTGAAGTTTTGAAATAGAGACAAAAATGGGAATAGATTTATATACATAACTAAGAATCAAAAGGCTTTAAAAATGGTTTGTACAAAAAATTTTGTGAGTTGGTATTTGGCCAGATTATTGAAAAATGCCATGAGAGTGTCAGGGATTCTGGTTAACATGTTATTTGCTATTTTATCTTAGGTGTTCAGGTCAGTGGCAAAGAGACCCAACTCAGGTTTTGATCTTACTCTTGGCTTAAAACATCCTAAGACTGTAAGGCTTTCAGGGAGGGCAATGTCCTCTATAACTCTCTGAAAATGTTTTCCATACCTGACTTTTGAGCTCATCTGTACAGCAAAGCTTGTGTATGAAACATGGTGTGCACTCAAGTAAAATAAAATATAAAATTTATATTTGCATCTCCTTGCAATATCTAGGCATAGGATAAAAGTGCCCCATATGGGCCAACCTTTGTCAGAATGGTATATCCATTACACAAACATCCTTTCTTTGGAGCTTTATGTTTTAATTTCAATAAAGCTTAATATATTCCTTTTTTTAAAAGTGAGTCAAACATTCTATGCTGTACTGAAGGCATGGGCTTATCTCAAAAGTCTCAAGACTTTGTTACATTATTTAACTTAGTTTTTAAAAACTGTTAATACTTAAACATAGAAAATTTTGGCCCTGAAGTTGCATGCAGTCTTATGCAGAATTTAAAGATCTTTGTTTTCACCCAAGTATCTAGTTGCTAAAACATTGTTTTAAAAAAAACATTTCTACCAGTCACTTAAAGATACTTAATATTTTCAAAAATAATTTGGTTAATTATAGTTGAGATTATTTCTGTATTCATTTACTTTCCATTTATGTATATGACTATTTTCTTCCAATCTAGTATCTTCTGATTCATAATTTATACAACTTCTATGCATTATTTTCTCCTTTTAAAATTGTTTGGCTATTTTTCATTTACATTTTTATAAGTTTAAGAGCTACCATGTTGATATCTGCAAAAGCAAGCTTTCTTGTGTACTTTGATTTAATTGAACCAAAAATCCAGTTATTGTTACGTCTTTAATCTCTTTTTCTGGAAGGGTTTCTTAGCCTTCCTGTATGTCCATGACACACATTAAGAGCTTCTGATGGTTGGTTTTCAAAATACTTTCCAGTTTTAGCTAGTTGGATATTTTCTCATATTAAATTTAGGTTTTTCAGTTTTGGGAAGAACATTATAAAAATGATCCTGCCCCCTTTCCAATATAGGACATCAGTAAGAAGATAGCATTACTTTGTCTAATTACTCATTATTTAATTCAACCATTTGGTTAAGGCAGTGTATACTAATGTCTAATAAAGTTACACCCTTTAAAATTAGTAAACATATTATAGGATAACTGTTTATTAATATATTTTCAAATTTCCTAACTTTTTAATCTTAATATTCAATGAATGCTTTAGCCTATCCTGTGAACTTTCATTCAAATACTAATTCTTTGATTCTGGGATAGTCTTGGAACTAACTTAATTAAAAGTGAGCCTGCCTGTGGTGGGTGGCAGCTTAGATCTCTGTTCAGTCCCTTGAGTCACCCCGTGAGTGTTTTTCTTGAGAAAGTCTCATCCAGTGTCTGGTGTGTATGGTTTAGTGGTTATTGAATTGTTTCTGCCTTAAGCTGACTATACTGGCATTCTTTTGATGTCTGTTCTTTAGTATGGTTCCCACTCCAGTGACCCTCAACACCTCTTCCTCTTGCCCCGTTTCCTTCTAATGGGCTACAGACCATTTGAACCATTTCTACACTGTGTCAGTTGTCCTTGTGATATGTGGCTGCACTCTTTATGTGTAAAACCAAAAAAAAAAAAAAAAAAGAACAGAGGAATCAAGGAAAACACATGATGACTCGACTCTGTTTTGATATCGTGATTTCTGCCAGTTTTGGTTCTATTCCAAAATATCATCTTTGTTCTTTAGTTTTTGGAATTCACTGTCCAAAAGGATAGCATTGTTGTATGACAAGTTATTCTTTAGCATGACTTAAAAATGATTTAAAAGCTGAATTTTCAATGGTAATTCCCCCGCCCCCATCTAAAATTATTGAATGTGGAGTTGCAAATCACTGACAAGAAATTATTAGCTCTGTTGGATATCCTGTAACCCATAACCAACCACTTACTTTCACATCCTTTTGACCTGCCAATAGTCATAGCACATGAGAACTTAGCTGTCACCTGTGTTCGAGGTTACCTCAAATTTCTGGCCATAATTCATTGGAAGATATGGAGCATTGACTAGACTGGATCCATGGTCCATTCTAAAAGAAATAAGATTGAGAGAGTCTGTCCCTGAGTATGGTTTGAATCCCATTTTGTGAAGTTATATCCTTCATATCCCACCATTGTGGAAGTTGAATAGAAAGCAAATAGAAGGAAAACAAAACAAAACAAGCAGATCCTAAGCAAGGTCTTAAAAGCAGTGGTAGAGTAAGTGTTCAGAGAGAGGCATGAACAAGAAGTGGGGTGCAAGTGGTTTAGCTGCCCAAAGTCCTCTAGTGTCCCTGCCTACCCTGCCTAATGTTCCTAGCACCATTCCTTAAGTAGCTGTTAGAAATCTTTGTATCATAATGCAAAGCCCCCTTTCCCCTTGAACTGGCTTTTCTTATTTGCAAGTTTAAAGATTCCCAAAAAGCTCCAATTCATACCAGGGGCATTGTGAGTAAGTTTATTATAGAACCACAAAAATGTGGCAGGTGGTACTAAAACCTCAGGTGGACACAATAGTTTGTTATTTAAAGCGAGATAATTTCTAAGTAATTATGTTAAAGTCACCAGAAAGTTAATTAGACAAGGATCCTATCTGCTAATTTGAATGCAATCGGAAGAGACAGAGACAAAATGTATTGCAAGCTATGGATTTTTCTTATTTAAATAATGCTAAGTAAGGTAATGCTTAGGAGAAGCCCTCCAAATGTAGTTTGTCCTCTCCTGGTGCTTATTCTCCATGGCTGGGTCAATCCCATTACTATAATTAAATTTCTGCTTAATCAATTTTATTTCTGTACTTAATAAAACGATGCAATTTTTCTAGATGCTCTGGTTTTCCAATTATATAGCCACTAAAAAAAATCAATTGCTTAACAAAAGTTAAAGTAATATGATTTGAGTATGAATTAGTCACTAACAGAAAGACATAATGAGCCAGATGAAAAATAAGAACCTGTTTCTCCCCATCCCCCCAAACAAATAAATAAATCTCAGCAGAGGCAAAGCTTGGGAGATCTTGGATTTGTCAAACATTTCATGGATCTTCCAAAACATTTTGGCAGGATAATTCCCTAGAGTGATTCATTATCCATCAATTCATATTTCAGTGTCACTTAATATTTGTTGAATATTCACAACATGAAGTGTTGCACAGCTGTGAGGACCATGCTTCTCTGTCTCTCAGCCTCACACTGCATGCTTTTTAAAAGATGAAAAAGTAACATATATTTTAAATTTTGTCGAGAGGATAGGAGAAAATTGGCTTAAAAACAAATTAACACATACACTCTCCAAGAATAAATTTTCATACTCTTTAGAAGATGATCATTGGTTCTGAAGGCATAAACTAGGTCCCGTATTTAATTTGCATCCTTATATGTGAAAACACACTCTTCCATATTTGTATGTGCACATAAGTGCACAAACTTATGGACATCTTTCTGGGGATTCTAATTCTTTCAATTTTGAAATTAATTTTATTTAAGCAGGTATATTTTAATTCCACTATTACTTCTGCTGTTTATAATACTACAATCCAATTGTTGATGATAACCTAATTTTTAGGTTTCTGATGAGATATATGCACATAACTATTACTGATAAAAGCTGAATATTCTTAACTGTTCTTTATTTGTATTTGAACCATAGTATGAAGGGATTACATATTTAATGTTATATGATCCCTGTTTCCATTTCTCTCATAAATAGACATGACTCATTATTTCATTTTGTTGAGCAAGGCTTTGTCAGACCATAGAATCTGAAGTAAGCCGGATTCTCCTTAGGAATGGAACCGATAGATTTGGCAGAGTAGCTTACACTTGACAGGGCCTGTGTATTTTTTTTTAATTTTAATTTTTTATTTGATATTTTCTTTATTTACATTTCAAAAGTTAACCCCTTTCTGGGTTTCCCTGACAGGAGCCTGATATTGCTGTCTCCTGAGAGGCTCTGCCAAAGCTTGACAAATACAGAGGCAGATGCTCACAGCTAACCATTGGACTGAGCACCGGGTCCCCAATGGGGGAGTTAGAGAAAGGACTGAAGGAGCTGAAGGGGTTTGCAGCCCCATAGGAAGAACAACAATATCAACCAACCATACCCGCCAGGGTCTATTGTTCAAAAATGGCTGTCTCAGTCTAAAGACGCTGAGAAACCAGCAGCTCTGCTCAGTCTGTGATGCTCGATACCTCACCAATCCCAAGGCCTCAAAACTTCCAGCAGAGTCACTGATCATCAGTCCACCTTGGGAGGCCAAATAATTGAGGTTTTGATAACGGTAAAAGATGGCAGCAGCAGTAGCAGCAGTTCAGCAGCAGCAGGTAGACAGATGCTTTTGCCAGTAAGAGATGCAGGCAGATACAGCTCTTTCCTATGACCACTTTTTATCTGAGCTGCCGCCATGAGATGCCACTCACTCTTGAGGAAGACAGAATCTTTTTCAGAATATCCTTCTTGGAAATTCCTTTTAAGACCTTCCTAGGACTGTATGTTTTAGTGAATCCCAGTTGACAATAAAAAATAGTTACATCACATATTTCTTAGTCAGGGTTTCTATTCCTGCACAAATATCATGACCAAGAAGCAAGTTGGAGAGGAAAGGGTTTATTCAGCTTATACTTCCACATTGCTGTTCATCAACAAAGGAAGTCAGGACTGGAACTCAAGCAGGTCAGGGAGCAGGAGCTGATGCAGAGGCTATGGAGGGATGCTGCTTACTGGATTGTTTCCCCTGGCTTGCTGAGCTGGCTTTCTTATAGAACCCAAGGTTACCAGCCAGGGATGGCACCACCCACATTGTGCTGGGCCCTCCTCACTTGATCACTAATTGAGAAAATGCCTTACAGCTGGATCTCATGGAGGCCTTTTCTTGACTGAAGCTCCTTTCTCTGTAATAACCCCAGCTTGTGTCAAGTTGACACAAAACCAGCCATTACAACATATAACATTTATGTGTTTTGATTCACATACTTAATTTCTAGACCTTGCTCTGTTTTCTTTCCTTTCATAGTGAGTTGTTTTGAGTTGTTAACTATAACTTTCCACCCACTCTAAAGGAGGGATTTTTTAAAAAGCCCTTTATGAGTATAGATTTATAACAGTGTGTGGTATGTGTGGGCTGTCTATAAATATTGTTGAACTAATAAATGGCTCCTCTAAGTACCGGTATTATTGTCTTCCCTATTCAAATTTTATTTCAAACTAGAACTGAACTTTCAGATTAGACCATGTACAGTTTTCTTCAACTTTATTGTTTCTTTTTACACTAATTTAAGACTTATTCCTTTTTTTCAACAATCCCTTCCTGTGGTCTAGCCATACCAATTCTGGATGGAATATCTCTTACCTATAGTCTGGTGAAAATTTTCCTTACCGAATTACTTTGTCTTATACTTAATTCATTACTCAGAACTTAAAAATATATCAATAAACATGTTGATTATTGAGTATGAAATATGAATGAATTTCACCCCTAAACTATAATATATGCCAAAAAGCTTAAATGCTCATTTACACTTGATCTTAGCCAAAAGGCCGAGAAGCTATTTAAATTCTCATTTAATAACCGTCAATATAATTGTCATGATATTTTCATAGATTCTAGCCATTTTCAATTTAAATGAAATATAATTACCAAAAGTTTAGAAGATGTCCAAATTCTTTACATCTAAAAGAATGTTATTATTTTACTATATCCTTATTTGTCTATAAGATGAGGCGATATATTATTGGCAATCATATGGTATCATTCACAAGTACTACTTTATAATGAAAGTAGAGAGAAAACTCTACTTATGTTCTTGTAAAGAACATAAGATTGTAAGAAGCCTAAAATGTTGGCTTTGGAGAAGTAATACTGGTTGCGATAATTACTTGAGGAACTATAACTGATTTCAGCACGACTCTAGACCACCCCTTCACTACTTTATTCTACTGTATTCTAAACAGACTGTTCCTTCACCAAAATTAAATGGAAGTTATGATACGACATCTGTTTGCTTCCCTTGATTTTTGTCCCAGCAAAGACTTATGTATTCCAGCCCAAAGTTTCTCTAAAATGCTGAATTTACCAGTACACTTTACAGATTCAAGCATATTTTAAATTAACGTTTAAAAGAAACGAGAGTGCTGAGTGTTGTAATTATTCAGTAATAACCGAAGCAGCTGCCTGCTTTTCTTGTTTGTTATCTCTTGGAATGTCTTTTCAGATTTTTAAAGAAGGCAAGTGATGGAAATAGTTGGTTTTGACTGTTGCTGGTTGTATCTTCTGAAGGTGAAAGGATAAATCTTAGAAGTTGGTACCATAGAAAAGAAGTCCTTATTCTTTTTTTTTTTTTTTTTTTTTTTAAGACGTATAGAAAGGCAAGAGCAAGCTGTCGTGCTAAGAACAAAGCATTTTTACTCTTCTTAGAGTAGCCCTTGCCAGTGGTCCCTTTGGCAGCTATAAGTTGGTTAAGGTTAAATTTTCATTTTTATTTTACAAATAACTGCATATTTTAATTGATTTTTATAAACAGAAATGTCTATATAATTCATGATTGTGGGACACATACTAACCATTGGTACCGTGTGCTGCCATAATATGCTAGACATACTCATATCTCAGAGCCTTCTTTATTGTATTGTATTATTTTCTTCAGGGCTTCTTGGAAAGGATTCACAGTCACATATCTCTAAGTACAAAATTAAAGTCTGCTTCTAGTCCCTAAAGCATTATCCAGGATGGGGCATTTTTTTCTTTTCTACCTAGTTATCTAGCAAGGAGGTGTACCAAAAGAGAAGTTACCTCCCAGAAATTTAAACACCAGAGTCTTTCCAAAGATATTCAGCAATGTGTTAAATGATGACCACCAACATATTCACATATCTTTGTCACCATATTTCAAAAATAATCTGGACATTACTTTTTATTTTAATTTATTTAGATAAATATTTTCTATTCAGAGCCCTTTGGCTATAAGATAAGCATGAGTTTTATCTCCATTCATTCATTTAGAAGATTATAGGGGTGGGAGTTAAGAAAACCTCATTTTTACTTTTGCTAATCTTCTGTATGGTTGATTGAAATCAGTTATGCCCTCTAGCCTCAGTCCTTATACCATAAGAAAGGAAGAGGATGACCTAGCAATGTTGCCTTTGTGGCCCTATTCAATCTTAGGATTCCCATTTAAAATTATCAGTTATTTGCCACGCAGTGATGTATTTGAACTCAATTACTTCACTGAAAAAAGCCAGAATTCATAGTGGAAACTCTTTATGATAAATTTACTCTCTGAAACAACTGCCTTCTACAGATAATAACACAACTATACCTTTATTTAGTTTTCTTCCTAGGGACCACACTTATGTAGATTTCCACAATTAAACAGTGTAATTTTGTCTTTAATTGTAGCAAAGACACCAAACATAGCTCAGTGTTAATGTTTTTGGTAGCTTCCTTTTGAGTCTTCACGTGGATTTTATCCACATGCTAGCCCATTTAATGTAGGCAGGGGCGTTCCTAATTGCAGAGTTGGAAGATACACTGTGTTTATGGATTAGAAAAAATAGTATTGTTAAAAAATCTCCATACTCTCCAAAATAATTTATGTATATTCAATATAACACTGTGATGGCATATATATATATATATATATATATATATATATATATATATATATATATGGCACTATTAGAAGGTGTGCCCCTATTGGAGTAGGTGAGTCATTGTGGGTGTGGGCTTTAAGACCCTCATCCTAGCTGCTTAGAAGTATTTTGCTAGTAGCCTTCAAATGAAGATGTAGAACTCTCAGCTTCTGCTGCACCGTGCCTGTCTAGATATTGCCATGTTCTTGCCTTGATGATAATGGATTGAACTTGTGAACCTGTAAGCCACCCTCAATTAAATGTTGTCATGTATAAGACTTGCCTTGGTTATGGTGTTCACAGCAGTAAAACCATAAGACCTGTTAAAGTTTCAAAGTCCTTCTTGGTAGAAATAGAACAAGCAGTTCTTAGTAATAAAGAACTAAAATAGATTGCACTGATCAATGAAATTTTAACTGAGAGAGAAAGAGTATCTATAGAAACTTCACACTACCAAATTTAAATATACAATACAAAGCTCTATAATTCAAGCAGTGTGGTACTGGCATAAGTCCAGACACAGTGGACACTGTAACAGGATAAAAAACTAAGGAATAATACATTTATCTAAGGTCAGTTGGTTTTGAGCCATATACCTACATTACAAAATGGGAAAAGAACATTATTTTAATATGTTATTGGGAAAACTGGTTAGCTATGGACAGAAAACAAGTCCTAATTTTACCCACTATACAAGGGCAAACTCAAAATGAATTAGTTAGCAATGAACAGCACTTGATCCATATAAAGGCACTGTATCCATAGAGGCGAGGTTTATATCACTCATCTGAGTAGGCATTTCTTGAGTTTACCCTATAAGTGCACAGGGACAAACGCAGAAGCTGACAAATGAGTCTGGGTCATCTAAATGACGTCTGCCCAGTAGAGAAAGTCCTAATAGAGTGAAGAACTAGCTAGAATCCCACGGGGAAAGACTGAACCAGGAACATGTCCTTAAGGACCTAATATCCCAAACAGAAGGAACTCAAAATACTCAACAACCATTAAGGAAATGTAAAAAGTTGAGAAGTGCCTTAAATAAATATCTCTCCAAACAGGACAGATAAATCACTAAAGGATGATTAAAATGTTCAACATTTCTTATTGTTATAAAAACAAAACTTGAAATTATGATGACGTATCATTTTGTGATATTCATTCTACTATGTTCCAAAGGATCACAGGTGTTAACTTGGAGGTGAAGTAAATGGGTACCTTGTGCAATGCTGATGCTAATTTGATATCGACATTTTATAAACCGATATGCAGATCCTTTATCAGATGCTAATATTGGAATTACCATTTGATCAAGAAATCTCACTTCTGGATACTTAAAATCAGTATGCCAAAAGTACTCCTTGTTAATTGACAGGTAATTTAAAATAACCAAGATATGGTAAACACCTAGGTTTCCATCAATGGATGAACAGATTAAAAGGGAATCATGTATATACAATGGAATGTTATTCAATCTTTTTTTAAAGTTTTATTTATTTATTATTTATATGAGTACACAGTAGCTGTCTTCAGACACACCAGTAGAGGCCATCAGATTCCATTACAGATGGTTGTGAGCCACCATGTGGTTGCTCGGAATTGAACTCAGGACCTCTGGAAGAACAGTCAGTGCTCGTAACCTCTGAACCATCTTTCCAGCCCTATGTTATTCAATCTTAACAAACCTTTTTTTTTTTTTTTTGCATCTGTGAGAACATGGATAAATTTGGATGATATATTATCTGAAATAATCCAGACACAGAGAGACAAAGACCACATGAATTCACTTATATGTGGAATCTAAAACTCTTCCCTCAGAAGTAGAGACTAAAGTGAAGATTGTCAAAATCAGTATCTCTGTGGATGGAGAGAAGAGACACAATGAGCATTAGGCACAAACATTTAGTTCAATGGGAGGAACTAATTCTGGTGTTCTGTGGGCACAACATTCACATATTCAGTTCATAGCAAAATATTTTACATTTCAAAATGGATAATAAAAGGATTATCAATGCTCTTACACAAGGAGATGATAATATATTTGATGGATTTGCTGTGAGCTCAATTTGATTATTTCCTAAGATTCAAATTAACTGAAATATTAAATTGTACCCTAATTATTTTATACAACTATCATATACCAATTAAAATAAACTATGATGATAAAATATACATAACTTGCATTCTATGTATTCTATAAAACTCTAATAACATATAGAAATTATTCATATGTCATAGCAACAAGTATAGAGAATGTTGCTAATAACTACTTAAAGTAGCTTAGCTAAAATTTATTTTCTTTAGTATTATTTTCTGAAAACTATTAGAAATATATTTCTAAATTTAACAACAGGAAAATATAATAAGAAAAACTGTACACTCTGGGTAGCGATTTTTCATCACCATTTTTATAAGGCCAAATTTTACATTTCCATCCATGTTCACCAGTGTTCCAAAATGGAGGGCAATCCTGTTCTCCACTCTAGAGAACACCATTAATGTTTGCAGATACTGCTTTATTATTGTAGTAAATAATAAGAGAAATTATAAGGTGGGTGTGGCTGTTATTTCATAGGTGGAGACCAGAAGCCAAACACTATTTCATGAAGTTAAAAAGAGGCATCTGGTCATATTGGTGAAAAACCATTTTCACCAAAAACCTCTTTTACATTCATTGTAGGAAAAATTATACTACTCTTTGAAATCCAAGATCAAGGAACTATTGATATCCTAATAATGAAGTTCAAAAACTATTTATGAATATACAACAGTTTCATTTTAAATAAGTATACTATCTTCATTTTCTGATGAACCTAAGCATAAATATCATCTATCTGTGTTTCTAGACTTAATGACTGATTGCTGGTCTCATTACAAATTTCTTATTTCTTTACATTTATCACTTATTAGTCTATTTTACCTTAAATCACTTGCAAAGTGATTACTCTCCAAACAAAAACATGAAGACAGAACTAACTCCAAAGGGTTTTGGGAAATCTCTGAAACTGACCAGAGTGTGTAAGTGGAAACGGCTGCAAGTCTCTCCTAGACCTGACAAGCTGCAAAGGAGATTTGAGACAAACCAGCCTCCTGTTAAAAAAAGCAAGGCACCAGCCAAGAAGCCTGAGACTAGGAGAGCAGCCAGCTGATCTGCCTAGGAGAAACAAAGACCAGCTGAGCCTTCTGGAAAGGGGACAGTTAGGCTGTGCAGTGGGCTTCCAGTTCCTAACTTTTGTAAGCTTTTATCCAGGCTGTGGCTGGCTCTTGTAGTTCAACTCTCTTTGCACCATTTTTGAACCTAGAGCAGCACCTGATCCATAGTCCTGTAATATAACTGATTGGTTCACACACACACACACACACACACACACACACACACACACACACACACACACAAATATTTGGAATCTTTCTCATAGCCCTCCTTGCTATAACTTAATTGTTTTAGATAACATATTCAATAAAAACTAAATTCAGCCATACAATTTCTTATAGAGGAATGGTCCGGTCTGGGGATATAGTTCATTGGTATTTTCTAGAATGTATGCGACCCTAGATTCAGTTCCAACACTGACAATGACAAGAATAACAGCAACAACAAACTGTCCCCTAAAGACACATTAAAATGTCTGAGCCACAACAATAAAATAATTCTCTGTGTTCAAACTCAATTTGGCAATGGTGATCATTCCAGAATAGACAGGGGCCATGGCTCAACTTGTAAAATGCTTGCCCTGTAAGTATGAAGACTTGGGTTGACTTTCTAACATTCAAAGACAGAGACAGGAAATCTCCTCTGTTTACTTGGCCAGTCAGCCAACCCAAAGCAACAAGTGCCAAGTTTCAGTGACAGACTGAGTCTCAAAAAACCCAAGGTGGAAAGTGGTTAAATAAGACATCTACACTGACTTCTGTCCTCCATTTTAACATGGGCACATACAAGTAGACATAAAACTACCTGTCTATACATACACACAAGCATACACGTGCATACAGAAAATCTATCAAATTTACCTATGAAATATCAAGTATGATGTACTGATAAATCCCTAGTGCTCCATAAATCTGTGAAATAGATTTTATATACTTTCCAAAATACCCATTAAAAGTATTTAGTATCATTATTTATTTATCAGTTTGTCATATCCAATCCTGTGTTAGTGATATTCTATCTTATACTAACTAAAGTTCTCAATACATACAGAGGCACTACCGTTAGCTGAGGCTCTAAGTATTCAAGCACATAAGCTTGCGAGTGGCACTTCTCATTCAAACACCAAGCTGGAACTAACAAGGGATTTAATTATGTTTTGCTCTATTCCATAGCATAAATGTTTCCGGTTATTCCTAAGACACGATGCTCTCAAGCTTTGTATGGGTTTAGTCAATTGATTTATGTGATCTTGCCAATGAGGATGTATTAGCTCAAGTTCGTTGGTTTACCGAAAAATACCTTGCTTTTCTGAGATTTCCTTTTACATACTGAACCACTGTGTTTTGTTTTTGCCATGGAATTATTCATCTTCAAGACACACTAAGATCTCTTTTGTCAGGGCGTGGGCTGTGGACCAGTTATGTTGCTCTGATAGTTTATTGCCAATCCAAAATTTAGACAGAGAAACCGAAAGTAAATGGAGCAATATGGCTATAAAACGTCATGTAAAAAGTGTACTGACATTTTATATATATCCTATTTTTATTTCCCTGGTAATTGAGTTCTTACTACATCCAATAAATATGGAAGTTCTTAAAGATTAAAAAGGAAGACAAAGTGGCCAGCACCTTAGAGCATTGTTTGAAGTTCTGTGTCACTATTTACGATCTTTGTCTCAGTCCACCAGTAACTTTACTAATGATATATTCTTTCACTACCCACTTGAGTTTACAACAAACAAATGTTTCATTATTTACTTTTTGCTCATTTATTCTAACCTTCGTCACATGAAATCATGATTTTACATGTTGTTATAACATCAGAATATTTCCAATGTTTCTTAAAATCATATAGAATTTACTTTTTATATAAGGTGAGAGCAGACTTACTGAACTACGGTGCCAAGTGAATTAGTTAATTTTCTATGACTGTGCTAAAAATTCATGTGACAAAAACAGCAGCTTAAGAAAGAAAGGGTTTGTTTTATGTCCTATGGTTATGTATGTCTTATGATTATGTATGTCTAATTATGTATCTCTAAAGAGGCAGAGTTCATCCTAGCAAGGAAGACGTGGCCTGGTGGATGACTAGAGCAGGAAGCAGGGAGATCCCATTTCACCCCTAGGGAGGAAGGAGAGGGAGGGAGAGAAGAGAAAGCCTGAGGCTCTAACACTCAAAGACCACCTCCACGAAGCTCTCTCCAGCAAGTCGCCTCCTTGTGATCATTCTGTAGCCAATTGTAGAGAGAATAGCTTGTATCTGTGTGAATGTGGCAGCTACCATAGTAAGTCTGATGGCCTATAGCTTAGGCAGGAAGTAGGATGTGCAACATCCAGTAGACTCCGGGAAGATGTGATAAGATAGAGGCCTGGGACCTGACCATAGGTAACAAGCCGTGTGGCAGAATGTAGATTAAAATAAATCTGTGATTTTAAGTTATGATCTTGTCAGAGAAGAGCTTAGCTATAAGGCCAAAATACTGGCAAATATATATTTGAGTCTGAGTCTTATTTCAGGGAGCATGGAGTTGGGAGGAAGAGCCTTCTAACTTAGGCAGCCACCAACTGAGGACCTGACCCTATGCGGGACTCTTTTCTCCAATCACACGTTTTGATGATCTGTTTTCAGAATGAAGGATTGACCTGGGATTTTGTACAACCTTTGTATGTACTAGGCAACTAATCTGAATTCTCAGAATAATTATATAAAGCAGGAAGTGAATACCTTAATCTAAGTATGGGCTCAAATTCATTCTGTAGTCCACACTGGCCTTTAACTTTGAGTCCTGCGTCAGACTCCCAAGAAGCTAGGATTATACCACACCAATAGTCTTAACTTAGAGGCATTTTTTTTAAACAAGTATTCCTCCTCACTGACATGAAATGCCATTGCTCTGAAATACCAGGTAATAGATACAGGTCACTTTCTGAATGTTCTGTTTCATATTATGGATTTTATTCTTTGTTTTCACATACAGGTCACAATTCTTCAAGAAGGTTGCTTTTGCATATTTTTACTTTTAATAAGATGGTTTTAGTTTCTCTGTATGTTCAGCTTTAGCTTAGGCACGCCTAGAATCTGCCTACCAAATTCTTTACAAATTTTATTGAACAGCAACATCATTGCCAAAAGGTCTAACTTGCATTAGGAAAAACTATCTTGAGATTTCTGACATGTGGAAATGTTACAGCCATTTATCTGGGAGTAATTGCCTCATTCCATTGATGTCGTTTTCTCTTTAGGTTTAAAAATATTTACATATATGCATGTAAGTCTATGTGTTATGTGCTCATGTCTGACTGTAGCTACACGTACTCACACATCCCCCCCACCCCCAGAGGCCAGAGCATGTATTGTGCTGCCACTTTTTGGCATATTCCACGAAGACAGGATCTCACACTGAACTTGGATCCAAGCAGACAGCCCTATTCATGTCCTTGAAGTTGATATCCACCAATGCTAGGGTTATAGACACATGTACTAGGGTAAAGACAAGTGCAGCGTTTCATCAGGGTGCTTGGTGTTTGAATCAAGTCATCATTTCTAAGTTTCAAGAGCTCTTTCTCCATGGGTCATCTCCTTAGCCCAGATATGGAAATATTTCACTTCAGATATATTTTTCTTGCATCAGCTTTGTATATTTGTTATCAGTCTTAGTCTTTGTGCAGATGTCACTGTGGTTGTCTCTGATTTCTCATGTGTGCGTATTAACATTTATGAAATGTTATTTCCTGATAATGCTAACAGATTTTTCAGCAGCAATAAGTTGAACACTTATCACTTTGGTTGTGTTTCTTACAAGATGTATGCCTCAGTGTTTTCCTTTTACGGTTAATTTTTTATTTTTAATTATGCAGACATGTGAAATTAGTCCAGGTGCTAATGGGTGCCAGTGGTAATGGACCTCCCTGGAGGTGGAGTTGCAGGTAGTTTTGAGCAACCTGATGTCCATGGTTAGATTTGCATCCCTGTCCCCTAACAGAGCAGTGTGCATTTAACCTCTGAGCATCCTCTCCAGCACTAGCCCTCTGCATTTCCTGTTATTACCATGGAAGCAATTGTCTTTGCCTTTTATTGTAGCAAGGCTTAGAGACCTATTGACATATATGCATACAAGATTTTATACATATATTTATATATATCAACACATATCTATATCTATCTATATCTATCTCTATACCTCTATCTATCTATCTATCTATCTATCTATCTATCTATCTATCTATCTATCATCTATATCATTAATCCTACTGAAGGGCTATTGTTCACTTCTTAGTCCTATAACAAATGATAAATTCCTATCATCACAAACATTTGTCATATTTTTAGCTTATCTCTGTTCAATTGAAACTTTTTTTTACTATTATCTATACTAAGACTTTTAGTATGAGGCAGATGACATTTGTGATAAAAATTATAATCCTGTTTTTCTTTATTAGAAACATGCATAGTAGATTTTCATTGCCTGTTAGATTTAAGGTATTCACTTCCTGCTTTATTTTTCTTTTCTCTTTGCCAGGAGGTTTTCACTTGTTTTATGTGATTCATTTTGTTTTGCCTTATTTCTGCTGTTTTTTCTTGAATTCGACTGTTTTATGTTTGTAAATTTTGCTTTTGAGCATGATGTAATTTTGTTCACTTTTTCCCTTCATTCATGATCCTGTACTTGGCTGTGCTTTATAAATATTGTCTGTGTGTTTCTGCTTAATATGTACCAACTTTGGAAATCAGAATTGTTTATCATCTATGTTATCTGAATCATTTTTACTCCTGCTGAAGTTTGATTTATGTTATATGAATTTGTGGAATAAATAATTGAATATTTTTATTTACAAATGAGCAAAAATGCTCATTTTCCCTTGAGGGTTTTTTTTTACAATTGTTAAATATTTATTTACAAGCAGAACATTATTCTTCTTGCATAAAATACCCCACTTTGTGTTTTATAGTTATTTCCCCACTTTAATTTTGGTTTTCTGATTTTGATGATATTATGCCATTATCACACACAGATTTGGAAAGCAAAATTAAGATCAATAAACTAATTCTATGAGAGGCATTAGCAGTGTACTAGATGGATATCAGAAATCTAGTGACTAATTTCACGATTAGAAGTGATTAGAAGCGATGTATGAGCAAGTCTGGAGAAATGATGAAGTTGGTAAAATGTTTGCCTCACAAGCATGGGGAACTGAGTTCCATGCTGGAATCCATGTACAGACCCTGTGCAGCACTGTGGGACTGGGGACTGGAGGCTCCTTGGAGATTGCTTACAGCCAGCCAGCCCAGTATGCTCCAGCTTTAGAGAATGTGTCCGTCTTCAAATTAGCCTGGGAACATGCAAGAAAACAATACCCAATATTGACCTCTGGCTGCCACATGCACACATGTGAATATATACACCCTACACATGTACCCAGCCATACATACCTACATACTTTAGCCTCCCCGAATTGTGCGTGCATGCATGTGTGACTGCGTGTGCGTGTGTGTACACACACACACACACACACACACACACACACACACACACACACATGGGTTGTATGACTAAGACATGAATGCCCCTTTTCAGGGATATTTCAATGTAAGCTAATTTCTCAGCTACCTTGAAATTAGAATAATTCCTATGTGTATGGGCAGATGAAGTTTAAATCTCAAATTCAAGTACATCTCTAACTTTAGTTTCTTGAAGGGGAATTGAAAAGCCTGGGACTTCAAAAATTTGCAGTGCCTTTTCAATGCCTTATTAGTAGGAATTTTACTTGTTGAGGGAGGTTCACGGTCCTAGTTTGTTCCTCAATGTTCTGATGCTACTATTCTTTACAATATACCCTTTGCCTACTTATTTTAAGAAGAACAAACAAGAGGAAGGTAAGTATGCTAACAGGGTTTCATGGTTACTAAGAAAGCAGTCTTCATATTTTTAATGGATCATAAACACCCAAAAAAGAAATGTTGATAGAGATACAGCATGAACAGAAACCATATGGCAGTGTGCTAGAGACTGGGGGAGAGGCGTGGAGAAAAAAGGAAACACATGTTTCAAATGTAAAATCTTTCAAATAACCTTGCCATAAATTTTACCAGCAACAGAAAGATAACTACTCACAGTTAGTCCTAATGCTTATTTTCTATGAGAATAGAAAACAGAAATAGAGTGTTGAGCATAAAGTTCAGAGCTGTAACTAAAACCTCACAGAGACAGACTTTGTACATTTACAAAATAATGTATAATTTGGTAGTGCTACGTGAGAGAAAGGACAATGACTAGACCTTAAGAGTAGAAGAGAGAAACTCTATACTCAAGGTAACAGGAAGAAGAGAAAGGAATGTAGGAGAATAAGATGATGTAAATTCTCCAAAGATCAACTAAAACAAAAGGATTCAGAAGAACTGTGCACACATGCAGCTGCCAGGGTCACTCAAATTCCACCTGCCTCTTTGGATCCCACACAGTTTACCTCTTGTTTTTTCAACTGATGATCCAACACACAACTTGCACATATCCAAAGCACTGGAGATACATCTGTTTACCAAGAGTTCTATAACTCTTCCCTTATGCACATGATGTCAAACCTCCAGATGAGGAGCCCAGCCAACCGACACTGGTCTGAGGAGAAGTAATTTTCGAGTCTAGGTCAAGATCGGGACGATACCAGATTAGAAGATTCAAGTAGGTCAACTGAAAGGAACATCACAGCGATGTAGATATAAACTATAGCCAAGTCCCAGACAGGCCAACTGTGTCACTGTACAGAGAATACCATGAGCAGAGGATAGGAAGCCAGAGAAAAGGAGGGTTTCTCAAAGGCCGTGCTCTCACAAGGAGCATGCGTGAAATGAGAGGGAGTGCTTGTTTGTAAAGTGAATTTTAGATCTGCTACTGTGTTCACAAAGCACTTGTCTAAAGCTCCGAGTGGAACTGCTTCCTTTGCTGTGTTCCTCTGACATCATCTTCTTCACAGTTCTTCTATCCCTGAGGCACTGATCGTTACACCACATTTGAAATAAGAACAAATTTTTTTTATCATATCAGATAAATTTATATTATTATTAATCTCACAAAGGAGTAATTTGTAGGTTTCAGGAGCCTTCCCCCCAACAAGCCCCCCAAAGCCCTGATTACTCTTTAATCAGTAGAATGTGTTTCATGTACTGGAGCAAAAGCCAGGTTTGATAGTCAGTACATGTTACTTGTGGCTTGAATTTAGCTGTGTTTGGCTCAGAAATCTGTGTTTTATTAGGCTAAGTCCTTTATAATTATGTATACTTTCTTTTTAGTTCTTACTAGTTTTTTTTTCCTCCTCTCCCAAATTTTAGCTTTTCTTGTCAAACAAAAGTCAAGAAGAGAAAAGGATTTTGGGGTTTTGTTCATTTCTAGGGGTTGTGGAGTAACTGTATAAAGGCCGAGGAAAGGGGTAAAAGAGAATCAAGAAAAGAGAAAGCATGCAACTTTCTAGTTTTGTTTATGATGATCTCCCTGTTAGGTCTTACTCTTTGGCCCATAGTGTTTTTGTATATTTATTTCTAAAACATAGCTCTCTTACAATAATATTTTAAGAATCTGCTGACATGGCATTACCACACAGAATCTATAAAAACAGCTCAAATGTGAAGAAATAAATGTCCAGCTCTTCAAAGATGCTTTTCTCTCAACAAGGAATGCAACAAAGATATAGTGAAGTAAACCCTATTCTGAATTAGTCTTTTGTTTTCTTTCAGCGTTTCAGTGAAACTCTTTGAGCACTCAACTTGAAAAACTCAACTCTTCAGCTATCTCCTAACAAAGTTAATCAGTGATAGAAAAAAAAAAGCTGACTTTTTTTTTCAAATTAATTCTTAACGATAATGATATAAATGACAAAAACAACATTAAATTCAAGATTATAAATTAATTGGCCAGTAATGTGCCACAAGAAAACAGATATAAGAAACCTAAGGTTGCACTAGACACTATAGAGTGGATGCTCATTAATCATTAATCTGTAGACTGACACGAGAAAGGGGAATAGAATTTACACATTTAAGCTTGGGAAACCTACAAGTAGTATAGAGCTCGCTGATGACATCCTCTAAATTCTGCTATATGGTGCTTGTGAGTAGCCTTCTGATATATAACTGTACTTCCTGTTTTTTGTGATACTATTAATGTACGATGTAATATATTGCCTCATAAATATAGTACCTGTGACAAATACATGTGCTTGAGAGTGTATTGTAAACATATACGTTGGTTACCCACATTGCATGAGGAAAGTATGTTTCTATCACTGATGAATTTTTTTTTCTTTTCTTTCTTTTATGTCACTTCTTTTCTACTAAAACGACTGTTGCTTGATTGCTGGCATTTCCCTTTGTGAGGGATCGACAAAGCAGAGTGTCCATTTACACAATTTTGGTTATATTGTTTGTACTAGGCTGTAAAAGACTTTATATGTCCTGGTAATAAGATTTTTATCATATATAATAATTCTGAATATGCTTTTTCATGGAAATAAAAGAGAAATAATAACCACCAACAAATACCAGGTATCTGGGGATGAACTTTTTTTTGTTTTTGGTTTTTTTTTTCCAATTTTTTATTATACATTTTCTTAATTTACATTTCAAATGCTATTCTGAAAGTCCCCTCCCCCAGCCCCCCTCCCTGCTCCCTGTCCACCCACTCCCACTTCTTGGCCCTGGAATTCCCCTGTATTGGGGCATATAAAGATTGCAGTACCAAGGGGCCTCTCTTCCCAATGATGGCCGACTAGGCCATCTTCTGCTACATATGGATCTAGAGACACGAGTTCTGGGGGTTCTGGTTAGTTCATATTGTTGATCCTCTTCTAGGGTTGCAGACCCCTTCAGCTCCTGGGGTTCTATCTCTAGCTTCTCCATTGTGGGCCCTGTGTTCCCTCTTAGAGATGATTATGAGCATCCACTTCTGTACAAGACAGCTCCTTTGTGATTTTGTTCTTTCTGTTTTTACCTTCTTTTGTAGTTGATGCATCCTTGTGATCTAAGAAACTTCAAAGGGTTGTAAGTGTTCTTGAACAATTTCTTATCCACGTTTTATGGTTCTGGTGTTCACATTTACATTGAAGATCTTTCTCGACTGCTTTGTATGTGTTGGTACATGCTCACTGCTTACCCTGTCTCCCTCCCTATGGATGTTAACTTTTAGAATCATTTGGTAGGAGCATTTCTGTTTCCAGTAAATGGAACTTAGTGATTGTTTTTCTTTTTAAGAATTTACTGATTATACAGTTTTAGCTCCATCTTTCTAGTCTGTCATTATGCCAAATATATCTGTCCTCAAACCATCCTAAATTATTTTGATTGTTTAAAGTTGATTAAATCTTACAAATTCACCATTGTCAAACTTAATTTTAGATAAGCTATAAACTTATTTCCATAAATGATATACATTATGCTTGTCAAAAATCTACAAAAATTCAAAATTGGATAAATTTAAGTAATGTAAAGGATACATGGGGACTATTTAGCATCTTAGCAACATTGACCTACACACGTTTTACTATACCTTCCCATAGATTTGAGTACTTTTAATTCATTTTTAGTAAAGATTACAGTGTTCTCTGCCTTTGTGTTGCATATCAGACTACAAGGTAGACTAGCGTATAGGCTAGGCATTGCAGATTGTTTTCTTGGGGCAAATATTTACCTCTGGTGAAAGTTACAGAAGTGGTATTTCTAAGAAAGGGAAATTGATCTGATAGTGTTTTCAACTAGGCTGTAAAATGTACAGTTTTCAACAAAACTGAACATTGACCTTGTGGGAAATTTAAGATCTAATATATCCCTCTAATTTCTGAAGTTCAATAAAAATGTCTGACTTTTATGCTATAGTACTAAGTAGTCATTGGCTGCACTAGGGGATGTAGTCTTAGGTGAGTTGATTCAAGGTCAGTTTCTATAAATAACTCATACCTGAGAGTCAAGGGCTCTCACTGGTAGGTCTTCACTGATAAGTCTTCAATATTAAAGGGAGGGAGATCAGGGTGTGGGCTGCACAGGACTGACTGTGCTTCTGAGACTCAGGCTTGCATTGCCTGAGCATTTAATTCATACTCCTTTCTGGGAATATTTAAAAAGATGTTGAAGGTCTGCCTTCCACAACTGAAGTTGGCCAAAGGAAGTTTAGCTTAAAGACTCCGGATTTTTTTTTAAGGCAATTATGCCTTTATGTAAGTGATTCTTGTTCCCACAGGGTTCTTGCCACGAAGTAATGGATGGAATTTAGTATCAACATGTCAACAAATCCCCAGGAATGAGTATGAGTGATTTCATAGATAGTTTAAAGTGGAAAGATTCATCTTAAATGGAAGAAGTACCATTCCATGAACTAGGATCTAAGAGTGAATAAAAGGGATAAACACAGCTAAGCTCAGACATTCATTTATCTCTGCTGCCTGACTGTGGATGCAATTTGATTAGTTATCTTAAGTTCCTGATGGCATGACTTCCTTTCTGGGATGAACTATGCCTTTGGTTCGTAAGTATATATATATATATATATATATATATATATATATATATATATATATACACACATATAGATATATACTTATATGTGTATTTATTTATTTATTTGTATGTGGAAAGAGTCATATAAGGTTCTTTAAACATACAAAAGGCTCTCATACATACATATATATATATATATATATATATATATATATATATATACACAACATATACATGTGTAAATATCTATCAATGTGTTTATACATACATATGTATACATATTTATACACACATATAATTAAACACTCATGCATACACACATATATATATTCACAAACACACACAAGTATATATGTATATATATATATATATATATATATATATATATATATATATATATATACACACAAAATGAACGTGTTGGTTTGGACCTCCAAAAGGTTTACAGATATCACTCCTCTGGTGATCCAGATAGTGTGCCTCAGAAAGTGATCCTAAGCAGGACCTAGAATAACCCTACTATAAAATATGCTTTCAGGAGATCTAAAAGAAACTAATATGATTACATTTTAATTAAATAAATACTTTTTTAAAAGAAGAGGGTATGGTTTTCAATAAGATCATTTATCTTAATGGTTGTAACTCTAGTAGTCTTAACCCTACAAAATCTTCAGTTTGTTCATCTGTTTGGCATTCAGTGTCAATTCTTTTTTAGGCTTCAAGATAGCTCATACTACTACTATTTATTAAAATTCAATAGGGACCCATACAGAATTTTGGATTTTTTTATTGCCTTATATTCCTCCTTAATTTTTCTATTATAAATGTTTTCCACTTCAGCAATCCAAGTCCTGCTTATTTAGGTAGTCTCTTTGGTGATATTATTGCTGTAGATTTATCTCTACTTTTCTGGACTCAGTTTAAGGGATGTGCCCAGAAGGACACAGCCCAACATAATATGGAACTAACTTGTCTGTCATATTTTCCTGGTTTAAGGATAGCAGCTGTGCACTTTATGTGCATGATGTCACCATCTTGAAGCTATTAATGGTGAGAGAGTAAATTGAATAACTATTTTTTTTTACCATGGAAAAATATAATTTGTCCTTTTCTGCAAAAAGACACATATCTCACTACCCTGAGGCTTCTTAATTTTACATCATTTTATTAGGTGTATTTTTCTTTTCTTTAAAAATGTTTTCTGTTTATTTATTTTACTTGTATAAATGTTTACAGTCCAGTACACATATGTGTTCCACATACATCTCTGGTGATCCTGGTGGTCAGAAGAATGCATAGAATCTCCTGGAATTGAAGGTATGGGTGATTTTGTTGCTAAGAAACAACCTGGGTCTGCTAGTAAGGACAAATGCTCTTAGCTGCTTAGCCATCTCTCCAGTTTCCAGGGTCCTTTTTTTCTTTTCTTTTTAATTATGGAACAAATGAGCACTTATAATGACAAGAGGTGAAGAAGGAACAAAAAAAGCAGGTCTATATTTCTGATTTTTGTTAGCTCTGAACCACCACCAGAACTTATAATTTATTTCAGTAACTAATTACTGTAAAATATCTCAGAGGAAACAATCATTTTGATTGCCTTTTCATAGTTTTTTTTAAATTAATTTTATTCATGAGCATTTTAATAAACATACAATATAAAGAAATACTACAAAATTTTAATTTCTGTAGTTTTATGCTACTTTTCCCATTGCTATGACAAAATAGCAAACAATGTATAGTTAAGAAAAGAAATGTTTATTTTTATTCAAGATTCCAGGGTATAGTCTGTTATTTTAGTTGTGGCGGGGCATGAAACAGTCGGTTGTCTTATATTCATGCTCGGGATGCAAGAAGAGATGACCACTGATACCCAGCTTGCCAGCTTTCTCTCTGCATTTTATTCAGTCTCAGGTCCCCATGTTTGCAGTAGATCCTATCATCTTCATCTACTCCCTACTGGTAAACTTCTTCATTGATATCCATAGAGATTCAAAGCCATTTTACCAAGTGACAATCAAGATTAATTATCACAACCATCTCAGCAGATTATGAGTACACATGAGATCATATGTGTGTCATACTAAAGAAGGAAGACCATCACCATTATAACAAATGCACTCAGCTTCCTGTAAATACTCTAGATCAATATATGAGAGTCAGAAGCTGCCTGTCAAGTCTCCAAAAGTAGTTGGAAGCGAAACCACATCTCAACAATAACAAGACCTCTTTTCACAGTACAACCAACTGTTAGTTTTTATTATGGTCATTGTCTTGGCTTGAAGGTTATCAAAAATGGCATGTTCTACTATTCTTCTTTTGGGGGTAGGATATTTAATCCTCTGAAGCCTGCTCTACCTCCAGCGGAGGTAGAGTAGACCTGGTGTTCACTTAGTATATGTAAGTGGCCACATTACCGCCTCGCCAGCAAGAACAGACGTGGACACCAGAATCCTTCTGCAAGCATACCTTTATTACATCATGCGGAGAAAGAGGGTGAGCCCAAGATGGGTCCCGCTTAAATACACCTCAGTGTGACGTGTGTCGTCAGGATTGGCTGACTGCCCATTACCTCAAGTTACACCCCGGGATGGGCGGTGACTTACGTGGCTTTGTAACGAGCGCATGCGCACTGAACTTGTTTGCTTGTCCCAGGCTGGGGGTGGTGACAGGATGTCGGCGCCATCTTGGAATGGCGGCAGAACCAGCTCAGGCGTGGCTCTCTACAAGTATAGTTGTACCTTTTTCTCTTCTATGCTGCACAAATGCAGTATCTCATTTCTTATGGTTTCTCATCTCTGCAGAAGAGCTATCTAATGTGGGCTTCCCAACTCCTGATAACATGCACTGTCACAACATGGTTCTTCTGTGAAGAGAATGAGACATGTTTTGTTACCCACAGATGTTCACTTCTGATTGTCTCTTAAGTCAGAAGAATCACAAATCTGTATAAAGAAAATCACAAAAGGGTCAGAAAATGTCCTGTGATCTCTATGAGATCGGGAATAGTTCCTTTGGCACTGATGTGACTGATTTCCCAAACTTAACAACATAGTATGTGTAAGGGAGTCTTCAAGGATAATATTAAAAAGAGTATAGAGAAAATCACAAGTGTCCTGCTAGCTATATTGTAGAGGCATTGCCAAGTTCCTTTAAAAATTATGCTAATCCAAATATGTAATAGTATGTGCAAGTTCCTGGCTCTGTGAGCGGCCATACTGCTCTGAATGAAAATTTCTGACAAGCAAGTTGAAGCACCCTGTAGAGCACACATGAAGATAAAAACAAAGACCTAGAACTTTTAGTGAAATCAAATTGATTACCGCTTCCCAATAGAAGGCATAGTACTGGATGGTTTTACTACATAATTCAGACTTTTTATACTATCATATCCTCTCTAAAAAATATTTTGACCCATTCCCTTTCTATTGCATGTCCTTAATCTCTTTTAGTTGTTTTATTGATCTAGCAAAGACTTCAAGTAGTATATCAACCAGAAATAGTGAAGTACAGAAAAGAATACGTAAATAGAAATACAAAAGCAATATAGAAAAGATTACAGACTTTTAAAGAAAAGTTATACTTAGTACTCCTCATATTATCCCACAAAACAAAAACAGAAGTAAAATTGCCAAATTCATTTTGTGAGGCCATCATTTATCTAATACACAAATCACATAAGAAGCCACAAAAGAAAGAGAATTAATTAAGAACAAGGACATGATGAGTTTTTCAGGCAAATGGATAGAACTAGAAAATATCATCCTCACTGAAGTAACTCAGACCCCAAAGGAAATGCATGGTATGTACTCACTAATAACTCTATATTAGCCACAAAAAAGTACAGAATACCAAGGATACAATCCACAGAATTCACCAAGTTTAATACCCTGAAGGACCCAAGTGAGGATGCTTCAGTCCCACTTGGAAGGAGCAGAAAGCAATCATGGATGGAGGTAGCAGAGGGAGGGACCTGAGTGGGAGAGGGGAGGGGAAAGTGGGAACATCATCAGGTATTGGGGGAAACATTGCTCCCACGTCCAGCTGTAGATGGACAACACAAACTCTATGGTATCTTTGAGATTCTTTGTATTTCAATGTGAGGGCAGGGTGTTGTTGTTGTTGTTGTTTTTGGTTTTTGGTTCTTTTTCCTCCAAAGATCCTCCCAGGTTGGTTATGCAAGTGATATAAACAGGATCTAAAATGAGATCTTAAATGAGAATGAAGCATATAAAAGAAAAACCAAACAGAATCATCTACTGTATAAAATGTTGGGTTTGGATGAGACAACTGCATCCCAAACTGACAGAGCTGCTCCACAGAAAAGAATAACATTCCACGTGGAGAGTGGATTTCCAACCAAGTATGATGTATGAATCTGGAGTTTCTGTTCTAGGACTGCCATATCCTCATCAAGCAATCTTGAGGAGTCTGTTATGTGACTTTCACATGTCTACATTACTTATTATGCACACAGGATTAATTTAATTAAGTAGCTTCTGAAGTGAGCATTAAATGTGTTAATCTGCACAGAGTATGCACGATGTGAAATACATATAAAATATTTAGCCAAAACCACTCCTCACTTTCATTACAAATATTATTACTAAGTTATCATTCCTTTCGCATGTTCCAGGTACTAAATATTTGATAAACAAATTTGGCTGATTCAGTTAAAAACATCATGTCAACAAACAGTTCAATGGGGAGATTGAACTAATTTACAATTGTAAGCTTAATAATTAAGGCTTCCTTTTCTTATTTACATTGGTGTCTATTCTATTATCTTGGTTATTCGGAAGTGTGCAATGTGCTTTCATGAGAGGAAGGACTTCAAAAGTTCGAAAGGCATGGAGAAGCTCTGCTGCGATTATCATGCATTGCCTTTGCCAAATTGTTTGCCTTCTTCTTCAATATATTGTCTATAGTCATTCACTGTAATTCGTTTTAAACCCTTTATCCTTAGTCTCAGTATCACCCCAAAGGCACTTGACACTAAGCCTGTTTTCTAAATGTGGTACATTTGTGTGTACCTATGTGGAGGACATTTGGTTGCTGACATTAGCAAATGCTAAAGTGACACTTCATGTGTTGGTGAGAAATATCTTTAAGACTACCTTTCTGCTAAGATGAAAACAACAGTACCTTCTTTCAGAAAAGGAAATCTGTAAGAGAACTTTTCCTATCATATTAAAACCAATAGACAGTGTTTGCAAAGACTGCATAGACACTGGCTCTGGGAAAGGAAAACATTAAAAAATGTAATATCTAAGTTAAATTTAGCTAATTCTATTTTAGGACTTCTGGCTGTTTTGTCAATGACCGTTTGGGTCATTAAATAAGCTAAACTGAATTCTAACTTAGTCTGGCAAAAATTAAGTATCGTAAAATATTCTTTTTGATATTAAGGCGTGTGAAAGGTGAACATCATTATAGAGGACTATTATTGAAGTAAGCAGGTGTTCATGTAAATATGTGTAATATGAAGCATAGCAATGACACCTATGTTATAAAAGGTATATTCTTTTTATGCCCATCTCTCTTTCTAGATATTAATATTAGCCATGTAGTTTTCCTTGTGTCTGCTTAAATTATCTAGTTTATTTACAGGAATTCTTAGCCTCCTCTTTTTGTAGTTGTTTTATTTATTTATTTTTATTTTTTTCTGTTTTGAGATCTACTCATGTGTGTTGTGTGTCTGTGAGTGACACCCCGAGTATGACAGACAATGACTTCTTAGAGGGTGCCAAGCAGCCATTACCCTGGCAACAATAACCAGGGGACACTTCTCAGAACTAGTGCCTCTGTCTTTCCCATTATTTTTCCTGTTTGGAGAGTAAGATAACATCATTACCAGATTTAAGCAAAGCTGGTTTTTATCCCTGGCATAATAATAGAGAGAAGGCTTATAGATGACTACCTTTTACTTATTATGGGGGCATTTGGCACAGCTCTCCAGTCAAGCCTGAATGGAGGGGGTGTTGTGTCTATAGGGAAGAACTGAATGCTCTTCTACCAACAAATACTCTACAGTGGGAGAATTAATTGTCTCAACTGCTACGATAAGCATTTGTGAGGGACGAATAAAATGGACAGATTGTCATGTGTAGGCTAAAAGTATACAAATTTCATTATCAGATACTATGAGGAATTTTTTCTCTGATCTAGTCATTCTGAAGTGACAGGTTTCATTGTATATTTTCCAAGTGCAGAAAACAAATGTAACGCTTGGTATTGGAATCTCAGTGCTGGAATGGAAAATGTTTTTAAACCACTGACACCTCTGCTGAGATGCGTGTGTTTCCTGCATCCAAAATAAGTGTTCAGCCAAAACCAGCTAACGAGGGGTAGGGACATTTTCTTACTAAAAGAAGCAGAGCGAGCATGGTGGAAGTAGGGCGAGGTTCAGGAGCCTTTCTTGAAAGAGAAAGGCCTGGTAAGTAAGCAGGATTTCTGGTGCTTGTATCCATTCCAGGCCCAAAGGAAAGTAGATACCCTACAGGTTCTAGGTTCACTCCAAAGACAAAGGGAAGCACAAACATATCTGATAACATGTTCTCCCTAGCATCCACCCTGTGGCATCCAGACCTCCAACTTTGCATTCTTATCTTGAAATTTTATATTTGATTTGTTTGGGGGAGTATTTTACTTTTCTACTTGTTTTTAGAATGATGAATATCTGAACGATTCTTATTCTCCCCTTCCATACCCTTCCCACCAGTCCATTCCCTGCCATCTTGTGCTCTGTGAAGAGTTCCTGTAAAATAATGAATATACCTGAGGGAGAGGTGATGATCTGGAGGCTATTCTATATGATTTATCAGATAAATGTCAAATTTCTGTGGCAAGGCAGGTTTAGTGTAATAAATAGACAAAGTATAAATAAACAATAAGTATATTAAGTGAAAGTTTAATGGAGTTTTTATGTGGATTTTCTTGCAATAATCTGTTAAAAATAGTTTTATTTGATAAAGTCTGCACTCAGTAGTATTTTAGAAATTTGTGTAAAATAAGTTAGAGTTTACAAAAAAGATGCTTGAAGTTTCTATCATGTTATTTTCTTGGAATACTGAAATAATTTTGAAATATATTAGAGCTTGGTTTTACTGATATTATTAATCACAGTTCACCTTTAATATAAATATATCTGATTCCTCCATTGCATACAGGTCTTTATTTTAATTGTATATCTCAAGAGCATAATACATTGAAGCCATTGCATCCTGATACATATTTTTATAGTTGAATCTGACATAACCAATGAATATTTCAAGAACTATCCTGTTAAAACTTACAGATTATAAAAGTGGTAATGAGGATCTTATAATAGGTTCAACTGGGAATTTTATTTGCACAAAAAGGTGTATCTTAAAATATTAAATATGAATATATTAATAAGTTATTAAAATTAAATATTAAAAGGTATATTTACATAATTTCAAATCTTAAAAGAGTAAAAAGAAATGTGTACTAGAAATCTCTCTTCTGATCTTTCAAAGGTTATTTTAAACATATACAAACAAAATATTTAAATATTGTTTGCATGTTACACAAACCCCACAGTCAACTGTTTTTAACTTAATGCTGTCTTATTCATAACATCCTATAATTAGAAAACAAAAACATGTTTTCATCCTATCTTATGGCTATAGTACCTTATATATTTTGTATTTATAGTATAACTTATGAAACTGACTTTTTAAATTGAAGAATGATTAGAGTTATAATTTATTCCCTTTTGTGTAGTAATATTTCTTTTACAAAAGAATAGACTAATAAACAATATTCCCATTTCAAAATTGAAAGATTTTGCCATATTTCCTTGAGTATCCATATATACTCAAAATTAAAATGTCATTTTTCTTCATTTCTTTCTTGTTGTGTGCTATAAACCTTGGGAATTTTCAGTAATGTAGGTTCAAAATATTGTATTTTGTCATTTTAATTGACAGGTTTTTGAGGTAGAGACATTTTGGATGTATTTTATAAGTATGAGACGCCTACCAGGCAAGATGTGCCTATTGGTGCAATTACAGCATGCTAGTTATAGAAGTAACTATCTACTTTCTGAATGGTTGCAGACATACTCCCCAGAAGGAGCTTGTAGCTGTTCCTGTGAATGTGGCTAGAGGACAGACTCTGAAGAAATTCACTGAGGTTTTGTTTGTTTTGTATCTGTTTTCACTAAATGAACTTGGTTGCAAAATGGTCTTTTAATAATGTGTTTCTACCCTATGGCTAGCTTTACTTAGAGAAGCATCTGTTTGTAGTGGGTGATGCTTAATGTTGAGCTACATAGCTGGTCAATGTGCTCAAACTAGTGGATGCTGCAACCTAAATGGTACATCTATACAACTCCGACAAACCTTAAGAAACAAGGTGGATTGGTTACAACACAGGAGGAGGGATGAGAATGTAAGAGCCTCATAGGTAAAATGAATTCTATAAATTGATATCTTTAGGACATGGCATGATTGATGCACCCATGAACTAAGAGAAGGAATGATGACCTGTATAAGACCTGCACAGGTGGGCTGAACTAAGATTTCATCACAGGTGGGGCAAACACTCATTTGACCCCAACCATAGCTATCATAGGAGTTGAAATATTTACTAAAAGTTGCAGAATAAAGGAAAGTCATAATTTTTAGTGAAGTAGACACTGGTATACTATCCCTATTCAAGCAAATAACTTATTCTCATACAGGCAAGTCTACACAGAAGACATCTAGACATAGGAAGGAGCCTTGGGATGATGGAGTTTGGCGGGTTGGGGAAGGTGATAAGAGAATAATGGGGAAAATACTGAATAAAGAATATTATATGTATTACAGGAAATTTATGTTTATCTCCAACTAGTTTACAAATAAATGATACTCAGGCTACAATTATTTTATTTGGCTTTGATAATTACTGGGATAACCCCTAATCTACTCTTCTAACTGCTGGCCTGAGTATAACCAGAGTGGTGTACCCCAAATACTTCATGTTTCTCCTGGCTGTGTGCTCATGGTCAATGTCCACTCATGGTGGCTTCCTCTCTCTCTCTCTCTCTCTCTCTCTCTGCCACCCTCTCTCCTTCTTCTTCTCTCTTCCTCATCTCTCCTCCTCCAACCAGGTCACTCCTAACTCACCTACCTCTAATCTCTCCAATAATTGGCTGTAGCCAATTTTATTTAACCAATAGTTTTAAATCATGGAAAAGATACACCACAAAAGCTTGTAAGCCTGAGAAGTCACTTGTAGGCCTAGACCTTCAATTATAGAGTTTAGCATTACAATACATAGCAATAGACCAAACTTCAGCAATTATATATGTAAGAAATTACAGAAAAGGGAGCAGGACAATTTTTAGAATCTGTGGATCTGGAAATTTTCTATGAGATTATTGTCCTAGTAATATCAGAAGTTGTACCGAGAATCTCTCACCAACATGAATACCCAGATATGAGGGGAACAGAGTTGATGCCTATGAATACACCAAACTGGATCAAGAAGAGCCCACAAGACCTCAACACAGCACAAGGAATTATAGGCAACTGAGGAAAGCTGGGAATAAGGGAAGTGGGCCTCCCTACGAAACAGCACAGCAATTGATTTTCCAGTGCCAAAGGGTCAGAATTGTAGGGACTGAACAGGTTAGATTTAGGAATAATGTCAATATACATATTTATATATGTATGCAATAACAATTAAAAAAAGGTAACAGATTTAAAGGAGATTGTAGAGAAGTATGTGGAGTGTTTGATGGGTGGAAAGGGAAGAGGGAAATGTTATAATTAAAGTATCTTTCCAAAATGTAAATAAAAAATAATTATAAAAATTGTATTTTTATACATGAGCATAAAACTTTATCTTCTTTGTTGCACAAAATACAATGCACAGTTAACGAACTAATTAACTAATCAATGTTGTCCTTGGACATTATTTTCTCTTCTTTTATTATGTAGATTCTTTAAAGGTCAATACTTGCTGTCTAGTTCATTATTATCACTGGCTCCCAACACTGCGTCTTCTCAGACTTTCAACAAATATTTTTTTGTTGTTGTTGAGAAAATGACTTGGAGGAATGTTGTGCATCCAGAAGGTCTCTAGAAGATTGCCACAGAACTCCACCCTCGATGCTGTGCCTAATTACTTATGAGTCTCCTAAAACAGCTGGTTATCTTTAAAGAGTTCTAAGAGCTCAATGAGCTATTTGAAATGAAGTTAAAAAGCACACTACCCAAAATGATTTATGCTTTACATTTTAGAGTATTTTTTAATGGCTTGCTTAGGATGTTTAAAATACACTTGCAGTTTAGATTTCTACGAGGAAGAACTGCTTTAATGATAATTGTAAGTTCACTGAAGTGTTGGTGTGTTATCATGAAAAGATAAGCAATGTCAACTCGAGAAGGAAGAAATAACTTGAATAGACGTCTACCTGACATATTGGAAACTGTGAAGTTTTCTTTTTTTGAATGATACACAAAAATGACTAAATTGAATTTTGTCATTACATAAAACTGTACAGTTTTAGCAATGTAAATTATAAATTTTTTCTTTAATATTTAAAATATTATAACAATTTTTCTTTAGTGGGTTCTAATAATGATAATTAAAAACTTTTCTACAAATAGTATTAAGCTTTATAGAGTGTTAATTATTTCAGTTTATTAAACGGTTACAGATAGGTTCTGATCATTCAAATATTCAATTATCCTGGCAAATTTAGAGTCTATCTAAGTGATGAATATCAAAACTGAAATGGTCTTAGCATACTTTAAAGCAAAATTCAACATTCACTAGGCTTTATCATTTGAAGCATAAAGATTCATATACAGAACTGCTACGTGTGTCCAGGTCTGTGTAGTCTTGCTGTTAGGTTGCTCTTTGTTTTCTTCTCCAGTGAATTTAAGTTATAAACCCAAAGGCTGAGAGCTGATCCTCCAGTGTGTATGGTTTGACAGGGGTTTAAAGAGATCTATCAAGTACATAGAAGTCTGGGTTCTTTCTGAGTAGCACCATGCTTTCAAAATGTTGCTATATCAACTGTTTTGGAGGTCTACAGTGGAGAAATCAGAGAAAGAGGATTTAGTAGTTGTGGGAGATCGGTGTTAGATTAAAGAAGACAGAAGGATCTTGGAATAAATACATAGAGAATAGACACAGGAGACAAATTGTTAGAGGTATGCTTCTTTAAAATCAGCTTTAAATTCTTTTCTGCATTATTATTCCTTAATGAAATTGTTAAATTCTGATTATTTTGTTAATCCATATACAATCTCAAGCCATCGTGGGGAAAGAGTGTGTGTATGTTTTCTAGATTTTGAGGTAAAATTGACTAACTGACTAGACAAAATAGGCTCAATAAAGACAACCAATAACAGAAAGGACAAAAGATGGGTAACTCCAGTCAGTCAACTTAAGTGGTGACAGCAGCCTGGATATATGGGTGGAGCGAGATCTCAGGAGCTTCAGAAATGTCCTCTGGCTGTGCTCCGGGGACTTATCTAATTGTAAAAGATGGTTGGTTGCAGAACACTGGGAATGTCAGGGGTAAGCAAACGCTCCCATGCACTGTGGATATTTGTTGTATTGCAGATTTTGATGTGTTCAGTATGAGCTTTCACAAAGTTACTGTTGTGTGTTTGCCTCAGTCCGTGGTCTAGTGCTTCCAGGAGACATCATGAACAAAGCAAGGCTTAAAAGCAGCATGTTGTTGGTGCTTCCTTGCAATTTCAGAGGTTTGGTACATTGTCATCATAGTAGGGATTTTGGCAGCATACACAGAGACATGCTGCTGGAAAAACAGAACTGAAAGTTCTACATCTGAATCTACCAGCACCAGGAAAAAAGAGACTCTGGACTAAGTTGATCTTTTTAGACCTCAAAGCCTACCCTCAGTGACAAACTTCCTCCAATAAAACCACACCTACTGAAACCCCTCCCTGGTAGCCAAGCATTTAAATATATGGGCCCATGGGAGTAAGTTTTATTCAAACCACCACAGTGTTCACCTACATAAAAGCATCTTATCTCGAACCAGATCACAAAGTAAAAAACAGAAGTCAATTCTTCTATGCTTATCGCTGATATTCAACATTGTCCAGAGTCCACAGTGGAATGTTCAGCATATACATATAAAGAAAATACTTTATGGAACATTGATTTTATTATTATTATTTGGCTCATAGTCTCAAAGTTTCTCCGACATGAAGTGACTTCTTCAATGTGTTAATATCTCCTTTATGTTGGTGATATGTTTGTTTCTGTTGTACTTTGTTCTTTGAATGACTTATGCTGCTGAGCAACTGACGGTCAGGATTCCATCGAAAGTGTGTTACAATAGCGATGAATTAAGTCATTCTCTTACACTCAGACAAAATCAACAATTAATAAAATTTGTACTCAGATCTGTTTTCATGCCCTAGGCATGAGCTAAGATTTCACATAATGTGTTTTGTTCATTTTTGCTTCCACCCTCCAACTCCTCCCATATATGTGCTACCCACCCAACTTTGCATCTTCCTTTATTTTTCGAACCTACCACATCCAATTCTTGGTCGCGTGGCCTTCCACTGGAGCATGGTTAATATCTCCAGGGATAAACACCTAAAGAAAACATCCCATCCTCCCAGCAGCTATCAGTGGCCAATAGCTTCTCTGGTAGGGATGGGGCATGGTGCTCACCACTCCCCTTCATGCTTGGATTCAGTCTGGCCTCAGCCTTAGGCATATGTTAGCAGTATTGAAATCTGTATGTGAAAGGACTGTCCGGATGATCATTAAAACATAAACTTCAAAAGCAGACTGACACTTTGAGAAAAACTGTTAACATTTGATACTTAAAACATATTTTTCTTCTTTCAAAGAACTTTCTTCTCACAGTCTTAAATATATCTGTAGCTGGTTTCTTAGTGCTGGTAATATCTACATATTAACATGTGCTATCAGCAACACTTTCCTTCTCTATCAGAAGAACTGAGATGAGGGAAAGAGGAAAATGACAACGCCTTGTGTCCACAACCTCCTCCAGAGTGAGACTGTATGAGTAGGGTTAGAGATTCTGCCTGTCCCAGCCCGTGAGCTGAGAGAACAAACTCTAGGAAGAATGGTTGTGTACTCTGTGCCTTCCTATGGTCTTCAGACATAGCAAAAGTAGCACTCCCAATCAGGGGACTTTCAGATGGCTGATCATGGTTTTTCAATGCTAGATTGGTAGCAGAGAAAATCTGAGAGAGAAGGAGAGAGGGGGGAGGGAGGGAGAGAGAGGTGTAATAGAGGGTTAATAGTGGGGACTAGGGGAAGGTTGGGCTTGGCTGTTCTCTCTGCTGTTGCTTCTGCCTATGCTTAGCTTGTCCTTAAGCCTGCACAGCTGACATTTAGCAGACTTGGAGTTTTTGTTCAGGTCTGGTTTTGATCGGCAGTGTTCAGGAATGAGTAGTTCTTTTCAAGTTATTTGCCAACCTTGTCAAAGCCTGATTGCAGCATGACATTGATGACAGACTGATTATTACTTGTTTCAGAAAGCAGTGTGAGAACATACAGGCTCTCATGCAAACATCCAGCTTGTCATTAGCGTACAGTGCAAATGGCAGTGGTTTCCTACTGAAATCCTAGAGTACAGATGATAAAAGTACGTCTGCCTTTACAGGTCCTGGAAAGGTTTTAGGGACAATATTGGTCAAGTCAAATTCCACAGCACCAAGACAAAAACGTCTTAGTTTAAAATTAGGTTGAGACATATTATATCAAAGGATATTAGATAGAAAAAATTTAAAAGACAGATAAAATATTGTAGAAATGTTAATAATAGCAAATTTTAACAGCTTTGATATGAACTCAGTTGTGAAATTTCTCTTTTGTAGAAGTCCTAAGTACTGTGTTGGTCATATCCTTCCAGGTGAATTAACCAACTCTTTGGAAATGAATTGTACCTTAAAATGGGTATTTATTCATTCCAAATTGTAGGGAGTTGATTACATTTAAAAAGCATGTGTTTTCTGAAATAGTTTTTATTAATTAAGACTCAATAACTTTAATTTTACTGAGTCAAAATTATATCTACATGCATCCTTAATTCTTACAGAACTATTTAATAGTTTGTAACTAGAGGAATCTATGGTCAGGATCGGAGCTACTTCCTCATTCATGTTCACAGGAATATTTGTTGTGTCTATTGATAGAGAGGTAAGAGGACTTATCTTATTAAGCCAAAACTACCCATTCCCACAATGAAGAATAGTATGATTAAAATTTTCACTCCATAAGAAAATTACTTGTATGAGCTACTAGGAACTTTAAATTTAAATGTAGTGTCTTGTTTGTGTTTTTCTTTTTTCCAGAAGAAGAAATTATTTAGTAAGTAAAGCTTTCTTCTTTGGATTCTCAACAATTTGTCCCATGAGATTACTAGAGCTATACACATATATCTTTATTGTTACCTGATTTTTACACAAATTGAACACATTATAGTGTTTTCAACCATGATAATTCTCTTAGCTGTGTTTGGAAGCTGTTGGTTTAGATCACCCTGATGTTTCATTCCGAAATGGATTCTGACTATAACAAAACATATGGGAAGAAAATTTCCCTGCATGCAATCACAACTGATGACTAAAACGGCCATGGATTTGAAGGAATCTGGGGAGGATGTATCAGAGTGTTTGGAGGGAGGAAAAAGACAGGGAAAATGTGATTACAGTACAATCTTCAAAAAATATAAATAAATAGATCAGAACAGGAAGCAGAATGATTATACATAGTAGGACAATTCAATAATAATTTATTAAAATTATTATTGCTAATTTGGCATAATATGCAGTATAATATTTTTGTTAATGTATACATAATATTCACTCAATATGTGTTCTATATACTTATCAGCGAAATACACACACACACACACACACACACACACACACACACACATATATATTACCAAAGAATTAGTCAATAAAATAATAACTAATAATGGGATAAAATATTAACAACTACTTAAACAAAAACAAATACCAAGTTTTCTAGTAGCCTTATGAAAACTTAATCAGATTAATTTTTCCTCAATTCAGCATAAACTTAAGCCACTCAACATGACATTGTATCCCCAGAAGATAAACATCAATTTTATCTTTGCATGTGTGCATGCGTGTGTGTGTGTGTGTGTGTGTGTGTGTGTGTGTGTGTGTGTGTGTACACAGTGATGATTTGTATGGGCACACATAACGCAGTGCATGTGTGGTAGTCAGAAAGTTTATCACTTCCTTTCTCTCCATCTGCCTTTAAGTTTTCTAGGAGGGCCTAACGCAGGCTACTAAAGAGGAAGCAGCAAGTGCTGAAGCACCTTGCTGGCTCTAACCTCAGCTTTATATAGCTGAAAATACTAAGTGTTAGAAAAGGCATGAATTGAGGAGATAGCTCAAAAAGTATATAATTTAATTAAGTGGTAAATGAATTCAATCATCAAATTAATCCAATAATTGGTATTAGAAAAAGAATTAGTATCATCAAAAGCTAAACGTGTACAAGGTTAGTCTGCTCCTATTTACATAAACAGTAGAAATTAAGGTTCGTGGCAACAAAGATCATGTACAGAAAGGTCTATTTTCTGAGTAATTTTATTTATATTTTAATTAATATTTTAAAACAAGAAACAGCCCATCTGTTCGCAATCAGTATAATAAATAAATAAATTGTACTTTATTTCTTTAGTGGAAGATCTTGCAATAGTGAATGTCAATGGTAGTGAAAGCTACTGCAAAATAAGCTTGAAAAAGGACTTGACGGAAATTGGAGGTTATTAAGAAGGAATAGAAGGGAATTTCAGAGTTCTAATGTTTCATTAGTACAAGAAGGGAGCCAAGTCTACATTATCTCTGCTGATCCTTACAATAAGAAGAGATCGTGACAAGACTCTCGTTTGAGAAAGATTAAAATAACTGAATGAATGAGCGTTTCATACTTCTTATTTTTAAAGAATAATGTATGTGTGTTGCAACATTTAAACATGATTAAATACATTTTATATTTACTATTCTAGAATGTGAAGTATGGGCTGCAGGGCATCTATTTGTTAATGGTCACATACAAACAACATGAAAGACCCTAGAATTGGAGTAGAGCACAAAACCTGTACAGTCCAGAATTCAGAGAAACTGTAGTAGCAAGACTTCTCACCGTGAGGCTGGGTGAAGGCCATTGCCTGGAACCTTACAATACAAGCATCCGCATTAGTCAGCGTGTGAGAGTCAGCGGGGAGGATTTGGCAGCAAGACAAAAAGGAGTCTCCAACTTTTTTGGGAAGTGTTTTGCCTCTTATCCTAAAGCTATAACTCTGCCAACTGGAGTCAGGGGCTATTATAGATTTATATATGCATTTAATCTGCCTGGAGAGTTTTTTTACTTATATGGTACATCAACATTTCAAAACAACCTTTGAAGATACGGAACCTTCCAAGACGATGATTCTTCTTTATATGTGAGAGGCAGCTTTCCTTCTGAGGGACAGCAATGCCTGGTTTGTTTGAGTACAAAACTGACAGTTGGAAAAGTCTGAAATCTAATTCTGGTTTTTCCTCTTGCTGAGGTTGGCCTTCTCACACGGAATAAAACTAAACCCGGCTAAGAAGGAAATAGAACTTAAGATGACGTAAAACACATTTTAACGAAGAGCAAAAAAGTCAACTATAGTACATTGGGGAAATTTCTTGACCACTGTTTGGAAACCATTGTCAAAATTTACAGAGACTCCGTAACACTCTGTAAAGTGAAATTAAGAATAAGAAGACAGGATCCTCTGGAATACGTATACAGTTCTGTATAATCATTTTGCCTTCACTTTCATAAAGAGATATTAAAATATTATGAGTATAATTTTAAGTTAATGAGATAGCCTAGCATGAAAATAAAGTTTATATTGTTAGTCCATACTGTTACAATCAAGAAAAATAATTGTGCGTGACATGTCACAGGTTTTTGCTTTAGGGCTCTATGACAATCTCAGTAAGACAGAGGCCAACAAGGGCTGAAGCCTCGTCAACAGAGGGTATGACTACCTTCTCCTTTTCCTTTTTTTTGTTTTTTGGTTTTTGGTTTTTTTTCCTTTTATTTTATTGACTTCAGTTTATTAAAAAGGACAAACAAATGGGTTAAATCTCCTTGTGGATTCTATGAACTGTAATTTGATTGAAGTGGAAAATTAAACAATATCTAGAATATTAGTTAAAGATCTTATAAATCTTTCATAAGTCCTTCTCTAACATAAATATTAGTGATGTAAATTTTGTTTTGGTTTTTATTAAATTACTTTATTTATTTACATTCCAAAAGTTGTTCCTCTTCCCCCCCCACCCCCCTTCTTGAGTTCTTCACCCCATTGCTCTCTTGCATCTGAGAGGGTGCTCCTTGACCTGCCCACCCAGCCCCACCTCACCCCCACCAGCATCCCTCTTCCCTGGGCCATCAAGTTTCTACAGGATTAAGCGCATCCTCTCCCACTGAGACTATACAAAGCAGTCCTCTGCTATACATGGCCCCAGGGTAATGAACCAGGCCATGTATGCTCCTTGGGTTTTGGCTTCGTCTCTGGAACCCAGTTACCGGCCTAACTTGGGATCCATCCCATGTGTGCATACCAAATCCTGATACTGTTACTGAGGCCATATTCCACATGCAAACAGGATACTGGCATGGCTGTCCGCTGAGAGGCTCTACCAGCAACTGACTGAGACAGATGCAGATATTACTGAATTGAGGTCGGAGACCCCTCTGGAAGAGTCAGAGGAAGGACTTAAAGAGCTGAAGGGGATTGTAACCTCATTGGAAGAACAGCAGTGTCAACTGCTTTATAGGTAACATTTGAGATTTTGTTTTTACCATTCTGTAAGGGGACAACATTTTACTCTAGGATATGAGAACCTTAGTTCAAAATAGGTTTCTATTTAATAATCCATGTCTTCTGAGAACAACCTGGTTCATAATGTGGAGTACTTTAGTTTAAAATCCTTAATACACTTTTAATTACCTTACAAACAAGTAAGGTTTCATAAGGCTTCTTCATATGCACTCAGTTTTAGTTAACATCTCCCCTACCCTTCATTCCCTCCTCTGTTCTGTCCCATCAACAATTAACCCTGTATTACCCATAATCGCCTCCCCCCATTATTTCCTATCTCATAGTTTTTGTTTTTTGTTTTTTGTTTTTTGTTTTTTAATTTTTCGAGACAGGGTTTCTCTGTGTAGCCCTGGCTGTCTTGGCACTCACTTTGAAATCTGCCTGCCTCTGCCTCCCAAGTGCTGGGATTAAAGGCGTGCGCTACCACTTAACTTGATCATGTTTCCAAATAGTTTCTTCATGCTTACCTGAGTGGTGAAGCCTTTGGCTTGTCATTCCTGACCCCTACCTTCATGTCTTCATTACCTGCTTGAATACTTCTGCTTCAGGAGTAGAAGCACTCCACTTTCACCTCACATCGGTTCTAGTATCTTCGCTCCCTAAATGCACAACCTCCTCACCCTTGACCCATTTCCCATTTCCTAGCTTCCACATATGTTCCTTACTAATAAAACTAAGGAACTCAAGAGGCTGGCACCCTAGTATCAACCGAAGAGGCTGGCACCCTAGTATCAACAGAAGAGGCTGGCACCCTACTATCAACAGAAGAGGCTGGCACCCTACTATCAACAGAAGAGGCTGGCACCCTAATATCAACAGGCTAGACCCCCTTTCCCCAGAGCTCCTGGGGACTAGACTACCAAACAAAGAATACACATGGAGCCACCCATGGTGCCGGCCACATATATGGTAGAAGATGTCCTTGTTGGTCATCAGTGGGAGGAGCGGCCCTCAGGCCTGAGGATGTTTGTTCAATGCGCCAGTGTAGGGGAATGTCAGGGTGGGAGGATGGGAGTGGGTAGGTGGGGAGCAGTCTCATAGAGATAGGGAGAGGAGGGAGGATAGGATGGGGGGTTTCCAAAGTGGAAACCCAGAAAGGTGAAAACATTTGAAGTGTAAACATGGAAAATATCAAAGAAAAAAATAAGAGAGAACCTCTTATGAGAAAGAAACCCAATGTTACTTCACTACTAGTTTTTTTTTTTTTTCCAGACAAGACCCAGAGGCACCCCAACGATACAGACATATTGTCCATATTGTCTTTGTTCTTGGTTACTGTGATGGTCTGTATATGCTCCACCCAGGGAGTGGCACTATTTGAAAGTGTGGCCTTGTTGGAGTAGGTATGTGACTGTCTTGTGGACTTTAAAATCCTCATCCTAGCTGCCTGGAAGCTTCTCCTTCTAGCAGCCTTCAGATAAAGATGTAGAACTCTCAGCTCCTCCAGCTCCATGTGTGCCTGGATGCTGCCGTGCTCCTGCCTTGATGATAATGGACTGAACCTGTGAACCTGTAAGCCAGCCCTACTTAAGTGCCATCCTTATAAGAGTTGCCTTGGTCATGATTTCTGTTCACAGCAGTAAAATCCTATCTAAGAAGCTCACTATAAGTAGATGATGAATCCTTACTGCTCATCATATCACACAGGTTGAATGCAGAACCAGAGGGTGGGAAAAACTTCAAACTAAGTAGGAAACTCTCCCTGATGATTAACTTTCAGAGTACTAGGTGGAATGTGCTATGTAAGCTGCTACAGGCAAAAATACTTGACTATTTTCTCTAAATGTCTGAACCATCTTATTTTCTCCAACTGTTAACTAAAACATGTTTCTCATAAAATTTTAAATCCTAATTCAAGCATTTTGGATTTTTTTGGTGGTAAGATTGTGTATACAACAGACATTTACACTAGAATAATGGATAACATATTAAAACAATTGAAGAGAAGAAAAAGAAGAAACAATACAGTCTTCTTTGATAGGTACTCTCAGTACTGGTAAAAGGAGCGAACTCACCAAACATTGAGATCTAGAGTTAAATCAAGTGCAAATGACTGAGTGGCAGGAGCAAGTTAGAAGTGAACATCTAACATATTTGAAAGCATAGATAGGTACTAGAACAAATTTAATAGTGAGACAGAGAGATGGAAGTAAGATAAAGAAAATGTTTAAGAAACTCTTCATATATTATAAAGGAAGTCACTTTTGTTTGAAAAGAAGATATAGAATATTAAAATCATACCAAGAAGATATAATATTTAAAGGATCAGGAGGCCTAGCGCTTTGTCAGGCACCACTTGTCTACTGAACTTTATATTGAACTCTTCATCACTGTTTTCTCCCAAGCACTGCCTTCTAGTGACATTCCTTTGAAAGCCTTAACATTTCCTATCTTAACTTTAGTCACTGCACTTTGCAATGCCAGGAGTCTTTGAAGAGTCTCCTCTGCTTTGCCTCATAGCATTCCAGCTGTGTCTGCTTTCCTAATACAAGAAACTGAAATCTCTGTCGGGTGGACAGCATGAAGATGTGACGGCTACCTTCACATCAAACAACTCTGGAAAATAGAGGAATCTTTCATTGACTTTTGATAGCAGGGCCCCCCAAATTGTGTTATTCTCATCATTTTTATCAGGAGGTTCACAATAGCATTTTGTTTCTACAGCATGAATTTTTTTTCCTTTGAGTCTTTAAGTCTGGAAGCAAAGGACAAAGGAGTGCAAAAGTTTTTATTTTTTCCTGTTAGAGGATTTTTTTTTTGGGGGGGTGAGTAGGTTTCAGACAGAATACAATGGACCTAAAACACGTTAGCAGGAACAAAACAAAGAAATGTATTTAATATGTTTGATGTGATGCTGGAAAGGAAGAACCAAAGAAGAAGGAAAACACTTTTACATCAGGTTGAACAAAGACACACAACTGTGGAGATGCAACTCAACTATGAAAGAAGGGAAAAGAAAGGTAAGACTTCTCTGGACAGCGACTGCTTGTGTAGAACTGTCTTGGTGTCAGTTGTTTGTCTTTCATGATAAAGGGTTTAAGGAAAGACATCATTTGTATGATCATTAATTTTCTCTTTCAGTGGAAAGTGAGGAGGGAGGTCACAACACTATCTCTATGCTTTTCCTTCTCTAGTTTTTAAAAGTTTCTTCAGCTCAAAATTGTTTTCATTTCAAAGTGGCATGTCTTGATGTAACATATTCTCACAGGCTTTGGGGTATCTGAAAGGATTTGTCATAGTGAAGTTGTTACTTTTCTCCTAGCAAATAAGAACTAACTGGGGAAGGTGAGTTTTTAAGATTCTTAAACGTCTATTACTCATCAAATGGTCACCCTATGGGAGTGAATAATCCATTGATTATCTGGTATAGGTTATTACGTCTATTCTACGATTAGTTTGTGCTTTACTATAAAGAAGAACTAATTATTATTTTTTATTTCATTCATTCTCTTTTTTTTTCTAATTCCATGTGAACTCAGAGATTATCAATAATTCAGTGATCTGGATGTAAGGATCTCTGCATAAATTGAGCTCAAAATGACCATATTTGGCAAGTAGGCAGATCTTATATCTACCTGGCACATTGCAAATCTTTTTGCTGGACAAAATGATTTACTATTCACCAAACAAAAAAGATATCCTATCTAATCTGCTCTTTGACTGTATATGCTGGAAACAAGTCTTTTCTTGGTCTTTTAAGTAGAAGGCAGATGCATTAATCTTGCCAGCTTCCTTCCTCCTCAGCTTCAGTATGCCATTGTTAGAAGAATCACAATTCTGCTGGCCAGGCCTCCATCAACATGAAATTATGTCTATTCAGTATAGCAGATTCTTTAGTTTATTGAGATGATAGTATTATAATCTCTTCCAAGTCTTTGCTGTAGATGTTAAGAAGAAGGTAGTTAGACAGCCTTGGTTATAATGGTCTTTGTAGTGAAAGTCGATTAGAATCAATCTGTAACTACCCAGTATGTCATTTTACTAAAGTTACTATTTATTAGAAGAAAAGCTGAAGCCATCATAGCTAGCACTTGCTTGCAATTCTAGTTATCCTGGGGCTAAGCAATGAGGAACATGAGTTCAAGAGAAGTCTGGACCCCCTGAGTTTTAGATTATCATCAGGCAACAGCACAAAAACACATGCCTCATATAGAAAGGAAAGGAGAAGAGGAGATAGGAGAGAAATGAAAGAGGGGAGATATTTGTCTTATCATAAGATGTTCTAGAAGAACATCGTTCATCTTAGATGATACACATAAAAGTGATTTAGCAGTTGTGATGGCTAATACTGTTTGTCGAACAATAGAACCTAGGTCACCTAGGGCATTCGTGTCTGGAAATGACTAGAGTAGGTTAGATTCTGGGTGTGTCTCTGAGAAATGATCTTGGTTAGGATAAGGTGAGAACATGACTCAGCATAAATGTGGACGGAACCATTCAGTGGGCTGTAGCTGTGGACTAAACGTGAGAGAGAAATGTATCTGGGTGCCAACATTCATCCCTGTCTCTTTCTTAACTATGCATCCCATGTGACTGTCTACCTCAACCCATTCCTGAGGTGATGTCCATGTCACACTGGCCTGTAACCTAGAACTGTGAGTCAATTTAAACCCATTACCTCTTAAATTGCTTTGGTCAATGTGCTTTATTACAGCAACTGTCAAAGTGGAATACCATAAATAGTGGATGTCTTAGGGTTTCTATTGCTGTGATGGAACACCATAACCCAAAAGCAAGTTGTAGGGAAAGGGGCTTCTTAGGCTTCCACTTCCACATTGATGCTCATTATTGAAGGAAGAAGTCGGAACAGGACTCTGAAGGCAGGAGCTGACTCAAAAGCCATTGAGGAGTCCTGCTTATGGGTTTGCTTCTCCTGGCTTGCTCAGCCCACATTCTTAAAGAACCTAAGACCACCAACTCAAAATGGTCTGGGCCCTCCCATACATTGATCACTAGTTGAGAAAATGCCCTACAGCTGGATCTCATGGAAGCTTTCCTCAAATGAAGTTTCTTCCTCTCTGATGACTCTAGCTTGTGTGAGGCATTCACTTTTAATTCAGTTGAAAAATTCAGCTATATCCAAGTGGAATCATATTTACTTTATTAGAAGGAGTTTGTAGCTCTCCCCTGCTCTTGAAAAATCCAATTTGTTACTCCGCTGAGAGACAGTCTGTCAGGTGCACACGTGGATATCACACTCATAAACAGCTTGACATTCAGTGCACAGAATCCAAACCTGTTAGACACGATCAACTAAGGTATTTTCATGAGGACTGAGGCTGATTATGAGAGAACAAAGAAGCAGAAGTCCTACTACATAATAAAAATGGAAATTAGTTCAAATTCTCAATTCTACTTCTGATGCCAAGGAAGAGGCATAAAAGTTCACCTTCAACCACATCTGTTTGCCAAGATGAGTCTGTAGTTATGTCTGAGTAAACTGAAATCAAAATCCAAATATGTTTCTGGAATCATCCTTGGGACTGTAACCATCTATCTGGGTTTCTCCATGGGCAGATTCAGGCAGTCATGCTGTTTGGGATTTTCAAGTATGTTGAATGATTTCCTTTTTTTTCTTAAGACCTGCAGAATAACAGCGATTTCCCATTTTGCTTTCCTTGTGAGCTGTACTCATGTGTTTGCCAGTATTACAGCCATGTTGGATTTAAGGCTAAGTGTCTGAATTTTAGGAAAATTATCAAGGAAAGATTTTATGCAAGGAAAGCTTGCTACTGATACAAATATTTTCATTGAATCCATTTTCATCTGCTCAGGAGCCCAACCAGATTGCTTTCTTCCCATTTGTTTCTCGGTTCCCCCCACCCCACCCCCATGATCCATTTTGCTGCTCTTTGCAGCCTGGTACTGCAGTGCTGTGCTAGTGTGGGGAGACTAGGGAGGAGACGTGACCAGACACAAAGGTGATAAAGGCTTGTCTCATTTCAATGTTCAGCCAGAGTGGAATGCAAATAGCAAGCAGTGCATGACAAGAAGTAAATTAGATCTTTAAAACCCTTCTTTTAATAATCACACATGATCCTGACACCGCAGGCAAGGCTTTTCTACGAATATAGGATTTTTTTTTTAGCTCAACAAAATCACCTTAAAAGCCAGATAAGAGACAATATGACTTTGTTCCTTCCCTGTAAGAGCATTTCATCCATTTTTACATGGCTTTGTGAATACACACACACACACACACACACACACACACACACACACACCTGTACTTACCTATGTTTTTCTGAGAGTTTCTCTTGATTTTATTATTGAATTATACACTACCATAAGAAATTTTATTTATCTTTCTACTCTTATAAAACAGTGACCTGGGTGGAGATTCAAAAGAAAACAAGAAATTGATTTGTTTTCTGGCTAATCAGAAACAGCCTGGAGCCAAAACTATAGTCACGTCATCCACTGCAGTGAGGGGAAAAGCAAAAAGCCTTAGAGGCAGGGGGGATATGATGGCAGGGCACCCAGAAATGAGTGATTAGTTCTGCCTTTTTGAGTTAAATATAGGAAAGGTAAAATATAGGATAGGAAAAACCAATGGAAGGAATTGTCAGATTTAATATAAAGAGATAAAAATTCCTTGAAAACGGAAAAAAAATGCCAAAGGCTTTAATATGCAAACATCGAGACTGACACTCCATTAGAACACCTGCATCCAATTAGACAAATAGCACAGTTTGTGGAAGAAGTACACCACCCTGGAGAATCTCCTGCAGACTGGCTTATCGATAAACAGAGGCATAGTTACTGTGATGCGAACAGCACAGGCTTTAGAATCAGAAAACCGTGGATTGAAGTTTCTCTGAACAGTGATGTGACCTTGGACTGGTCAAGTAACAGCTCTGAATGCCAGTCTTCATCTTAATGGTACTGTAGGGAAAAAATCGGTAGTACTGGAAGTGAGGTAGTTTGCCGTCTATCCTATAGTAGCATCTACGTAATAACTGCAGAGAGGTAAATGTGTTTATCCTTAATAATAAACCACCGCATATTTATAAGATAAAGAATCCATTTCTCTTTAAAGAGTCCACATCCTCTTGCTTCCGTATCCAATGATATTTAATAGGTTCTAACCCTTCTGAGATGGCATTAGCATCTGACCTCTGTGTTCAGTAGTTTGTGAGCTAAGGGAGGGTGAGCAGCGCATTACATACTAAAAGAAGAGGAAAGACACAAAGCACGTTCTGATTTCCTTCTGCCCAGTGCTCTCCTTTAACAAAACAGGTGTCTGACCCTAGGAACGCAGGTTTATTATCGAACAGATCCTAAAACAGCCATCCGAGGAGGCGCTCAGCTCAGTCGGGGTGAGGTGTTGCTTCAGTATTTGCCTCCCTGAGCAGATTTCTTTGTCTCCGGCCACCATGTGCACGCTGAGCTGAGCCTGTCAGCAGCAGCAGAGGGAGATTTGTGATGTGAATCTCAGCCTTGATGTTGTTTACTGTTGAGTATATTCAAGCGTCATTGCCTTCTCTGCTCTCCTCCCAGACTGACGGTTCCGAGGGCTGAAAGCATCCCAGTCCAAATGAAATCTTTTTTCCCCTCTTTTGCTTTGTTCTCTTCTGTCTGCCTCAGACACATGGCCACCTGGCATATGCTGTGTGTTCTCTATGCAGAAACTGCCAGCCAGCGAACAAAGCGCGCGGACACGCATGGGCAGAGCAGAGCGGATGGCTGGGAATTCATTCAATCCACTGGTCATTGGGTCAGACATTCAGGTCAAACAGTTTCTTTGACTGAGCCGACTATAGGAACAGTAGATCCTGTCATGTATAAACACAGAAAAGGAAGTGTAACAATTTACACGTTTCTCTTCAATGCCCTGCATTACCCAAAGAGAATTCCCTACAGACTTTGATATTTTAAAAATTCAAATTAGATACTTATTGGCTTAAGCCATCCAATTACTTTTGAATTTGCAGAGGAAACAGAGGAGGAAAAAAGATTAAAATAGTTGTTTTAAATCTCATCACTTTAGAAATTACAAAGATCTCTTAAAAGCCATGGCTATCTGCATGTAACAGGTAATACTCAAGGTTAATGTTTCAAGAGTTAATTTCTCTTTAAATCTCAATTACAATTATTAGAAGAAAAAACATTTAGAAAGAAAAGAAGCTGGTAGAATAATAAGGCACTTTACAATGGTTGCCATATATCTATGTCTATATCTATCTATCTATCTATCTATCTATCTATCTATCTATCTATCTTTGTATTATATTTTCCTGGGCATTACTGTATGTGGAATAGTTTATTTTCTACAAAGAATAAAACTAATAATAGACATAAAATTTCAGTTTTTTCCTTAATTTATGTTTTATTCACCGAAGGATACATTTTTTGTTTTTTAATGTCAATGCACAATTTTTGCTATTTTTGCTAGGAATATTTTATCCTCAAACATGGTGAACCTCAATATGTCCAATCTAAAGCAATGCATGGAATCGCGACGTGAAGACAACAGTGATTCAAGTGATTCCCTGTCTGGAGTGGTGAGACAATAGCAAGGACAGAACAGGAAGGTGCACTGAGCAACGCTTTAGCCTTCCTTCAAAGGGTACATTGTACACACCTGACCTGGCACATCCAACATGGCAACAAACAAGGAAGCCTAACTGGGACTGCAGTCTTATCAGCTAGGAACCAGTGTTGTAGGGCAAGCCAATGTAAGCCCTACCAAGTGAACCATACTAGTGTTGTTGGGTGATTGGGTTTCGAATGGGCAATGAAGCTTCTGTTTTCAGGAGACCAATCTTTCCTGTGCGGAAAAGCAAATTAATGATACAGATAAAAGAATAAAAGTTCCCTCAAACTGTAGGCTCATTACTTTGTATCTGTTTTGCCTTCTCTACGGCTTGTAACTCTGGCTTCTCTAACCAGGTATCAGTTTATTGTATTGTACTGTCTAAAATGTTATATAGTCGGAAATGGGTTGATTCATGGTGACTTTGTAAAAATTACTCTTTTATTCTGAGATCATATTTCTTGACCTTAGATTAATTGGGATGCCGATGGCTTCATCTATATCTATCTTCCCTCTCCCATTCTCCACGACCCCTCCCCCAAATCTAATCCAAGTAACATCTACTTGACCTTTATTATATCCACCCATTTCAAGGAAAAAGAATTGTATATACATGAACTCCCATTGCTTTCCTTAGCTGACTTTTCTGCTTAATTTAATTCACTCCTTTTTCCATATTTTACTTCATACAGATTAAAAATGAATATTTAAATCTCTATCAATATAATCTCAAGATAACTATTCTGTTTTATTATGGTTAATTTTCTTATACCCATTATTTTAAAAATTTAAAAAATGTATTCTTGGAAAATTTTATACATGTATACAATGCAGTTGATCATAGCCAAACCCATTCCTTCCTTCCAACTCACTCCTAGGATCCTTCCCAACATATTCATAACTTCATATTTTCCTATTCTTTTGTTTTATTGTGTTTGTAACAAACAAATGGAGTCCAATTGGGACAGCCCATACGTACATGGATGTGGGAGTATGGGCAGACTATTAAAAAATAACTCTTTCCCAGCAAACATAAATTGTCAATAGTTATTTGCCCAGGGCATAGAGTTTTGAGAGTCCCATGTCATGCTGGAGTCTTTAAGGGGCTTGACTTTATACAGGTCTTGTGCAAATAAACACATTTGATGTGAGTTCGTGGGTGTAAAAGTCATGTCACGTCAAGGAGATGGCATGTTGTGGCACTTGTTACTGCTGTATTTGGTGGCATGATCCTGGGAGAGCAGAGCCTAAAAGTGAGGCAGACTAAAGTTCCATGCAATAGCCATCTTTATTCAGAGTATCAGAGAACTTACATTCTGAGACTACTCTGAGGGTCAAGCAAAGTCACATGAGGAAAGTTCACATAAGCATAGTCTGTATCCAGCCACCTATGCTTGGAAATATTTTTGAACCACAAAAGTAAGCAGCAATGGGCAATCGATCTGAAGCAAACCCACTCCTATTTACTACACTTGGGAGAAGCATAAAAGCACCTTCCAGGAACAAATCCTTGATTAGTAGGAACAGAGGTTTCAAGAATCTTGTCTTGTTTTCTCAGAGCTTGCTCACAATAGCTCAGAATTCTCCTCACAGAACACCCTTCAGACTACTGTGTTCCAATTCTCCTCACAGAACACCCTTCAGACTACTGTGTTCCAATTCTCCTGTTCTATAGCCTTTGCATTCTTTCTGTCATCTCGTCTGCAATGTTTTGTGACATTGAAGGGATATATATATATATATATATATATATATATATATATATATATATACACACATATATATATACATAATACATATATATATACATAATACATATATATGTGTGTGTATATGTGACTGTATGTGTGTCTATGTTTGTATGTATGTGTGTTTGTGTTTATATGTGTGTATGTGTGTGCACAAGTATGTGTATGCATGTGTGTGTGTGTGTGTGTGTGTGTGTTCCTTTTATGACTGAGTACTCACTGTCACTTATTTTCAGCACTTGAATGTTTCTGAGCCTCTGTATTAACTATGATCCACTGTAATAAGATTTTCTGACTAAGGTTAAAAGCAATGTTATTCTATAGTTATAAACATAAATATTTAGAAGGTAGTCTGAAAATATGGCCATTCAGCAAAACATCAATATATTCCCCTCTCGGGTCTCTGACTTCCCCAGCCATGAGTTCTAATTAAGTTTAAATACAATTTCCATCACAAAACCTCCATTTTCTCAGCTGGGTATTTTCTTTCTCAACTCCGCCATACCTTAGTTATAGCACTTTGCATATACTGCCTTATGTTGTTATATTGTGATTAAATTTTAATATAATGCATATCAATTTTTTTTTTTTACTGTATATCTAGTGGTAGGACATACTAGATACTGGAGATTTAAACAATGGAGCTATGAACTGGGTCATTATGATCATGAAGGCTCAGTTGGTTGAGTGCTTGGTTGGTTTGCATGAAGTCCTGGGTTTATTCCCCAGCACCTGCCTTCAGTGCGCAGTAAAGATTCAAGGCTTTTCTGATCCAACAAATTGGGGAGTGGTGTGAAGATCTTTCCAGGCCTGCTTTCTGCTGATATGGAACTCCCAGAAGGCGTTTTCTAACTCAAAGATCCTGAAGTGCCACACAAACAGCTTGGGGAACAGCAATGATGGCAAAGCAGCTTGTAGCTAAGATACTTGGAAGTTGTAGTTAGATTAAAGGCATAAAAACATGAATGGAAACGTTCCTCAAAGGTTGGATTACTCTTCCAAACACCAGTATGTTTAAACTGAATTTTTAAAATGATTTGAATATATTCATGCATAAATATTAAGTAACAGATCTAGGACAATTAGATGTTGTAATGACAATACTGGTGAATTCCTTAGGAGAAAGAGGAACATTTATTATTAAGAATAAATATACAGCATAGTAATTCTTTTCCATCTGAGTCTAGCCAAATTAATATAATGATTTATTCATGAATCTAACGTTTGTATCATTTATTGTTTTGCTTTGTATTGAGAACGGGGTTCTTCGTGTATCCCTGGCTGTTCTAGAACTCACTCTGTAGATCAGACTGGTCTTGAACTCACAAATATCATTCCTCCTCTGCCTCCTGAATGCTGGGATTAAAGGCATTTTGCCATTTTCTCCTGTTTATCCCTGGTCTCTTGTGGAAAATATCTGCTTTCATTTTTTTTTTTTTTTGTCAACTCTAGACCAGTTCTAATGACTCTTGAGAATAGTTATTTTTTTAGCTGTCAGGATTTGAGTTTCAACAGAACCAGTAATCTAAATTATGCTTTATATAGCATTTTCTATAAAACTCTTTACCCAAATAAAGATGTTTCAAAATCAATTTTATGACACATCTGAATTTTCTTCCAAAAAGTAGGGCAAGGAACTTAATTGAACAAATTGAGAGTTTTACTTTTTATTTAGTCTCCATGAATGTATTACATAAATTAGAAAGAGCGAATAACTTCTCAAAACTGGAATCACACATTTTAGAATAGTTTAATAAAGCTGTTTTAGCTTACATGTTGTTGCAATAAGTGGTTTTTTTTTTTTTTTTTTTCGAGACAGGGTTTCTCTGTATAGCCCTTAGCTGTCCCGGAACTCACTTTGTAGACCAGGCTGGCCTTGAACTCAGAAATCCGCCTGCCTCTGCCTCCCGAGTGCTGGGATTAAAGGCATGCGCCACCACGCCCGGCACAATAGGTTTTTACATAGGAATAATGTGTCAATTTAACACAATAAAAAACTAGAGTGGGCAAGTACAAAGAGAATTTCAGATATGCTTTGCATATCATAAATGTGCTAAATAAAGTAAAAAATACATCTTATAGTGGACAATTAATGTAATATTAAGAGTAAGAAATTAAAACAATGGCCAGGAAGATGGCTCAATGGGTACAAGCACTTGTGTAAGCCTGGTGACTCATTCCACAAACCTCTTGTAAAAAGCCAGATGTGACTGCATCTGCAATCACTGCTACTACCCTGAGGCGGGAGGCAGAGACAAGTGTATTGGCTGGAAGTTACAGGCCAGCTAGCCTGGCACATGAGGCCCCAGAGGTAGAAACAATAAGCCTTGCCTTCAAACAAAATAGAAGTGGAAAAGCTGTTCTCTGACTTCTGTGCATCTGTGTCCTGGCATGTGCACTTTTATTCACACACACACACACACACACACACACACACACACACACATTTAAAAATTAAAACAGGTGATTAACATGATAAATAAGGATAATCAGGATAAATTTCTGTAAGTAGAATTGCCTAAACTGTTGGTTTCATATGATAAAGCAGCCTTTTAGAGACAGGAAGACGTGAACTGCAATTGTTACTGCCCGAGAGAGAGAGAGAGAGAGAGAGAGAGAGAGAGAGAGAGAGAGAGAGAGAGAGAGGAAGAAGAAAGGGAAGGAAGAAGGAGAGGAAGAAGGAAGGGAATATATTTGGAACTATGTATGTATGTATGTATGTATGTATGTATGTATTTAATCCATACTTTACATATGAAAAACAAAGGCAACCAGCTATCACACAGGAGTGGGACCATGTGTGGCCATTTATACAGAAATTGTTGTCTCATGGAACAATGCAAGATTTGAAGTAGTTATATCATTTACCTGAAGGAGAGAGCAACAGTTTCAGGAATGTCTCCATGGAAAACAAAGAGCATCTCCAGATTAATGAGCAAAAGAACAAAAATAATGTAGTCAGCAGTCCTACTAGTAGCAGCATGACTGCTATCTCCCCTGTTCGCAAAAGGTAAGTGTAGGCAACAGTGATTGTTGCAATCTTGTTCTCAAGGCGTGCATTCAATCTGCATGGTGAGACAAAGGCTATGTATTCATGTCACAGTGATACATCTCAGGCTAGTAAAGGAAATACTGGTATACCAAATTCCCTCTTGTTTGGACAACAAATTAATTGTATTTTGCAACTGTGCAAATATTTTCACTGTGCGAATTGTCTGTCCTCCTACTTGGGTGAATGATTTTTCCCTTCTGTGTGTGGCTTGCTATATAGGAAATGCTAGGTTTATCTTTCTCATTGATTCATATTAATAAAAGCAGGAACAATTTCCAAGCCATTTTCCAAGGTATCAGGCCCTGGCTGGCATCTCATTATCTTAAATAAATCATCCAAAATATGTATCTTCATATTTGAGCACATATTAAAACTCAACAATGTTGTGGGGTTATGAATGCTATCGAGGATATAAGACCTCACTTTAGTAATTAATTCCATAAAATGCAGAGGTAGAACTCTAATTTGAATTTATAACCATAGGAAGATTGATACAGGTCCTAGCCCTTCACAAGTTGCAGACAGCATGATGGGAAGGGTTGTTTTAATCCCAGTTTCAATTTAATTTAATTTAATCTTATAAGGTTCAGAAATATTTCTTTGAGTTTACCCAAAGGCAATATCATAATCTATGAAATAATAACACAAAGATTCTTGTAGATTTACATTGTGTTTGTATGTTAAGATACGTTATAGTTTTATCGTTTCTACAATGCCTTAAGTGATAGCTTGGTGCTTAGATTTTAGGAAATTTTTTCCTTTAGTTGTTTTGATTTGACTCCCTTTTAAAGTGTGTCCCTTGAATTTTCTAATATCTATTCTTTACATGATTTGAATTCAGTAATTCTGGGATTGGCGAAGCTGTTAGTTATTTCTTCTTTGTGTGATTCAAAGAAGCAGGAAAGAGACCTGCCTGATGAAACTGTGGAAAAGTGGCTGGCCTCCAAAACTATTTTCCTAGGCTACAGTTTAGTGAACACTGTATTAAAGCATGACCCGCAGAATATTAAAGGAGGAGGAAACTTGAAGATCCCTGACTCCAGCCCATCATTTCACAGATCGGAACGTGAGCTGTGGATATTAGCGGTTTGATGCACAGTGAAGGGTAGCAATTGAGCCTGAACTAAGATCCAAATAGTCCGTCTTGTGGTCTGGTTTGTTTAGCTGACTAATTCTTGCTTTTTAGTGGGAGTAAAACAGTCTTTGTTCCCATCACTGAGGTACTATATTATTAGGTTTAGGTATTTGTGCACATTGTATAAGGTTGAAGTCAAATTAAATACATGAATCTCCTCTAGCATTTACTATTAAAACTCCTTGTAGCTTTTTTGAAAACTACAGTAGGTAACAGTATCTATCATCATTCTTATTGCACTACGGTACACAAGAGGAAGGTTTTTTTCTAAATTTGTATTTGTTAGTACATTTTAGAGTTACATTTACTTAATAAGTGGTACAAAAATTATAGATGTCAGTGAGTGTCTTAGTCAGGGTTTCTATTCCTGCACAAACATCATGACCAAGAAGCAAGTTGTGGAGGAAAGGGTTTATTAGGCTTACACTTCCATACAGCTGTTCATCACCAAGGAAGTCAGGACTGGAACTCAAGCAGGTCAGAAGGCAGGAGCTGATGCAGAAGCCATGGAGGGATGTTCTTTACTGGCTTGCTTCCCCTGGCTTTCTCAGCCTGCTCTCTTATAGAACCCAAGACTGCCAGCCCAGAGATGGTCCCACCCACAAGGAGCCCTTGATCACTAATTGAGAAAATGCCTCACAGCTATATCTCATGGAGAAATTTCCCCAACTGAAGCTCCTTTCTCTGTGATAACCCAGCTGTGTCAAGTTGACACAAAAACTAGCCAGTACAGTGAGGTACCTGAGTTTTTTATCTTAGCCATTCTGACTGGGGTGAGGAAAGATAGCAGGGTGGTTTTGATTTGCATTTCCCTGATGACTAAGGATGTTGAACATTTCTTTAGGTGCTTCTCCGCCATTCAAGATTCCTCAGTTGAGAACTCTATTTAGCTCTGTACCCCATTTTTAAAATAGGATTATTTGTTTCTCTGGAGTCTAACTTCTTGAGTTCTTGTATATATTGGATATTGTATACAAAGAGAGGTGATGTTTTTATGTGTGTATACATTCCAAACATCTTTCTCTTCAAACACCATTTTTAGGACAAAATCTTTCAAAGCCCTTTCTTCTAATTTGTGAAGTGTATACTGCATCATACTCTTACATCACAGTCTTTGAATGTAGGGATCAGCTGTTCTCTTTCCTTATCCCCGGTCTTCCCAGCTCCAGCCGTACCTGCAGTTTCTGTGAGTCTTTCTTCTAAGATTTTCCTTAGTTCTCATCTGAGCTCCAAAATGTCACAAGGTTTGAGCTTAGAAATAACTTGACTGTGGTGTTTGTGTTATTTGTGGTTAGGGTGCATGATGCCATCTGTCATATGTGTAATGCCCCACTTATTTCCTTGTTTCACGTATCCTATATACTGGTGTCTCACTGAGTTTGATACTACCCTAATGGCATGGTAAATACTTAATACACCTTTTGCATCCTAAAGGACAAATGACTAATGGGCATTGTATATATACCAAAGCAATATTGTAATTATTCTGCTAATTGTAAACAAAATATGAAGAATTTTATAAAGCGTTCAGTTTATGGTCAATTGGCACCATCGCTTTGTGGCTGGTTGTCATTATAACATGGTAAAGAGCCCATCACAGAGTAGAGATTCTAAACTCAGGGTATGTATGGGAGAGGGGTGGGGTGGGGTGAGAGAACTCAGAGTGATACACTAAATACACTTGTAGCTAAAAGTTACTATGTTTGCTTGAGTTAACTCTATGAGAAAATATATTTTCATTTTGAGAAGGATGTGTTGAGAGTATATAGCATGCCAAGCAGTTATAAATGGGAGTGTATCGATATTTTCCACTCTATATCTTCCATAAATTTTGAACTAGTGTGCCTTATCTAGAATTAAAAAATAATGTTTCCTGTATAGATTATGTTCAACTTTTTTTTGTCTGTGATTCCTTTTCCTAGATAAAGGCTATGTGACCTTTCTCGAGGAGAGTAATCACACCAGCTATAGAGAATGACAGTCCAAAGAAAGAATTCCACAAAAGTTCAACTGGGAAAACCATTGAATTTATTTGGATTACTTACTCTTCTAAGGAGCCGGAATGATTCAAAGACCATTACTTACCCAGAAGTCAGTTGGGCAAACTACTGGCAGATATGCTACCAAAGAGTCCCACACTCAAAATATTAAAGAAACAAACTCTGTACCACTGACAAGATCTCTGGACAACTTCCAGTCAGGTGTGCTCATGAGATTCTGTCTGCAGTCATTGTTGTTGGCCCATTATATTACTTGTTGAGGGAAGGCACTCAGACCTAGTGAGCTTTGGGAGCCTGCCTGCTCTCATCATGAGGGATTTTAATAAGACTGAACTCTAGAGGTTTCTTCAAGAGGTAACAGCTGCTTTATTTCAAGGCATAGTGATAGTTAAGAGTTATGCAACAGCTAGGATTTGCAGGAGGGATTAGCAGTATCTTCTGGATATTCTTTCTGCTTGTGTAAATAACTCTCTAGATGACTTATTGTTAAAACAACTCTTCTCAGGGGTGTGTGTGTGTGTGTGTGTGTGTGTGTGTGTGTGTGTGTGTGAAAAAGAGGAGAGGAAGAAAGGGGAGGGGAGGAAAGGAGAGAAATGGAGAGGAGAGGAGAGGGGAGGGAAGAGAAACTCTCCCAAAGTTGGTTCTCCCATCCAAAGCTCTTTAGTTTGTGGCATCCTTGCCATCATTCAAAGTGGGACACGAGCCTTCATGAAATATACTTTTGCTGCCTTTCTGAAAGATGGTTCTACAGGGTACATTTTACATTTTTATATTTCTAATTTGGGTTCTGTCCAACAGCTGATCAGTATATCATTGATGCATACATACATACATTTCATTTCTGAATCCTACTGAAAATTCAGCTTCTATCTGGTTTATTTTGGTCTTTGATGCTTGTATTTACTTGCAGTTTTTTTTTTTTTTTTGGTTTTTTTCGAGACAGGGTTTCTCTGTATAGCCCTGGCTGTCCTGGAACTCACTTTGTAGACCAGGCTGGCCTCGAACTCAGAAATCTGCCTGCCTCTGCCTCCCGAGTGCTGGGATTAAAGGCGTGCGCCACCACCGCCCAGCTTTTTAAAAAAAATATATATAGTAAAGTTCACTAAAACGAAAAGAAGAAAATGAAGTTAAATGACTTTACTCTCCCTGTGATTTTAGCCTTAATTCTTCAAGGGCAAAAGAAAAGGGGCAGGTTATGTAAGGAACCTCCCTCAGAGTTCTTACTGGAGTTTCAAAAAGTAATGTGAATTTCAACATAAGTATCCTGATATGGTGATTACACTATGTAAAGTTTCATGACATTCTCTGTCCTGTGTCCTGCACTACTTCACACTTTATTCTCTCATCCCTTAGAGTGTTCTTAACAGCATATGTTGTAATAGTCAGAGCTTTATTATGTATTTTGGAATTCCTAGATGAATAAATAGTGGATTCTATGTATCAAAACAGTTGATACAATTATTTTGCTGATCACTTTAGACAAAATATGAGGACTTTATCCACAAAGATTTTTTCTTTATTTTAATTAAGCAAAACATACAAAAAAATTCATGAAGTGAAATTATACTATGTCAATTAATTATATTTAATCCTTCAACACATTTCCTCCCCATTTATTTCTGAACTGATTTTTGTTAAATAGAGTCATTACTTTAAAATATTTATTTAAAAGTAGTCCTATGTGCCTTGTCATATAATTAAATGTAAAGAAAAAATTGGAACAGTGCTATAGCAATCTTTTCTATCTGTATAAGAGGATTAACATAATAATTTATTGGCAATGTTTAAATTTATCTATTCCTTTTACCTAGGTGAACAGTTTGTGAAGATTCGCACCAAGGAATTAACTAACTGAAATATTTTCTTAGCAGAACATACAGTGTACCCTCTCTTTAAACTATTTCCACAATAGTAAAATGATTGGGAACAAAAACCTCTTTAGCTTCATTACTTTATCTTTATATAACATTCATACTGACATGATATTAGAAAGGCAATTTGTATAATTGCAAAGATCTAATCTCTGACTTTATTGTGATATGTAATCTTCTCAAGATGAAATAAAGGCCCTTGGTTAGTATGCCTTTTAAAATGACATCTTTTTCGATTACTATACAATATGAGGGGCCCTACTGAGCATGAATACTGTATTTTGTATTAATTATCTTAATTTGTTATTTTGTTAATCTTAGTACTTAACAAATGGGATAACATCTGCAATGAACTTTTAAAGAATCTTTGCCAAGGTTTATCACCATTTCCACATTATGTTTTATTATAACAGGCATGAAGTAAAAAAAAAAATTAACTATCTAATTTTAAGAAAAATTAAATTCTACTTTCTTAAGAATAAAATCTTTAGTAGTAAAACATTTGTTGGCAAAAGCTAAAAATATAATTTATTAAGTATTGTTTTTAATGTTTGTGATTTCTGGAATATTAAAATGTCAGTATGGAAACATTCATCTCTGTTTTAGGAAAATGTGGTGTTTTTTAATGCTTCAACTTGTCATATGGATAATACAAACAAACACTTATGTAAATTCATCCTTATCTAAATCCATATGTCATTCTATATCTGTGATTATAGTATTTTTCTGTTGCTAAAATAAATATTATAGTTTTCAGATAAGTAATTCAACTTTTTAATACAAAATGCTAGAGGTCAGACACAGTTTATTTATGTTTGTATTTGATACAATGCTTACATTGATATTTGTGTATGCATATAGTGTTAGCTACAACTTTAAAAATGGAAGTGGAACATTGAAACACTCTCTTAAATCTACACTAAGATAATTACAAACTGTTGCTGGAAAAATTTCTTAGGATCAAGAGCACTGGCTGTTCTTCCAGAAGACCTGAGTCAAATTCCCAATACCCACATGACAGCTAACTGGCTGCAACTCCAGTTCCAGGGGATCCCATGTGTCTGTGGGCACTGCACAGACATTGTACATAGAAATATAGGCATGCAAAAACACTCGCACACATAAGTAAATGTAAATAAAATATTTAAAAAGATAATTAGAATCAGTCTTGATTTCTGGGTTAGTCACCCTCTGTCACAGCCCCCAATAATCTCATGTCCAGATCTCTACAATTTTGCCTAAGCCTTTCCCTTTCGTGAGCTAGAATATCTCACTCATTTAAATGAAGAGAACCCTGCAAAAGCAATGGAAGACAGTTTCACCAATGTGTTTTTAAAACCTGTACCTTCCTTCTGCAGGGTTTCTCCTACTTTCCCTCTCCTTACTTATTATGCCTTGGGGAAGCAAGCTGCTGCGTTGTCTGCCTACTGGTAGGAATGTTCTCACAGCATAAAGAAGCTACCTCCCAATCCAACAGGCTGCAGGGAATTAAGACTTCTGGCTAACGTTCAATGAACTCCCAAGCAGATCTGTAGGACGTTCAAGTGAGCTCTGTAACAGATCTGTATGTCTGTAGTGGAGTTGTGAGATATGACAATCAGCTTAATGATAACCTACTGATAACCCTTAATCCACAGGCGCCCAATGAAGTTTCGAACAGATTGCTGAGCTATATTGAATGTGAAAGAGGTTTTTTCAAAAGCTATTACATAGTTGAGTACTTTTTATGATTCATTCATAGCTAATTAGCACAGTTCCCTATTAGCACAGGTATCTTTAAATCAGAAAACTTCCCTACATAAGGTTGTTAAACTAAGTTGTCCAGGGTTAGAAGCAAATATTTCCTCACTTTCATCTTTAAGTGTGACTTCTTCTTATAAATTTCCATAATTTAAATATATTTTGCTATAACTGCTAATAAACTGGGAAGAGACTCTCTTTTTAGCACATGAGAGCGTTACAAATTATTTCAGTAAATATTTTTTCCACGGCTTTCAAAGCTATATCAATGAGCTAATTTGAACACTTTTAAAAGCTTGTTCCTTACTATGCTAATGTGTTTAACTTTGTATTGAAAAATCTCCATTTGAGTACTTCAGAGTCCTCTCACACTTTATAATTAGCTCAGCTTTTCTTTTTCCAAACCTATCTGTCTTATGTTTTGTCTATCATTGAATGATCCATCTTATGTTTTATTCTGTGCTCCAGAAACTTAAGAGTTGTTCAAGATGGACCCTCAGAGAAGGTGATGAATTATCTTCTATAGTAAATTTTCTCTAACATGATATAAGTAACTCAAATGCATATTTATGTCTCTCATTTTTAGTTGTGACCCTAGCCTTTAGTTGGGACCCATCTCTCCGGTCCTTATTTTCTCAATGGCTTTGAAACAGTGAACCCTTCCCTCTTTCATTCATGACATTTATTTGTAGGTTTGAGACAGCTTTACTGATGCCCATCATCTGTAAGAAAGGGGTGGAGTGACATGTATAATTCTTACTTACAAACCACTATATATGGAACACATCACTTGTAAGGAAGCTGTAATCTGAGAATTCTAATCTGAATGGTTAGGCGAATGTGTATCTAAACTCAGATTAGTCGGTATCATTTGGGGTTAGGATAGCAGACTCCTGGGAGAGACCTGGCTTGATTGAGTTCCTACTTGATTATTTGTTGAGTCTGTGATCATAGCCATGTTGCCTTTGTTTGCCGTGTACAAGTTTCCTCATACGGAAACTGTGCAATCCCATCTATACCATGAAAATATACCTTTATGGAGTTTTTAGAACCGTGTTTGGTCTACCTACATGCTTTGGATGACAATGTATAGTATTAAGGCAGGGAGTGATGCAAGCTAGAAGACAGGCAGCATTCTGTTTTCACCCCTTTCATTTCCCATGTTTGATCAGTCAGTAATGGTTATGTTTTTCCACCCCATCTATTTCCATTCCCACCACACTACCCTGAATCTATTACTCCCCCCCCCGTATAAATACTCCGTCTATAATAATAGTTTGAAGCTAAAGCGTCATCATTTTTTTATCTTTCCATCCATCCTCATGTTTTCTGATAACGTCTCATACATAGCATTAACAACGAAGAAAGGGAGCAAGGAACAAGGAAGCAAGGCAGAGATGGTGGGAGGGAAGAGTGTGGCTTCTTTTTCTCTAGGTTCTCAACACTCAGTCCCACGCTGTCTTAGCTAATCAATGTGCTAAACGTGCTCTGGTTAGGGAAGCTCAACCCTCCACCTCTTTGCAATTTACTCTCCTTTCTTGGAATAAATATGATCCTCCATTTGACTCATTTTATGATTAATTATCACATTTTCTGCCATATCCAAAGATAACCACCTAGATAAGTTCACTTCCCCTCTGATTCACAAAATGATGTAATCTTTCCTCCAAAAGACACGACATATTTAGAGCAATGCTGACATACCGCTGAGTCGGTCTTTTCAGTGGCTGCCTTTCTTATAGTTCTGTGAGGTTCTTTTTTTCTTTTTCTTTTTTTTTTCTTTTTTTTTTTTTTTTTTTTTTTTTTTTTTTTTTTTTTTTTTTTTTTTTTTTTTTTTTTTTTGGTTTTTCGAGACAGGGTTTCTCTGTATAGCCTTGGCTGTCTCGGAACTCACTTTGTAGACCAGGCTGGCCTCGAACTCAGAAATCCGCCTGCCTCTGCCTCCCGAGTGCTAGGATTAAAGGCGTGCGCCACCATGCCTAGCTCTGTGAGGTTCTTAACAGTGCTCCTTATGATCATTTTGTTGTCTACATTCAAAGTTTAACCTAACACATGCCTGATACATAGTAGCCATTCAAGAAATGCCTGTAGGCTCGGGAGCTGGCTCCATGTATAACAAGTAGCACACTGGTTGCACAAGGGTGGGGTGCTGAGTTCAGATGAACAGACCTTTTGTAACAATTAGTGAAAAGGAGGTCATGAATTTAAGAGGATAAGTAGAGAGGTATAAGGGAGAGTTTGAAGAGAGGAAAGAGAATGGTGTCTTTAACTCCAGCTCTGGCAGAGGGCTTCAAGAAAGTAGGATCACTGGGTGTTGCTGACTGCCACTGTAGCTGAAAACTAGTGACCTCCCAGTAAAGCGTGAGACTATGTGTGAGTTATAAGAGAAAATACACATTTTCACAAAGTTGCGTAAGTAGCAGTAGCTGTCAGGAACCCAATAAAAAAATATTTTTCAGAACTACACTCAAATCCTTGTTCAGTAACGGTAGTAGATTCATTCCCACTCAAGTAAAACTTGCCAAACCCTATTGAGAGGAACTCAGAATACAGGAATGTCATCACTTAGCTCTGTCATTCTTTCTCCAGAGTAGAAAATCGATCCCACGACATTACTCTGAAGTAAACCAAGTAGTTTAGTCTTCCATGCTTCCTGTCAGCCATGTCTCAGGATTCCCAGTTTCCAAGTTCAGTGAGGCTTTGCTTTATACACATCTGAACAAACAGTTTGAGAAAGTGTCTGTTCCAAGTAAGACTGGAGAGGCAAGGAAAAAAAGAGAAGAAAACTGTCAAATACATAGCAGAAAGCTTCCTCTCCTCGAGATCCTGAATCCAGGTTATTGCTCACAAGCCAACGTTTAATTACTTTCATTTTGGATGAATTTCATGGGCCCATATGGAAAATGAATTATTATAATAAAGGTTATTTAAAACTTTTTTCTCATGAACAACTACTATCTATTTGTAGGCTCCAAAGACAAAAGGTTGAAAATCTTGTTGAAGTGGAGATTGTCCATTTTTTGTCCTGGAAGTGAGATGATTTCAGACTGAAGAGGAGCTGCCCATGTCTGTCCCCACATCGGTTGGTTATCTTCAAACATCCTGTGGATTGGATCCATAGAGAGTTTTCTCTTGACTATTAGTAAAGACAATCATATCTAAGACTATAGTGGCTTGGGACTATAACTTTTTTTTTCTGATTCATATGAAACTTTTTTCTCAAACGGTTGTGGTTAATTTCTTCCTGTTTGTCTGGAGAGCACATCACATATAATAGATCTGAAAATCTCAAGATAATTTTCAAGTTACAAATGTACTGTCTCTATTGCACAATGTTCATCTGTAAGAATTATTTTTTCTTCTTGTTTCAACTACTGTTCTCTAAATTTGCAATTTTTCCATCTATTTATCATCTTTGCTTCTTAAAGAACTTTAGGGTGTTGTTGATTGTTGAATGGCTATAGGATTTTTTTTTTTTTAAAATAAAGAACTATATATTTGGTTCTCCTTTAGACAGACAAGAACAGATTTCTCTTTGGGATGATCAAAGGGATGAATTGTTAGCAAGTTATAGAGCACAATTATAATATAAACATTTTCCTGTCCTCTGTGAGGCCAAATGCTGAAAGAATTCATTGGTTAAAGATCTGTTACTTTTACTTTGGATGTGGTTTATTCTTTAAACTTAGTTATCTGGACAGTTAAAAGATGCAATTCCTTCTTGTGGTTCATGAATAATAAAGTTCAAATGTAAATGTCAAGGGAAAGCTGAAAACGTTAAGATATATAGTTCATTTTTCCAGGAACTAAATTGTTGGCATCTTGCTGAGATATCCACAGTTTGAAACCACAACTGAACGCCCTGTGGTGATTGCCAGCCAACAGCAAGTGCTGACAGGCTTTTCTCTGAATGGAGAACAATGTTCGCCTTATCCCAGGCATTTGAAAAGCAGTGGCACAGAAATTGAATCCAACACAATTGCCAATCTATCCGTATAGCTAAAACTTAAAACAGCAACATACCTTCTCAGAGTGCTTCAAATTAGTCAGTTCTACCCCTCCTTCAGTACACACATATACCAGCTTTCCATCCCCTTTTCTGGTATTATTATTCTTATCAGTCAAAAAGGTTATTTATCAACTAAGACAAGAATTAAGTGTCAAATTTAATTTAATTAATTAATTTTAAAAAAAAATTTTTGAGACTATAATATACTTAAATCATTTCCTTCTTTTTTTTTTGTCTTCCTCCAAACCTTCCCCTGTACTTCTCCAGGCTCCCTTTCAAATCCATGATCTCTTTCTGTTCATTAATTGTTGTTCCATCCATACATACATGTGTATGTGTATACATATAAGTATGTGTAACATATAGAAATACAACCTGTTCGGTCTGTAGAATGTTATTCTATGTATGTTTTCAGGACTGATCATCGAGTGTTGGGTAACTAGCTGATGTGCTGTTCTCCAGGGTGGACTCTTTCTCCTACTCTCAGCATTCCTGGTTCCTTCTATAGTGATGAGGTCCCCTGGGCTCTCCGCCATTAGCTGATTTTGGTGAGAAAAATGCAGAGTTATTTGACTTGAAGTTATCATTAGCTGATGTTCACACATAGTCATTCAGTGCTATTTAACTCACTGTAGATATGCTCACGAAAATGGATCTTTTGGATGCTCACAGTCAGCTATTAGTTA
>LR750001.1:1029893-1150577 GCA_902729485.2 Mus minutoides
GCTAGAGAAAGTACCCAAGGAGCTGAAGGGGTTTTCAACCCTATAGGTGGAAGAATAACATGAACTAACTAGTTCCCCCTGTGCTCATGTCTCTAGCTGCATATATGGAAGAAGATGGCCTAGTTGGCCATCATTGGGAAGAGAGGCCCCTTGGTCATGCAGACTTTATATGCCCCAGTACAGGGGAACGCCAGGGCCAAGAAGTGGGAGCGGATGGGTAGGGGATCAGGGTGGGGGATGGGGGAGGGTATGGGGACATTTCTGGATAACACTTGAAATGTAAATGAAGAAAATATCTAATAAAGAGAAAAAAAAAAAAAGAAAATGGATCTTAGTCTATGCGTTTAGTCCTTTACATCAAGTAGAAAAAAAATGAATTCAGGTTTTGAAATCATTGGGAATAATAACAGAAACTAAAGGAAATTATTCCTTTGAGTTATTCTAAAAGGGAGATGTCTGTATAGATGGCAGTGCCTGGAAGACATCATTACATAGTTAAATAATAGAATCACAGTTGTAAAGGTTACAAGAAATGAGAGACAGTGTTTGCATTGAATCCATTTTTATACATTTGAAGTCAGAGTGGACTGGAATCATATGCCCAGTCAGTCCCAGAACGGCTGGCCTGGACTTGAAATCTACTACATAACGTTTCTATTTCTCACTTTGTTCATAATTGGGAATCAAGAACATATTTCCTTGGGTGCTAGTGAATATTAGATTATTGGAGTAAAATTCAGAGCAATGTGTTCTACACTGCTAGTTTTGAATTTAAGTTATGCTATTTTTCCATGAAATAAGGTTATTTAACTAAGATGAAATTAACCATTAATAATGAAAACCAGAGCAGTGGTTTCCTCAAATATGAACTTATTTTTTTAAACAGAGTTTTGGTGAAGTTAAAATTATGGGATCGTTTTTCAAAAGATGTATTTAGGTAAGTAATTGTGTAAGCTGTAAGAATAATGTTTTAAGATTTTTGAGTTTCACCTGAGGTTTGGGACCAGGGTTGAGATGGCAATTATGGAGGAATGCCGTAGGTAGGGACAGATGTGTTAGTGTCTAGGTGATGTCTGTGGCAGATTCTTATTAGGAAACTAAAGGAACAGACTTTCTAAATTCTCTAGATTTTCTTTATATGAAAGAGCTGCCCACACCTATGTTAAATGTGTGAAAATTGCTTTTATTAATTGGAAGACTGAAATCACAATGAAATGATAATGTTGTAAATTTAACCTGCTATTGTTACATTGTTATTTTTTTTTATATTCTTTTTCTTGTATATACTATTTGAAACCACTAACAATATTGTTAACTTCGTAACAGAAAGTGTAAACCTTGTCTACATAATCTCGGCGTGGTTCCTTTCCAACTGCCTGACTTATTCTTCCTTCCTGGGTCACCTTCAAAGTCAATTCATTGAGCTTTATAATTTTAATCAAATCAGATGTATTAAGTGTGTTGAAACTTATCCAAATAAGTAAAATTTCAACCTGGAATGTACTAGGAAAAAGTAATAAAGATGGCAGAAAAAATCATTTAAGGAAATTGGGGAAATAATATATTTTATTAATATATTTTATATTTATGTGTCTTTGCAATATTCATACTACGTGGTAAAGAGAAGGGTTTAGAAGGTTTTACTTTTTCCCAGTGAGCTTCTCTCTACTAACATAATGATTGCTACAGTTCATCTGGACTAATATGACTTTGGTATTTCTTCTTCCATGTAACTATTAACTTGACCTTTAAACCTATGGATTGCACTGGCTGTGTGAGCCACCAGCCTGGAAAGAATGATGTGTGCAAACTACTCAGTAACAGCTGCCTCTCCCATATCTCCCATATCTCCCATATCTCCCATATCTCCCATATCTCCCATATCTCCCATATCTCCTGGTCTAATTACCACCCTTGTTAAATGTGACTTTTCCAAAAGGCTGGACTAGCATAAGAAATGGGAAAAGGGGAGGAAGTGACCAATGCGCTATAAAGTTCCTTTATAGTCTGAATGAAATCTAATCCTATAATAAAACATTAAAAATTCCAATCCTATGGGTAGTGCTATCATTGAGACATATATAGCCTAGGGGCTAGAGAGTGGCTAAGGACACTGTCTGCTTTTCCAGAGGACCTGGGTTTGTGGCCAGCATTTGCCTGGCAAAGCACAACTTTCTGTTACTTCATTTCTATCAATGTTCTGATCTCTGTGGACAAGATACACAAGCAAGAAAAATGCCTGGACATGCATACTCGCAGGCAAAACTGCCCGTGTGCATAAAGTAGCACAAAACAAAACAAAACAAAACAAAGCAAAACAAAACAAAACAAAAAGAAATGTGGCTTAGAGTGATGTGGAGTGAAGAAAATGGAGAAAAAACAATAAGATAAAAGGATGGGTGTGATTTCCTAAAACATCACTGGGAAAAGTAAAAGGTGTAACTAGAGAAAGAAGAAATGCCTGACTTTAAAAGTGGCCATCCAACAAAACAGACAAACAAAATGGAAAAAAATAGAGAAAGCAATGTATTTCTCTGCCAAGCACCAATGGATAGTCCAGTCCAGTGCTCATTCAGATGGTCCTGATTAAACTAAATGGATGATAGAGTCAACATGACAGACATGAAGCTGGGAATGAGACAAGGAGGGGACAGAGAGGTTTACAGGGGTAAGAAAGATGTAAGAAGAGATGAGTGGTGTGTGTCATCACAATGCCATCATGGACATAGATGACACTGTCAAGGAACTAACTAATTTTTAAAGTGCATTAAAAATATTAGCCATTAAAAAAATCCAGTCTACAGATTGAGTCTTTTAGAAGAAGATACCAGTTCATTTTTCAGCACTTCTCTTTCATTATGATAAAAGGAAGGCATTTTATTTATTTATTTTTTCAGTCTCAATGGATGTACAGACGTTACAGACTGTATGTTGACAAACTTGACAATAGCGAAAGTTTGATTTTGACAAAAACTGAGATAACTTTTTGGAAGTTCTTTTTAATTTTCTTTTCAATTTTTATTAGATATTTTCTTCATTTACATTTCAAATGCTATCCTGAAAGTCCCCTATACCTTCCCCCATCCCCCACCCTGATCCCCTACCCACCAACTCCCACATCTTGGCCCTGGTGTTCCCCTGTACTGGGGCATATAAAGTCTGCAAGACCAAGGGACCTCTCTTCCCAATGATGGCCGACTAGGCCATCTTCTGCTACATAAGCAGCTAGAGACACAAGCTCTGGGTGTACTGGTTAGTTCATATTGTTCTTCCACCTATAGGGTTGGAGACCCCTTCAGCTCCTTGGGTACTTTCTCTAGCTCCTCCATTGGGAACCCTGTGTTCCATCTAATAGCTGTTCAATTAAAAGTTAAGGATTTTTCTGAGCTCCTGCACCACTGGGGTACCATCCCATATACAATCACCAAACCCAGACACTATTGTGGATGCCAACAAGTGCTTGCTGACAGGATCCTGATATAGCTGTCTCCTTAGAGACAAATGCAGAAGTGGATGCTCACAGCCATCCATGGGACTGAGCACAGGGTCCCCAATGAAGGAGCTAGAGAAAGGACCCAGGGAGTTGAATGGGTTTGCAGCCCCATAGGAGGAGCAACAACATGAAACAATCAGTACCCCCAGAGCTCCCTGGAACTAGACCACCAACCAAAGAAACTACATGGTGGGACTCAAGGCTCCAGCTGCATATGTAGCAGAGGATGGCCTTGTTAGTCATCAATGGGAGGAGAGGCCCTTGGTCCTGTGAATGCTTTATGCCTGAGTGTAGGTGAATGCCAGGGACAGGAAGTGGAAGTGGGTGGGTTGGTGAGCAGGGGAAGGGGGTAGGAGGTAGGGGAGGCAGTTTTCAGTAGGGAAACCAGGAAAGGGGATAACATTTGACATTTAAATAAAGAAAATATCTAATAAAAAAAGTTAAAATGGTGAAGTACCTTCTACCAGTAACACAAGGTTGTAATATAAAGAAAGGAGTTGCTATAATGAAGTGGATATGTTTATCTCTAAGCAGCCCAATTACAGAAAATGTAGAAGATCAAGCCATGAGATAAGGATCCCCATCACAGCTAAACAATCACCCTGAGGAGACAGGCATCAGCTATGATTTACTTAAGGTGATGAACAGGCAAGAGTTTCCCATTCTTTAAGATAAAATTTCCAAATTCACATTATGGATCTTGGTAGATGTCCATTAATAAACTAAATAATGTAGTTGAACAAGATTTGTAAAACAGATGAGAGGGACAAAGTGAAGCAGTACCTACCGAGGCTTGGAGATAGAGGGCGGGCAGGGTTCCCTCACATCTGGGTCATGGACTGTAGGCTGTAGAGCTACTAAATAGCACAGTGTACCCCCAAAAGGCACTACACTCCCTGGTCAGGTGTGGAATAGCAAATTCAGGAGCTTTCCCAAGATGTTCTGTGGTGAGTCAGGACAGGAGCTGAATAAATGCACAAGGAATGCTGGAAAACAAGGTGGCTGAACAAATGTGGTAACTATGACTCCAAGTTTTACAAGATCATGTTGTTTTGAAAAGATGGCACATCTATGGATTCAGTATGAGGTGTCTAGTCTTGGGACATATAAAGCATTCAGTGACCTGCTCTTTTTTTTTTTTTTCTTATTACATTCAGTCATTTGGTTATTTTTTTGGTTATCTGTTGGTGACTGGTTAACATGAGCCTTCTGGAGATACATAATCCTTATTCTCTTTCCTAAATGGCATAAGGTTTGCATATAATTATGTACCTCTACTAATATATACTTTAAACCCTCTGTACATTATTTAAAATAACCAATGTAATGTAAATACTATGTGGGCAGTTATCTGTGCATATTCAACACAGACATTTTAAGTAATAGTTTAGTGTGTGGAATCAAGAAATGCAGAATTTGTGAGGGGGAAGGCTGACTGTATTCATACATATAAGTGAAGGAACCTAATTGTGTGTGGGTGCGCGTGTGTATATATATATATATATATATATATATATATATATATATATATATATATATATTCTTACCTATTTCCTTTCTTCCAGGAATCAAATACTTGGCAAGTTTGACACACCTATAGTGTAACTGGAGACCAGGTGTGAAATGCTTTTTGTTTCTCGAAGGGAAGATTTGCTCTGAGTTAACATCCACTCTATTGTATCTTTAAAAGTGTCTTCTCTTTTCAGAGGATTTCATATCATCTGAAGTGCAGGCAAAAAGTGGGAAATAATGACCCAAACAGCAAAATGGCATTTAAGCTTAGCTCCATTACATTACTTAAGGTTCCCTTAAGAAGAATAGACACCAAAATAGCACAAAACTACCTCCGCATTAAGGGATCATCCAATATTCATTACCCTGGCTAAAATTATGCATAATGGAAGCTTTCAGCATTTTACACCAGCACACTTTTGGCTTGCCTGATAGTTTTGGAGCCATTGTTTATGCAAGCCTAACAACTTTGAAGTGGATAATACATGTTATTAAACTATTATCTGCATGCCTGTGAAAGCCACCCATTTCTGAAAGGTCTAGCAGCTTAGATATTTCAATGAAATTAACCATTTTGGGGCCCTCTCTATACAATCATTTGAAATATTAAAAACCAAAACCAAATTAATTTGTTTAACTTGAAGTTGCTTCTTTTTTTCATTTTCAAAACAAAGAAAACAATTGGAAAAAATGTTTATGCAGCCAAAATCCACCACTTAATAATGACAAAGGCACAGTAACTCTTTTAACGAGTTCAATGCTATATATTGTTGAATATAAAAAAGAGGTTACACCAAACAGTGATCCATACCCCTCACTCTTATAGCTAACAAAGGAAAGAAAGCAATAGTGGATTCCTAGGCAAGTTCATTAAACCCTGTTATTAAGTTTTTCCAACCTGCTGCCTTGATAGTAAGGAACCAAGGCTATTTTATCCTTAGAATTAAAAACTGCAATAAATCAACACTACTTTCATGTTTGCCACTCATGAGTCAACTCCATAACCTATAGAGAAAAAAAATCCTGAAGCTTTCAACTGTGTTTTAGATGTGCTCTGGTACATCTGTGGTATAGGTTATATTTCTCAGCAGAGAGACAAGGAAAGGCTATGCACCAGTATTTCTTCTCTTGCATGTGAGCATTGTGTAGGGAAATAAGGGTAAGGAAAAAGATTAAAACAAAGAGAATGTGCAAATTTTGAAACACAAGTGAGAAAATCAATAGAGATGTTGCAGTAGCGACAATAGAAACATTTAGGAGAAAATGAAGACAAACTCAGGAGACATTCTAGCAAGGAGATGGGATGTAAGCAGAAAGATCCAGCCCTCGATGCTATTGGCAACTGATAGCTTCTGGGACAGCGAACATCAGTTATCCTTTAAGGGTACAAACCTTCATCAACTGACCATGCTCAGATGGAAGGTCAACAGAACCTATTGAGCAGTATAGGGGCAGCACAAACTGTATCTGATGGCTTTTTAAAAAGAATGCACATGGCATCAGAAATGCTCTCCCTGGCAGTGAGAGGGAGCATATGCAGAGACCTTAGCAAGACATCATGCAGAAAGTCTAAATTGGAGGTCTCCATTGGGGTCCCTCCCCTCAGAGCTCAGGGAATCCAGCAGAAGAGAGGAAGAAAACGTTGTAGGAGTCAGAAGGGATGCTGGAAGAACTGGGCCCACTAATCAACTCTGCAGGGTGCAGAGAAGGAAGCAGCATGCATCCAGCCTGCATACTTATACACCAGGTCCTCTTTATGTGTGTTATGGCTGTTAGCCTGGTGGTTTTGTGGGACTTCTAACAGTGGGAGCAGGTGAAATCTTTGTCTCTTTTCTCTGTTCTTGGGATGCTTTCCTTCCTATTGGGTTGGCTTGTCCAGTCTCAATATGAGGGCTTTTGCCTTGTCTTGTCTTGTATTTTGTTTTGTCATGTTAAAAAAGAACAAATATTTTTTGTTTATATAAAAAAAATAAGCACATAAATGAAAGAAAACAGTTTTGTGTGGGTGGGAAAGGTATTATAGATTTGGAAGGAGTGAGAGGAAAGAGAGGATGTTGTCAAAATGAGAGAACTAATAAAGGATAAAACAAGAGATGAACGCAGACATTCCAGGCTCCAAAATCTATGAATCGATTACAGGGTGTTTTCTCTGCGTGAGGTGCTCCTCTTTAAACTCAGTTAGTTTTGACCAGGGACAAGAAAATTAAAAAAATATTATTAGAAATAGGAAGCAGCATATTAATTTTGGACATTATTAGTAACACAGCGTGTTGGATTACAGTAAGTATACATATTTGCAATATTTTGCTAGTCAATAACAAAGTATGTGCTCACAAAAGATACAAGCAAGAGAGTGAAGTGTGATACGTACTTTTGAATGGAATACCAGAAACTCTGAAAATTTTATACTCTTGAATCCTAAACTTGAATCCTAAATTCTTCTTTGTTATGTGAATCAATAATATTAGGGCTTGCTATTGCCCAAGGGGTTATTTGTTCAAAAAACTCACCATTCCTGGTAAATATATATATATATATATATATACACACACACACACACACACACACACACACACATATATATATATATATATATATATATATATATATATATATATATATATATATATAAAATACGCTGTCAGATTCCTAGAGTGAGTCTGGAGACATAGTGAGAACACCTGTGGTCATGTGAAGGTCAGAGTGTAAAAGCTTGAAAACTCTTGGCTGAATCCAGTTAATCCATGAGAACTTGAGAGGTGGGTGGCTGGACAATCTCCTTTTCTGCTGAGGTCAAGTTTTTCCACACATTGACCTGCCCATATGTCTCCATAAAACTGTCAGCAGCTTCCAAAATTTATTTTGATGTATTTCAACCTCAAATATGAGATCAGTGTGTACCAGGGTCCAGGGTAAAGTACTATGTTCCTACAAACATTTAATGAGAATCTATTTCCTAACTCACAAATGAGTTTGTGAGCAACTTAACGTTCTTTGAAAGAGTATATTATCCATAGCAAATACTGATTTGTTACAAATATTACTTTCTGAAAGATGAAAAGACACTGATATTGGTCAAAGGTCTGTTTAAATTCTGTCATGACATTCTCTGTATACTGCTATCTTGTTTCTATATTCATAAATGTGTATCAATACACATGTATATACATACACATATTCCCATATGCACACATCAACCTATGTACATTCACACAACACACACAAAACCACACACATATATTTACATACACAAATACACAACACATACATATAAATACACTTATAAACATGCATATATATATATATATATATATATATATATATATATATATATACACATACATACACACATATTTAAGCACATTTGTAGTATTTTACTAAAGTTATGTTTAATGTCTATATCTTGAATACTTTTTCCCTTACTATAGATGGCTTCTGTCCATGTTTATGATTAGAATGGGAAATAATTCTCTGGGATATCCACTGTATGTTTACTTAACATTAATACCATTTATCCTATGTACATAGCTTCACTATCATACATTACTAGAATGAGAACCAATACTTAACACAGTTCCCTCATCTAAACAGTCAAATATAGCTGCAACATTCCAACAGCTCCAGGTCTCTGCTTGAGTGTGTCCAAGTTACTTTTTAAGAAAATGTTCTACACTGAGAGTCAGAAGTCTGAGATACCCAGGTCTGAGTTCAAGCTGCCAGCCTCACCCTTTCCTGTTGTGATACAAGTGCAATCGATGGTTGTAAGACCTTATGTAACTCTGATTTGATGACTATTTTATTCAGATCATTGGAATCCCTTGCAGATTTTCTAGTGCTCTTGCTGATTGAAAGTTTTTTCCTTGAATTCAGGTGAAACAGATTCTTCTGTAACTTTGGTTTCTATCGTGAGTCTCAGTGAAAATCTACAGCTGCAAAGTGCTTAGGAGAATGCTCTAAATTCTGGTGTGCTTAGAGCCAGGCCCCTTATTCTTGTATAACTTAATACTCTTTAGATGGAAGTGAAGTCAATCTTTGGCTCTTCTTAAAGAGTCTAAGACAAAAGAGGTTGTGAAAAGCATTGTCTGCTGGATTGTCCTAATTGGATTGTTTTGTGTGATGTAGTAAGCTCTCATCAGTAGGCATGGAGATCACCTGGAATGTCCAGATGGTTCCTCAGAATGGATGTTTTCAAAAGACCACTTCTAGGCATATGCTTGTGGTTAGAATGTTTAACTGTCACAGTCTTTAATCATGTAGCATTATGTGAAATACTACCGGCTGAATGACTTGATGGAGTGTTTGGAGACTAGCTTTTCCACCATCAGAGGTTTTGCAACCATTAAAAATGTGGCCCCTAGGGTTTGAAGGCTTGGGTATTGGTGTGTGAGAAACGTGGGCAAATGGGAGTCAGCCTTGCGATTTCTGCTGCATAAAGGGGCACTGTGATGGAGCAAGTCAGGATAGAGTAAGAGGGCAGGAGAGCAAGTGAGAGGAAGGCAGGAAGGAAGGAAAGATGGAGAGGTGGAGAGATGAGAGAGACAGAGACAAGACAGAAACAGACACACACAGAGAGACGAGACAGACATAGAGAAAGAGAATAAACTAGGAAGGATGAGAAAAAGAGAAATTCTTGCTATGGGGTATCCTATGCTAAGCCTTCCAGTAACGAGGACAAAGAACATTCTAAAAATTGCTTGGGGGCAAAAATTATTTCCTCGTCTCATGTCACGGGAGTTCGTTGTTCTGTGCATGATAAGTGTGGAGGAAAGAAATGTGTCTGGAATGTATGTAGTTGACCATCTTAAAGGCAATGAAATTATGAGGACATTTAAACAGCCCCCTTCTGGGAGGTCGTACAGACTCTGTCACCAATAGCTGGAACAAGTGTCTGAACACCGAACTTCATTATTCTCCTCTCTAGGTGCAGAGTAACTTCAAAGCTACAGTGAGAGGCGGAGGGTTCATGTACAAGACTTATCACAATGCCAGAACCTCTGTAAACAAAAAATAAGCTATTCTGTGTTAGTGGATTTGTAGGGTTTTCTTTTATAGTGCAACGATCACCGAACGCTTATGAGAAGCAGTCTGCAGAGTGTGACCTAAAATCCTCCCGCGAGCATAAAAGACTTGCCCGTCTTCTCAATATGAAGTTGTTCTGGCTCAGATGTGTTTATGTGCAAATGCTGGTGTGCAGACTATACTCACACACATCTGAAGAAGATAGGCTTGATGGAGCCCCTCTTGTCTGCTTCAGAGAGTGGGGATTCTATCTAAATAGAAACATATAAGGCCTCCTTGCATTTGTTTTGAAGGGGTCAGCCTCTTTGTTGTTGCTGAAGCTCTGGAAAGGGAGTAATGCGTGGGGCTCTGCTGGCCAACTTGGCAGCCTGCATTTTCAGCCCACTTGGCTGTGCGTGATATTCTGTCTGAGTTTGGGAAGATCCGTCTGCTTTTGTGTTTTGTAGAGAGACTATGAGAAACAAAGTAATGGCTTTGCCTTATACAACAGCCTGGAAAATAGGCCATGGCCTAAGAAAATAATGAGTGTTAAATGGCCTCCTTCCAGAGAGTTCCTGGCTAGAGACTACAGGACAGGTTGAGACGCCTTCTGATGGATTTTGCACTAATTGTCTTCTTCCACAAAGAAGTTCTGCTTGAAATAAAAGGCAGGGAGTGTGTGGGGGAGGTGAGGATCTTTGTAGATGAAGGATGGGCTCTTTTTAAAGGAAGCAATAACATTATATAGATTTCAAGGCCACAGGTCAAATCACAGGTCCTGAAGTATAACAGTAAACCAAGTAATTCTTCCAAGTGGCCACAAGGTAAGGAATGAAAGGGTTAATTGCAAATGCTCTACATTCAAGGCTAGCCTAAAACCTTTCCATGCCACAAAGTCTCAAATGTCCATACCTTGTTCCTTGCATTGGGCTGTGTTTATGTGTGTAAATCCATTTATATGTGTCCCTCACAGGGACAGCCTGTTCCAGATTGCTTGGGTTTTACTCTGTGTTAATACCGTTTCAGCAAGGAAGCCTCTGGCATGAACCTGGGTAGGAATTTCTCCATGTGTTAGACTCGATCCAACTCTACGTGGACAATACATTTTCATTACCTTTCCCAGTAATGGCATGTCTATATAGCATGCTTTGCTGAGTTTTGTTCTTTCCCCTGCCATTGTTTGTTTGCTTTGTGTGTGAGTGTGTGTGTGTGTGTGTGTGTGTGTGTGTATGTGTGTGTAGAATTAGAGGAATAGAGATGGTGGAATATCACCAATCTTGAATAAACCTGTAAAGATGATTCAGCACCTATACCAAAACCATGCCTGGGCTGGCACACAGTTTCTGCTTCCCTTAACTGTTTAAGCACCTGTGTTGATCGTGATGGCGGTGGATGAGACACCTTTTCATGTCTGAATAATGATCTCAGAACCGCGTTGTGGCACAGTTTCTAGATGGAAGCCGTAATGATCCCAGCTCATTGACTCCTTTTCTGTATTCTGCGACATTCTCTTCTAGCCTACTGTGTCTGGCAGCCCCACAATGAGGCCCCGGTATGTCAGTGAGATGGATGATATCTGCAGTGTCTGCATCTCCAGGCTGACGACGAGCTCCTGCTGAATCTTACCTTGGGGATGCACACTTCTGTGCCATTGAATTAGAAAGGCAAACCTCCCCCTTCTGAGCAATGTCTTATTTTTCTCTCAGTACACAGAACAGTAATGGAAATAATAGCACACATTAGAGATTTGATGGATCGCTCTCTGCGCTTTCATCCTCCACACAGCTGAGTGCGCGGGGCTTTCTTGTTTATTTTTTTTTTCTTTGTCTCATTGCTTTGTTACTATTTTTTTTCAAAACAAAACCAAAGCAGCCACTATCAGTAAATATCACTATCAGTACAGGTAGCGATATTTTACATGGTTTCAATATACTTTTGCTTTATTTCATTAAGCGGAATTGTCTAAAATTATTTACAGGATATTTCTGAGTTAAATATCAAAAGTAAAATATTTCATTTGTATTACTGTTTATGAATATTTTCTTGTTTCTAAATTTGATCTAGGATTTTTGTGTCACCCATTTTTTTTCATACTTTTACCCATCCATTTAGGAGGTTCTTATTCCTTACTGGGAAAGAAGCCAGTTGATTTTGAGGAAAGCTGATTTTGCTTCTTTTGGAATATACTGCAGTGTGAAAGAAATTCTGAGCAGTGAACTATGGTGCTACAGTGGGTCTTTAGTAAAGATTTGTTAAGAATCTCAGTATGGTACTTGTCACATGGGGACATCTGACAGAGGTGGCATGACAGAAGCGGAGAAGGAAAGAGTAAATAATGCTATCTGTTATCTAGACCGAGCTCTGTGGACATGTAGCTATGTCATTGAGGGCGATACATAGAAAGGAGTCATTTTGATGTTTGCTGGCCATGTCTTGTCGCACTTGATAATTTGTAGGCAGGAAGTCCATCATTGATAGTCATCTTGCACTTGGACTAGCATTATGCAGCCAAACTTGGAGGTGAAAAATAGGATTCCTGGCTAACATAATTCTCAGTCTTGGCCAAAGTGTAAGAGGAGAGATATCAAGTCAGAAGTCAGGATGTTGGGGTGAGCATTAGATATTATCCCACCTTTCCTACATGAAGGGGTAGACTGGAAATGGCTAGGGGAACGGATATTAGAATAAAAAGACTTATGAAGCCATCTCACCTCCAACCAACTTCTGCGATGCAATGTTCTTACTTACTTAGGTCAATCTGAGTGATAGATGCCTGATTTGACTTACAACTAAAACCACTACAATGTAATGCAGATTGGATCCAGTTCATACTGGGAAAATGTGGAAGCTAAAGATTGGGCTGACATAGAGGAATAAAAAGATAGGGCTCATGTTTGGTGGATTAGATGGTGATACCTGAGAGTTTGCTCTATGCCACCTGAGGAGAGCCCTGGGATAGAATTACTTTCAACATTTCAATGTCTATTTTTGGGACTCTTGGCCCAAGGAAAGACTCCAGGAAGAGATGTTTGGTTGTAAATTGGAGCTGAGTCTAGATACTCAAGACCACCAAGGGACATGAATGGATTTACTGGGGATAAGAATACCATGAAAAAGAGATTGGCCAAAGTGAACAGTTAAGAAGCACTGGGTCTTAGATAAATCCAGCTACCAAAGAAGAGTAACTTAAATGATAAACATTTGGTTCTTACAGTTAAGAAGGATTTTCAAGCCTGAGTCCGGTATCTGGGTCTCAGACAGCCAGGTTCTCATCATGATCAGAGCTTGCTCCTGATTTCTATACTGGCCAAGAGCTATCGATAAGTTTCATTAGTTTTTCCTGTGAGGTATCACCTGTTTCTTTATGAACCCTAATTCAGGTATGTCTAACCTGATGACCTCATCTAAGCTGAACTACCTTCAGTTCTAACTCTAGATAGCATTCGTTTAGGGTTAAGTTCTACATCGATGCTCATTCAGTCCAGACCAGCAACCAATCATACAGGCATCTGTAATCAGCTACATTTCTTTTCCACTAGGAACCACTAGCACCTAGTGATCTTCTAGAATCTGAAAGCTTAAAATCCCTCAAGCACCTTGACTGCATACTCTGCAAAACACTGGTCATCCTGAAGTGTGTTTAGACACTGATTCATAGACATGGCGGGAAGGTGCAGAGATGGAGCCGAGCTCTTGCACTATCGTCAATCCTACTCTCTAACAGGGGCCAGCTGGTTGAAGCATTCATCTGCGGGATCCCATTGTAGATTTTTTTTTTCTCTCAGGTAATGACTCAAAGAAAGTTGAAGCCTTAGAAAGATTGTTTTTGTTTTTGTTTTTTGTTTGTTTGTTTTGTTTTTTGGATAGGAATGTAGTCCAAAATCAATTGAGGAAGACATGGTAGAAGTGTGTAATTGGCACAGTTGTGATTTGCCATATCACCTCACTGGAGAAGGCAGAGTTATCTGGAACACAGATACAACCTTTGTATTAATACATGTTCATGAGAGTATGTGGGCAAACAAAGGATTTGTTCCAGAAACCCACAGACTCCAAATTCAGAGATGTGAAATGACACAATGTGTTTAACCTACGCGAAACCCTCTATGTAGTTTAAATTTCCTCTAAGTTAGGTATAATACCCAATATAATGTAGCAAATATACAAACTGTCAATAAATGCTGTCATTTATATTTGTATTTTTATTTCTGTAACATTGTTTTAGCCTACTATTGTTGATGCGTATTTGTATTGAATCCCCTGATGTCTAACCCACAGATACAGAAAACTGACTGCATACAAACATCACATATACATTAAAGACAGGAATGTACTTGTAAACATAAGGAAAAGAGGAAGTCTTGGAATGCTTCTTCTGTCATTGTACATCTGTTCTAGCTAGTTTTATATCAAGTTGACACAAGCCAGATCATTTTGGAGAGCAAGAACCTTTCTTGAGAATCTTCTCTCATCTGATTACTCTACGGGCACACCTCTGGGGCTTTTCCTTGATTGTTAATTGACAGGGGAAGGGCTACTACAGTGCAGGTGGTCCTGCACTGTAGAAAGCAAGAAGAGCAATCATGAGCCAGTAAGGCAGGAAGAAGAATTCATCCAGGGTTTCTGCTTAATTTGCTGCTTCCAGTTACCGTCCTTGTGTTAATGTGCTGTGGGATTGTAAACCAAATGAATCCTTTCCCCTCAAAAGTTTTGTCACAGCAATAGAAACCCTAGCACAGACAATATTAAAAAAATGTATTTAAGTTCATAGTTCAGTGAACCACAGTAGGGACAAAGCACCAGGCAGAAGCTTCAATATTACTAATTAGCATTTATGGTGCCCAAAGATTTTTTTATTGTATGCTATAGAAGGAGAAAAGCAGTCATCAGCATCACCTAGCTACAGACCTGGCGATGTACAAAGAAGATTTGTCTGTAAGATACACTGACTGGTATAGCAGTGGCACAAAGGCTACGGGACTATGCAAACAATTTTTAACATAAGAATTAAGGCAGACTGCATGAGAGGTAACCTGTGCTTGACATTGATGAAGTGGTGAAGTGTCTAGATGTACCTATGTAGTACTTGATTATACATAATCAAGAGACTAGATAAATCATGGATCTCAAGGGAAAACCAATTGCTATTATTATGGTAAGGGAGCATAACAATGATATGTTATTGATAATATCATATTGCTATATGCTTATATCCCCACGTCACTCAATCTCCATCAGATAATTTTTTTTGGGTGGCAGTAAATGATAATTCACACAGAGACCCACAACATGACTATGTGCAGAAAGCCCTTGGAGCACTCAATCTGTAATGACTTTATCAAGCACTTTCCTTCAGGGATCTAGACAGAAGAAAAGGTGGGAAGACTGAAAACCAGAAGCAATGATGGCAAGGAAAGAGAATCATCCATCTACAACAAAGCTGGTATATATATATATTACAGAGTCTGAGGCAACATATAGAGTACCTGGACGAATTCAATCTAGACAGGATTCCAGTACTGAAAACAGGAAGTGAGCATTAATCTGCATCTCGACAAGTGATATTATTTGCAACTGATACCTGCTCTGAAAGAAAAATAATTTTTCTCCAATGGAGTATCACTGGAGTATATCAGTCAGACTACAAGACAGGTCCCATACACAGGAATGGTTGGCCAACATACAAAAAAAAAACCCTTAATATTTGTGTGTGTGTGTGTGTGTGTGTGTGTGTGTGTGTGTGTGTGTCTGTGTGTCTGTGTGTGTGCGTGTGTGCATGTGCAAGCACTCACAGTTGTTTGTTTGTTTATTTTTGTTTTATTGTGTTTTGTTTGTTTTTTCCTTGTTTCTCAGAGAGAGAGAGAGAGAGAAAGAGAGAGAGATAGAAAGAGAGAGAGATATCATATATAAAATGGGTGGGTAGAAAGGTAGAGAGGATCTGGGAAATTTTTCAGGAAGGAATGGGATATGATCAAAATATTTTGTATATGAAAACAAAATATTTGAATAATTTTAAAGCAAAATATATGACCAATTTTCAATATCTGTGATGCCACAGAGGGAAATAATTACAGTAAAGGTAGAACTGAACTTCTGATAAAAGCATCAGTGATTTATACATCACGTCAATGTGTTACACTGCTCGGTGGAGAAATGGTGGCATCATTCCTTCCTTCTATGTATTTTAACCTCAAACACACAATTGTAGTCTGTGTCCTACAGTTCTTGCAGATTTTTGAATATAAAAGAAAATCCTACAAATCCACTGTAATATTGTAGGTAAAGGGCTTGTCCTTAAAGTTCCTTATCATTCTTCCTGGAGTTGTAATGCTGCATTAAAGTCTGTCTTCTAATGGTTGTGTGAAAATGTCCCTATGCCATCCACTGAGGGAACAACACTAGGCAAAGAGGTGACTCCTAACTGGCCAATGGTTTCTCCCACAGTACTTTGGTAAGATGCTGCCATGCGATTTAAGAGGTAGTTAAGGCATGAAGGAGGGAAGGAGTGCGTAACCAATGTGTCACATTTTCCAAAGCTCTCACTGCAAACAGTCATAGTTTCAGTGGTTTCTATTTGAAGGACTGATATTGGCATCAGCATAGCCAGCCGAGAACACTCTCACCTCTTTCCCCTTCCACAGTCCCTAATGTGTCTCTGACATGAAACAGAATCTGCTCAGAAGTGACACAGTTGGATTATCTAGGACCCCGGACACATTTCTTTTAGGTTTGTCTTATTTTTCTGCAGAATTTTGTAAAACTTAACCTTTCTCTCAACCTAAAACGACCGATTGAAGCACACCTATTTTTTTTAAACTCCTCTTCAAACATAGTGATCATATTTTTGTTCATCAGTAATATTCCATTTCTATCCTCATGAAGTATAATTTATTTGGTGTAATGTAGTAGAGATATATTTTTAGAATCAGATGTGAGTTTGTGTTCTACTTTTCAGAAACTTTTATTGCTTGTTCTTCTGTGTGTTATCTGTCAGTAACACTCATGTGCATAGAATGGACCCAGGGATGATTTTTTCCCAAGGGTTTATATCTGGATAAAATGTATGCTCTACTTGAATATGTAACATGTAGTCAATGATTATCTTGAAATTCCAGTCCTCAAAAATGTCATAAACAGAGCTTGACAGGCAGTTTTACTTGTTGAAATGATATTCTTGTAAGAAAAACCCTTTAATTGCCTTAAACACATTGCTCGAAATATAAGTTCCCAAAGTAAATTCACTCAAGACATTGATAGAAATACTGCTCAATGAATCTAACAGTGCGACTGGGTGAGCAGCTGACCACAGAGAGCATGAAGAAGGAAGGATGGGGAGCAAACAGTGGAGTCTTTAAGACATAAGAGATGAGCTTATAAAGTTATGTTAGATGAGACCCAGGTCTGGGTTAGTTTGGACTGTAAAACTTTATGTGCACTAATTTCAAATTATTCTCCATATCTTAAAATCGTTATGTCACAGATAATAATATATCTTGGAACAAAAAGTTCTGTTTTAGGTTTTGTGATTATTCTTGAACCAAACGAAGATCTTAGCAATGTTCTCTCGTTTTTGACTTCTGGTTTTGCAAGAGGATATTTTGATTGCCATCCAGGGTACCCTCTAACTCTTAGTGACCCTCCTTCCTCATCCTCCCACATGTGGACATTCCAGACATGTGTCACAATACCTAGGAATGTATATACTAGCCTGGGTTTCCATTGTCACTCTCTTGCCTTAGATATGAAACACTTTTGTTAAGATCAAACTTAATAAAGCAATACGAGTAATGCCCCTTTGCATAGAACCCAACCAATCCAATGCTTATCCTTTCCTCTCTGCTCTTCCTTTTGTATTCTATTACCATCCTTTCAAGATCATAGCTGTTCCATTATTTAACTCCAGTGATAGCTATTAGGAGTAGCTAATTACATGACTCTGGGCAAAATAAAACAAATCTTTAGCTTTCAAAATTACAATGGCAGAAAAATAATTTAGAATGAATTCTGGTTAAAATTAGTTCTACTGTGTGAATCTGTTTTATATTTGCTAATTGCTTCTAGTTGTTCAATATCATTTATTCATAAATGTACTATTTTGTTGAAATCTGTGATAAAAATTTATTACATATCAAGCACACACTCATGCTATGTTGATGGTCATGTAATAATGGACCAGAGGTTTTAGCCTTTCAAAATGTATGGTCTTCTTAACCATGTTCATACAGTAGACAGAAAGAGTATCATTAACTCAGGCTCAGACTTTAGATGTAATAAATATTTAAGGCATTTTAAACTCTAACTCAGAGTTATATTCTATACACTCACATTTCCTGAACTGTAATTCACTGGAATACATTTCTATTCTGAAAACATTAGAAATGATTTAGGTGATACATACTTCTGGCAAACAACATTAGCACATCAAATATTCCCAGAGGTACTTTAGTGTAAAATTATTTAATTGAATATGTTTCAAAGTATTTCCATCAGATTGTTAATAGTACCAGGGTACAATACATTGCTGTCAGTGTCATAAATTTAAAGACAGAGCTGGCTAAAAACATTTTCTGAGGATAGGAAAGATGAACAAGTGGTCAAAAGCACTTGCTGCCAAGACTAAAGAACTGAGCTCAATGCCTGGGATGCACCGGGTAGAAGGAGAGAGTTGACTCCACAAATCTGTTTGTTGACCTCCACATGCACACTCACACCTATTCTCTCCCACACAGACGTGAATGCACACATAATACATAGGCCAATAGATGCTATAAAAATTGTTTGGACAACCAAGCCAGAGATGGTCAAACCTGCCTGGCAATCCAATTTCCAGAAGAGAACACATTGTGACTAGTCCAATAGTAAACATGCCCGAGAGCATTGAAGTACATAAAACACAATCATGCACTGCACTAGACATTCTGTATCTTAGAAACTATGTCTAAGTGTTAGGTCTAGTTTTTAAAGATATTTTATCAAGACTTTACTCTTTTAAATATTGTATGGTGTCATAATAACTTAAAGACATAACTTTGTAGTGTTTAACCATAGGGAAAGCAATTCCTACTGGATTTTGGGCTCTTTGCCATTGAATAGATAGGTTAAAGAAGCCAGTGACTTGTGTGCTATATCTCTATGCTACAACTCCTAAATATAGTCCTAGAGCTATTCTGGCACCACTGTTGTGCAATTCTTCTCAAAGACCCATCCCCTGGATTCTCTGTGTCAGTTTTGCCTTTAGACTAAAGGCAAATGAGCTTGAAGACTGAGAAGTGTCAACTGAATGAGCTGCACTATCACAACGATTTAGTACAGTACAACATTATGAGATTTAAGGAATTGTTTTATTTCTCTAAAAGGTTAGATTTCATGTGCAACTTTGAAAAAACTGAAGAAATATTAAGTCTGCATATTTGATGCTGTGGCTATTTATACCATTTGTTTAAATTACCTGTAGTGAGGAAATGCTATGAAATACTTTGTTTTCTCAGTGATGGGGAATTATGCTAATATGGAAAGAAAATTCTAATATGGAAAGGAAAAATCTAGATATGCTCTGCTAAGGACACATTGGCTGAGAAGAAGCTGGGTTTGTAGCCCACATCTACAACTGCCCAGGTAAATGATGCTATGTGACTCATTTAAGCATGTTAAGATTAAGTTTTCTTTCTCTGTAAGGGGTCTGTATTGAGAAAGCTCAATTTGCTCACAAACAGTATGTGAAATTATACTCACTTAACTTAGATACTCCTAAGGCCATTTTGTTAGACAATAATAAGCAAACAGATTCACAAAATTATCCTAGAAAAACTATATTAGAGATTGATTTTTTTTTAAAGGGATGACGAAAATTTACAGGTATTGGTTCTATGATACTTTAGATGTTCCTTGGCACTCAAAACAAATAAAACAAGAATCTTCTCTGTCATCTACTACATTGTCTATTTGTGGGCAACACTGTCAATAGGAAAACCAAAAGCTTCCAACCAAACACCCTGACATTTGCATTTCGTTTCTAGGTGACAATTATAGAGGAGACTTTAACAAATTTCCCTTCATTAGCAAGAGGCAGGGAACAGCAGGGTGGTGTCTTGTTTTAAGGGTAGAATAGAGTTATGAAGAATTGAAGAAATTTCCATTAATCCCCATTTTACTGTACATGACATATAAGTAGCTGGATGCACTCTGAGTTCTACCAAGTGTTACAAAGTTCTACTAAGTTCTACAATGTGTTACAGTCTGAGGTTCTCAATCCACAGCAAATGGAAATGGAGACAAATTGTCACAGACAGTGATATTGAGAATCAAATATTGAATGGAACATCTGGCTTTTTATCAGTTGTTGATAACACTGATAGAAACATTGCAAATCATATAGATTTCTTCCACCATCTTAAGGCTTCACCACCCAACTTGATTAGAGCTTAAACCTTGCACTAGAAGAAACAGCAAGGCTTAACAGAAGATTAAGTTTCCTGAAGGAACCAAACTTCAAAAGGAGAATTGAGCTGCCATCAAAATAATGGCTTTATAATTCACATTTGTGAATTATAAAAGAGTCACAATATATGGTTGTACATGTTTATAGATAGAAAGTTGAGAACTAAAGAGGAGAGAACTGAGTTACAGAAGAAAAAATGGTACCTTGATAGACATTAAGCATATGTATTGTCTCTTGAGTCAGTAATGCGTGCATTGAAGGTATGTACTGTGTACGAATGAGCTGAAAAATGTAGTAGAAAAATAAACTCAAATGCTTCCTATGGTCATGGAACACGTAGCTTAGAACTGAGAGCCAAGTTTTCTATTAATTGTAATATAAAGTACAGTTAAGTAACTGAAGCAGGGAATAATTCATGTTGTCCAGAGGCCAAAATACTTTTCTAACAATTGTGATATTGCCATTTATTCTTGCGGAATGAATTTTTCAGACTAAAACAAAAGAGGAAAAGGCACAGTCTAGAGGTTTGATTTCTACAAATCATGGAGTCCGAAAGGAAGTTACTGAAAAAAAAAAAAAAAGAAAAACTTTCTATGTAATCTAAACTCATATTTGATTTGATTCTGGGCTATTTCATATATTCTGAACTAGAAAATACTTTGATTTTATTATACACTTAAAATCCTAATCCAAATAACTTAGGATAGATGGGGAAGATGTCAAATAAAAAGGCCTTTGGCTCTAGAGACATATCACTTTAAATGTTAAACATGTTATATTCTCATCACTTTAAATCCAAAGTTCAACAAGAAATTTTTGTTTCAGGCATTTATCTGAAAATTTTCCATTGGCAAATTTCTAGTCAGCAACTTGCATTCCAAATATTTCTCAGTCATTTAATTCCACCACTTGACTTTAAAATTATTTGACCTTTGTAGGAGATTGCCAGCTCTCAAAAATGTGTTTCTGTAATGAACGACTTCTTTTTATGACATTTAACCATAAACCATAGTCCATTCATAGTCGGTTTCCCCACAGAGAAAGAGGTCATTATACATCACTTCCATGCTACCCATTTAGGATAAATATTAACATTAAGAAACTTGACAATCTCAAAAAAAAATAAATGTAGACAGTAATAACAAGAGTAGCACACACACAAAAATATTTAATACACTAAACCTGCTCAAATAAATCATTTAATTATGTATGAAAAGTTTTCAAGTTTTTGTTTTCAATCCAATGTCTTGAATATTTGTAAGCCAAGGGAGGCAAGTGAGTATCAGGGCTCACAAGGACTGTTAGCATCAGTAGGATTTTGGAGCAAGAATTTGTGTAGGTCTTTGATACCAGCCAGGGACTTGCACAAAATAAGTTGTCTCTGTGTCATGACTTCCTATTTAATAGTCAAATAATTGGAGTAGCATATCCACAGTGAAGCACTAATTCAGCTCAGGAAGTGAGAGACACTGTTCTCTCATGTATGCCCCGCCCCCAGCTGATTCCAGCGGAGTCGGGTCAAGCTCATGAGGGCTACGAAGCTGCTTGGCATTGACAAATCGATCTTGGCTGGACAACCCGGTTTTCCTCCTAAAAAAAATGCAGTATCAAGAACATGTCTACATCTACACACATGACAGAGATTTTTGCTTAAAATATTTGATGCTGCATGCCCAACTGTTTGTTTTCAGTTGCTTGGATAGTTGACTGGTATTCTGGAGTAACACACTTTAGTCTGTGGATCAATTACTATCTTACAGAAGTAGACGTTAACAAAAATAAGGTTCACGGGAAATACAAAGGCCAGGATTCAACATTTGTAAGTTTAACAAAGCTTAAGTTACAATAAATTCATAATATTTATCTGGAAATGGCTATTTCTTAAGTGATCAAAACACTGTTTTCCAAGATCCAAGCAGAGGAAATGGAGAGGGTCTGCTTTCATCTTCAGATACAAAAGATTAAACATAAAATAAGAGCCCCATCACACAGGAATGCAATATTTCTGATTTTATGTCAGGGGAGATTTTTGCGAAGAATTTGGAAATGAAAATATAGTTGTCAGGAAAGCCAATGCACTACTCTAAGTTTAAAATGAGCCGGTTGCAGTATGAATATTTATCTATTTATTCACATTGCATCCTGTCCCCTTCCTTCTCTCTCCCCAGTTTGACCCTCACACACTCCTTCCCCACTATGCCGCCTTTTCTCCTCAGAGAAGGGGAAGCCTCAGCAGTGTGTCAACCCTACCTGGTTCATCAAGTCACAGCAGTACTAAGGGAATTCTCTTCCACTGAAGCCAGGCAAGGCAGCACAGCTAGGGAAAGGGAATCCAAGGACAAGCAATAGAGTCAGAGTCAGTCAGCTTTCCAATTTTTAGGGGACTCATATGAAGAAGACCAGCAGCACATCTGATACATATGTGTATGGATGTCCTAGGTCCAGCCCTTGCACTGTTGCTTGGACTCTATAGCTTACTGTCTATAGTTTGCACATTTATATATTGCTAGTTAAATATGCTCGAAATCATTTCAGTGGGCAACAGGAAGGATTTTGTTGATTTAGAGACAACCACCTAACTGGAGTGAGTTGCTCTATAGAAAGAGTTTGAACACAATGTTGAAGCAGACAGTGGAGTACAGGCAAGGTACAAAGGCATGTAGTATCAGGAGCAACAGAAAGTGGAATATGTAACATGAACTGGAGTGAAGTATGTTCTATACATCATGAAGCAGAGACAAGGGGAATATAGGTAGTTACTCTAAACATTGTGAAGACTGTACTTGATATTCCCAAGTTCTAAATCAAGGGTGCACATGATGACCTTATATCTAAATATTAAAAAGTGAGTAAGATAACCCAGACCCAAAGGGACATGATTGGCATGTACTCATTAATAAGTGGATATTAGCCAAAAAAGTACAGAATACTCATGATACAACTCACAGACTGTATAAAGCTTAACAAGAAAGAAGGCCCAAGTGTAGATACATCAATCTCACTTAGAAGGGGGAGTAAAATAATCATGGGAAGTAGGAAGGGAGGGACCTGGGTGAGAGAGGTCGAGGGGGGAGGGAGGTGAAAAGGGGAGCTATGATCTGGTATGGGGGAAGATAGGAGAGAAGGCCAGAGGACCAGGAGAATGAATGGAAATACGCAGCTGTGGGGTGGGTGCAGGGCACCTTTAGAGAGTTCCAGAGACCTGGGATGCAAGAGGCTGAAATGCTCAACAGTTGGGGATGGAACCTGAAGAGACCTCCTCCAGTAGACAGACATATCTCCCAGTTAAGTCATAGAGCCACACATCCATCTTCAAAAATTTTGACCCAAAATTGTTACCATCTAAAGGAAATGCAGGGACAACAATGAAGCAGAATCTGAAGGAAAGGCCACCCAATGACCGGCCCAACTTGGGATCCATCCCATGCAAGGTCACTATTCCTGATGCCATGTTACGGTTCCAGGCGGGAGCCTAGCATGGCTGTCCTCTGAGGGGCTCTACGAGCAACTGACTGAGATAGATGCAGATACTTACAGCTAACCATTGGACCTGATCCTGTGGAAACTTGATGCCCCAGGGAAGGGGGATGCTGGAGGGTGGGGGTCGGGGTGGGGAGGTAGGGAAGCATGCTTGCAGAAGAAAAGGAGAGGAGAATGAGGTGAAGAACTCAGGAAGGGCAGACCAGGAAGGTGGGCAACTGCGGAGGATTTGAGATGCTCCTTTGTTCTGTTAAGAGTCTTTGGCTGATCATATACTCCCACACAAACTCTGAGTCATGTGCTTCTTCTGTGTCTCCAATCTAAGGAATCTCAATGGACTATAAATAAATAAAAATAATTTAATAAGAAAAAAAAAAGAAAAGAAAACTTATGTTTCTGGATAAGAATTGTAAAAGAAAATGCTTTTTATATGTAACTAACAAGAACAACCTTGGGTACATCATTAATTCTATGATAGAGTAATTGTATTATTGAGTATAAAAGATAACTAAGCAAAGTAATAATTTCATGTGGGTATTTTGCTGATGTGCTAAGGTGTCTATATAAAATTGAGGGGTGCAATCCATAATTATATGAGTATTAAATATACTTGTGCCATTATCAATCTTCTCTATATTAATTTATAATTATATAATTAAAATGAAATTGTCATTTTATTATATACTTTTATAATAGTTATTTTTCCAATAAATATGCACTAAGGCAAATATAAAAAAATGAAATGGAATTGCCTTTACATATGCTTCAGAAAGTTATGTTCCCCTAGAACAACTCTTATTAATTTAAATGAGTATTAGAGTAATATTAATTCTAGATTATTTCAATGACTGAAGTTTTAAATTTAATTAAAGACTAATTAAATTGTATTGTCACTTTGCAAAATAAAACCATTCCAAAGTTTAATACTCAGAAGTTATTCAGATGGCCTTGGAGATTTGGTATCATCAAAATAATCCTTATATCATGTATGATTCTATGCACAAATCCAATGGTCTTTAATAAGCATCCCCGCTGATGGATTAGTGAGAAATGATGCTTTGTCACATATAAATTTCCCCTAGACTTGTCAGCAGAGGGTTTGAGAAACTCCTTTGTTCTCTTATGTGCCTTTGTCTGATCACATACACCTACACAAACTCTGAGTCATGGGCAGTTTCTGTGTCACCAGTCCAAGGAATCTCAATCTTGGCTTTGGGTGTAGAAGACAGAAAAAGATAACAGGAAGTATGTCCATAGAGTAAACTGTGGTGTAGAGTCAGGAGAACAGAGGCTGGGCTTGGTTGTTCTAATGGCATCTGAGGCAGAGTCATCCCTGTGTTCTTTTAGGATTTTATCTTATGCATGCCTTTTGTTATGCAAGCTACCAAAGAATGAGACATGGGCTGCTATGCCAGTGATGAAAGAGTAGGCTCTCTGTACAAATTGGAGTGTCACTATTCATCAGAAGGCTGTATCAGTCTCTTCTTATGCACCTCTACAGAGATTTTAATGACATCTTTTCCAGATTTTTTTTTTTTTTGCTTCTTTCTACCCAAACAGTTGCCTCAACAAGAAGTTATGCATGCGTTTTGAAGAGTTTGAAGAAGTAGCAAATGAAGTCGACCTTTCATTGTTTCTCCAGTGCTCATTGTAACTATTTTTTTTGTTTTGTTTTGTTTTGTTTTGTTTTGTTTTGTTTTGTTGTTGTTTTCCAGACAAGGTTTCTCTGTATAGTCCTGGCTGTCCTGGAGCTCACGCTGTAGACCAGACTGGCCTCGAATGCAGGAGTCCTGCCTCGGCCTCCCGAGTGCTGGGATCAAAGACCTGCACAACCATGCCCGGCTCATTGTAACTGTTGTGCTTCCTTCTCTAGTGCACTAGTGTGGATGATAACCAAATGAATCCTCAGTTCTTGTTTTTCTTTTTTATTTTAAATTAGGTATTTTCTTTATTTACATTCCAAATGTTATCTCCTTTCCTAGTTTCCCCTCTGAAAATCCCCTATCCCTTCCTCCGGTTCAACAACCCACCCACTCCTGCTTCCTGGCCCTGGCATTCCCCTACACTGGGGCATAGAACCTTCACAGGACCAAGGGTCTCTCCTCCCACTGATGACCGAATAGGTCATCCTCTGCTACATATGCAGCTAGAGCCATGAGTCCTACCATGTGTTTTCTTTTGTTGGTGGTTTAGTCATAAAGTACAGGATAACCATGTTCTAATCCACAGCAACTAAGTAACAAGGAGGAGTTCAGGGAGGATACATGAATCTCACTCAAAAGAGGAAATAAAATAGACATTGGAGATGGATGGAGGGAGGGAGTGAACTGGGCCATATTCACTTGTCATATTATTTCATAGTGCTGAAAAGGGAATAACTGCAAATTTGAAGTCAACAATTTGTGAGTTGCCTGCCAAGAGTAAAAACCACAAAGAGTCAACTATGTCTCACTATTTAAGAAAGCTAAGGTTAGAGCTTATTATTAGGTGTCACATGTGATAAGATATTAGAGCTATATGGAAGAACCTGAGGTGGATATCATTGTAGCAGACATTATACAAATCCTTCAGAAGTCCCTTGGAGTTGGTACTTAGGTGGCAACCTGAAAAAGGAGAAAGAACCAAAGATGTAAAGGTGAGTGACTGCTAGGCTAAGCTGACGGTGTTATACAGATTGTTCAGCTGCTCCAAGACTCACATAGAATTTATGGAAGTGATGTCTTCCAGCCACAAGGAAGGCTTAAAAGACATATAATTTAGGAAGCATGGTTCTCTGCAACTGAAGGGCATGTTCAAATGTAAAGTCAGCTTCTTGATCACATTTAAGAATTCAGTATTAACCAAAAGACTAAGTGAGAACCAAATCCCTAAGCTTTGGTTAATTATGAAAATGTCAAAAATCCCAAAGATAATGGCACAATACACTTGGACTTCATTAGAGTAACTTGTGTTATCCATTAGGCTACTGAAATATCTCAATAATATGGGAAAACATATGCAGTTTCATTTCTCAGCCATGAACTTCATTTAGTTTGAATCAGAACTAGAGGGCTACTGTCAGATAAAAATAAATCTCTATGTCTATGTAATACATATGTGTATAAAATAACATTTTATATAATATGTAAATTCTGACATTCATATGTATATATGAAAAAATTAAGTACATCTATTATAGGTATAAGTTCATGGTAGCAGAATTAGGCTGCCCAAAAATAAGAAGTTTCTTCACTGGCATTTTCTTTGTTATTGATAGGATTGGCCACAAGATAAATACTTTCCTATTAATGATGTATAATCATGAGCTACTTTTCCAAAATAAAGTGTTTTCTCATTTAGTGTTGTGGATTACAATCCCATAACCACAAAAATACCTAGGAATAAATGAAGAAATACAAACATAGTGATACACGGATATACATGAAGGTAGTAATTCAGAACAGCAGTGTGACATTACGCTCTTGACATCTGTGTAGTTACATTTGGCAACAGTTTTATTAAAATGCATGAGTGTAGTAACCCCCTCACTACAGAGGCTTGTTGATTGAATTCTAACACAAGGGGACACCCGATTATAGCCCTCAAAGAGATTTCAATCTAATAAGCTTTATTTGAAGTTCTTGGGGCTAGTTCTCCCAAATTTAATAAAAGATGGGCTAGTGTCTCCCAGAATATAAATGGCTCTTAAGAACCACAAACATTAGAAGTAAATTTATTAAATTTACTAATATCTTGGTCAGGTAACTGAGACAGTGAACATGTCAGACTGAGTTGATTAAATACATCTGAAGTTTAGAAATAAGTAGAGTGTGGAAGTCGTTTTGAGTTTCTCATCATGCAGCCAAGTTCTGCTTACCTCCATATCCCCTCAGATCTGCCCTTTGCCCCTGCAACATCCTCCTCATAATAAAATAACAGTGTGTATGTGTGTGTGTATGCGTGCACACACACACACATACACACACACATACACACTGTGTGTGTGTGTATGCGTGCACACACACACACACACACACACACACACACACACACACACACACACACACACAGAGAAACCCACGAAACATCTTACCGTGGAAAGCAGTAGTATGTCACAGTGTGTCCCAGAGTATATTTCTGTCCACATATCTTCATTGGCAGATATTCATTGGTCTGGTTACAGATCAGGGGCTTCTGTGACACCATCATTATTGGAGCCTCATTAGGACTCCTCCAAGTTATCCTGTTGTTGCCCTGTATCATGGAATAATAATGTTTTCTTTCATGCTATAAGGTTTTCTTTTGTCAAATAAAGGCAACTTTAAATAAGGCAGAGAAGAGGTGGCAGGCACATATGAGAATGAGAATTCTCCTATGGTTCTGAAGCAAGGAGCTCTTATGTGTTGTCTGCCAGAATAAAGGTAAAATTCCCCGGAGGCAGACATCAGATTTGATTTCCACTTCTAGAGAAAAAAATTAGAAAGGCTCCTAATTGAAGAAGGAAACCTTATGGAACCAATCATAAGCCAATGAAATAGATTTCCTTCCCTAAGGGGAAAGAATGGAAATGTTAGCAAGATTACAAAAAACTAGTTTTAGGGAACTAATTGTGTCAAACTTTGCATCCACAAAAACAAATGGAGGAACTTCTCTTGCAATATGGAGTTTTTTGAAAGTTGGATCTTATAGAACTGTTGAAATGAATTCTATTCTTGAAACAAGGGCCCATTGCACTCATGAACTCACAGCAGCCTGCACAAGAGTGGCACAAGATGAAGCTAGTCAGAAGTTCACCATGCATGGTGGGCAGTGTCTGTGAAACCCTAGTTAAGAAACCTTTGGAAATTCAGTGATTCTAGCACAGGGAGAGTCACGTTTTTCAGGAGTGTCACACTGGTAGGTTTCACATACTCCCGTGAATGGGCCTATACCTCTCCATATACCCGCAAAATTACTGGTCTCAGTTACTTTAAAAAAATAATCTGACATGAAGTTGGGAGAGGTATTTGCTGACGTAGATCAGTGGGGACCAGAAGGGTCAGGGGGTCTGAATATCAAAGTATGTTATACACATGTATGTAATTCTCAAAGAATATGTAGGACCAAATTTTAAGAAGGGAATTTCATTACAAAAATGTGCTTTCTTTCTCTCACTTGATTACGATTAGAATACTTGAAAACTAATGATATAATGGTAGAACAAAATTAATTTCTATCAGCCAGGAATAAAGTATTTAGAGGAGTATGTTTTCAGAGATGTGTGAAAGGTGTGACTCAGTTGCTATTCATACATTTTTCCTTTATACAGTCTACAGGCATAAACTGAAGCCCTACTGTGTGCAAGGCATCCCTCGAAAGGTGTGACTAAGTCCTTATTCACACTTTTTCATTGATGTAAACTGAAACCCTACTGTGCACAAGGCATCAAGGTGAGTCTCAGTAGTTATTCACACGTTTTCATTCATGCACACTGAAGGTATAAACTGAAACCCTACTGTGCACAAGGCATCACTCACCAGTGAGATGCAAATAGTGTCTTTCCTTGTGATATTACATTCCTAAAATGTAAGTGCTGATAGAATAACACATTTGTCTTCATCGGAAAGAAAAAAATATATAAATACACAGAAAAGAAAAGAAAACCCGACTTTAATCTTGTCTCTGAAAAAGCAGTAGAGCATAATTTTACGAACTACAACCGAATGAGTCTTCTGATGTTTCTTTTTCTTATCTGCCTTTTGGTTAAACTTTAAAAAATTGCAGCTAGCATACAAAGGTCATGGTTGCTCAGTGGAATGCTATTATAGGTGATTCCGGTGATGGATGTCCTCTGTGACTTTCCTTTCTTAACTGATTTTACTCTCACTTCCCGAATGGTTCCCAGAGGATCTATGACTCAAGCCTTGGCCCTCTCAGAAGTTTCATATTTACACCACGAGCTATCTATGTCTGGGAGTATCAAATGAATGCTTTGCTCATATGGCAAACCTCAGATATATCAAAGTGAGTCTGCTGTTGTCTTTCCCTCTGCATTTCATCATGGTTTGCACAGGCCTGACACTCTGATGTCTGATTTAATGCATACAAAGTTATGTTCCCTGCTTCTTCTTATAATCCAGAAGCCTACCGAACACAATGACTTCTTTTTTTCTAAGCATAAATTATCTCTCTGGTTAATGCACTTATTTTCAACTCTGTAGCCATTGTTCCCTTTTCAGAAACATCACGCTTGCCACTATAACAGCAACCTAACTGGTCTCTCTGCTCAGTGCTGGCATCAGATTATTTCCTTATAAGAGATGATGGATATGTGTACGCACCAAAGGCCTGGCAGAACATCAAACCTGACTATGATCAGAACCTCTTGTGCTCTTTCCAAACTTGACCCCTGCTTTATTCTCTCATAATACTTCAAGCTGTAGACAGCCCATTGAGAGTTCCCAGGGCATGTCTGCGCTCTTTTCTTTTGTTCGTGATGTTCTCTTGGTGCACACCTGGTAAAATACCATTCACTCCTAAATTCCCCACCATAACTGCAACTGAATTATTTTCCTCTGATGTCTACAGCCATTCCTTTCTTTTCTACAAAAGCAGGAACCACTTGGGTTATTTCAGGCAACCCTCTTTTGTGTTACACACACACACACACACACACACACACACACACACACACACACACACAATGCCCACGGACTATAACACCAACATGTGATTGTTTGTATTGTGTATGTGTTTTCATGTGTGTCTGCATACATGTGAACTTTTTTGTTTGCATTCATCACTGCATAGTAGGATAGCTTTCAAGATACAATGCCATAATTGAATAATTATTACTAATTAAAAAATTTATTCATATTTTATTTGGTGTAATGAATTTCCTTTTAATTCTAAATATTTTAATGTATTTTATTACCTTTATAAGACAAGGTCTCACAAAGTAGTCCCTATTGTTCTGGAGCTTATCATATAGACCTAGCTGACCTCAAACTCGCAGAGATCCTCCTGCCTCTGCTTCTCAAGTGTTGAGATTGAGGCATTTGCTGTCATGCCTGTGTTGTGTACATATTGCTAAAATGTGTACTTCAGTGCTTGAGGATTTACCAGTATAAACAAGTAGTCTGTGGAACAAGGATCAGGAAAATGAAAAACCTTGCCAATGGGTTGGCAGCCATTCCCAAGATGAATAGCAAACAAATTCCTGAATAACTTGATGAGAGCTTTCAGCTGAAATTTAGGCACTTTCTAAATCTACTAAGGGCACAAAAATGAGGTTGTATAGTTTTTTTTAAAAACTGTGTTATGTATATTGAAGTTTTTTTTTGTTAACCAAGATAACATAACACTACAATATTTTCTTTAGTTCAATCTCTATGCCATAAAACCTCATAACCCCTACAGAATTATAAAATGTAAACATATTACAAGAAATATGTAATAACACAGCAAAGTAAAACACTTAGTTAAATATTTTGCTATCCTTTTAAGACTAATTGACTTCCATCCAATTTGTGGTAATTTCATTTACACAATATCATTTCTTATAATTAATCACATTTCACATGTTACATCTCCTTTGAAAGCCTTGATTGTTAAATCTCATCCACAGTTGGAGTAAATAAATTCATTTTGGCATTAAAAGGACAATAAAGGTTCTCTCTTCTTTAGCTGAGTCTGAAATAGCTTTTTCATTTGGTGATGTATATTGAATTTTCCATTTTATGACATTCCATGGCATCACACCTATAAATGCAGTTTGGGGATTTGCTTGTTCTTTCGTAGCTGTCCCTCACAGGGCACTAATGCAGACAGTGTGTTCAGACCTCACTTTCTTAAATATGTTTTAAGTTGGTTATTCAATTTTTAAAGATGTGACTCAATAGGTCAAGACTTATATATGGAAATCTCATGAACTTAGAACTTTAAAATCATGGATGAATCATTTCATGACTTATAAACACAACCTGTTCCAAGCAAATGACCAGTGAAGGTGATAAGGACTTGTGCCTGACAGCACTCCCAGGATGCTCTTCATCTCCAGAGTTGAAACTGAACCGACAAGTTCTTCACATTGTCATAAATCTGCTTCCTTCTGTTTATAGAGAAAAGAATATGACTTGGGGTCCACTCATTGCATCATTCTCAAAATATCGCTTTATGTGTTCATACAAAGTTCCAGAATTAGCACATTCCAGGTAACTATTCCCTTTTAGGCTTTGAGAGTCTTTCTCTCACAGTTCATTTGGCAGGCTAGATGCACATATACCACAAGACTCAGACTTCTCTCTTTGTTCTGTGACCATAGGAACAGATCTTCAAGTTATGGAGAGTAACCCAGAAAAAAGGCAATAGCTGGTAATTTTTGGCAGTCTATAGGAACTCACTGGCTAATAATTCTAATAGAGGAAGCCCACTCTTGACATTGGGCTATTATTTTTGTTAGCCTATGGTATCTAGTAGGAGTATTATCACCCTACTATAGGATAACACCATTTTAACCCTTAACAATTTGTTCATAAATAAATATATATTCATATATTCACATACACATATGGAAAGTATCTACAATGGTAGGCTTTCTTTTTCTTTTCCTTTCCTTTCCTTTCCTTTCCTTTCCTTTCCTTTCCTTTTCTTTTCTTTTCTTTTCTTTTCTTTCTTTTTTTTTCTTTTCTTTTTTCTTTCTTTGATTTTTCAAGACAGGGTTTCTCTGTGTAGCCCTGGCTGTCCTGGCACTCATTCTGTAGATCAGGCTGGCCTTGAACTCTGCCTCCCAAGTGCTAGGATTAAAGGTATAAGCCACCACTGCCCGGCAATGGTAGGCTTTCCATGGTGCTATTTTTAATTTTTTTTACTATTATTTAACACTTTCTGTACTCCCTCATCTACACTTTACTCCCTTCTGTCACCCCAGTTTAACTCTTTGTGTTCAATTTATCTTCTTTAAGCATGTGTATAACTTTGTTCTCCCTTCCATCCTTTGATAGCCAAACACTCCGTGGCCTTTTACTGATTTCCTGACCTACATGATTATTCCAAGTGTAAGAAATACATATCTGAATATCCAAAGCTAACATCTACAGATAAAATGGAAGCATTTGTCATTCTGAGACTATATAACTTCACTCAAAGTAGTTGTTTAAGATCCATCCATTCATTGAGTTGTAACTTTCATAATTTCCTACTTTAACAGATGAACAGTATTCTATTGTATAAACAAAGCACAATTTGATTATCCACTCATCAATTAATGGACAGGCAGGCTGTTTCCATTTCCTGATTTTGGGGAAAATAACAAAAATATATATGGATGAGCAAGTGTTTAAGAAGTAAAGTGTTTAAGAAGTGTTGATGATATATCTGCTTAATGTGGTAGATCTATTTGTAGCTTTGTGAGGAATCTCTGCATCAATATCTATAGTGGTTCTTCTTATTTATAATTCCACCAGCAGTAAATAAGTGGTCCCCTTTCTCCATATCCATGCCAGATTTATCATTTCTTTGTAAATTTATTTTTTATTTTTGAGGTTACAATATAATGAAATAATTATACCCTTTTCCTCCATCCCTCCAAGCAAACACCCTGATCCCTTGGGTTTTTACAATCGTTCCACTCCTCTTTGGTTTTGGTAAATGTATTTGTTCATGCTGAAATCTACAACTTAGCATTTTGCTCGGTTAAGTTTTCTGAAGTGGTCTCTGTCTGTTGTAATGGGAAGTTTCCCTGATGAAGGGCAAAGAGTACACTTCTCTGTGGGCATAAGTCAGCTCATTAGTGTAATTAGAAAATTTGCTGGTTTAGTAAAGTGGAAATAGTAGGTTCTGTAAGATTCATGAGTTCACTAGCCATTTCCTAGATTGTAAAAGTGGGTGTGGATATGTGTGTAGGTTATTTTTTATAGGAACAGTTTTATAACTGAATGAGTTTTAAAAATCTCATAACAAGTGCTTGGAGACATGCTTATAAGTGAAGAGCTTTCTCTGTTATTCTAGAAGAACAAAATTAAGTTCCCATATGAAAATTTTAATTTATACATGGAAATTACCAAAATGTAGATAAAACTATTTTAAAATTCACAATAAAAACTAAATATATGGCTGAGAAAGAAATTAGGGAAACAACACCCTTCACAATAGTTACAAATAATATAAAATACCATGGTGTGACTCGAAGCAAGGGAAGATCTGAATGATAAGAACTTCAAGTCTAGGGAGAAAGAAATCAAAGATCTCAGAAGATGGAAAGATCTCCTATGCTCATGGATTGGCAGGATTAATATAGTAAAAATGGCTATCTTGCTGAAAGCAATCTACAGATTCAGTGCAATCCCCATCAAAATTCCAACTCAACTCTTCATAGATTTAGAAAGAGAAATTTCCAAATTCATCTGGAATAACAAAAAACCCAGGGTAGCAAAAACTATTCTCAACAATAAAAGAACTCTGGTGGAATCACCATCCCTGACCTCAAGCTGTACTACAGAGCAATAGTGATTAAACAAACAAACAAACAAACAAACAAACTGCATGGTATTGGTACAGTGACAGGTAGATCAATGGAATAGAATTGAAGACCCAGAAATGAACCCACACACCTATGGTCACTTGATCTTTGACAAAGGAGCTAAAACCATTCAGTGGAAAAAAGACAACATTTTCAACAAATGGTGCTGGCTCAACTGGTGGTTATCATGTCGATGAATGCGAATTGATCCATTCTTATCTCCTTGTACAAAGCTCAAGTCCAAGTAGATCAAGGACCTCCACATAAAACCAGATACACTGAATCTTATAGAGGAGAGAGGAGGGAAGATCCTCAAACATATGGGCACAGGGGGAAAATTCCTGGACAGAACAACAATGGCTGTACTGTAAGATCAAGAATCAACAAACTGGACCTCATAAAATTGCAAAGCTTCTGTAAGACAAAGGACACTGTCAATGAGACAAAAAGGCCACCAACAATATTTAGAAAAGATCTTTACCAATCCTATATCCAATAGAGGGCTAATATCCAATATATACAAAGAACTCAAGAAGTTAGACTCCAGAGAACCAAAGAACCCTGTTAAAAACGGGATACAGAGCTAAACAAAGAATTCTCAACTGAGGAACACCGAATGGCTGAGAGGCACCTATAAAAAGGTTCAACATCTTTAGTCATCAGGGAAATGCAAACCAAAACAACTCTGAGATCCTACCTCATACCAGTCAGAATGGCTAAGATTAAAAACTCAAGGGACAGCAGATGCTGGCGAGGATGTGGAGAAAGAGGAACACTCCTCCATTGTTGGTGGGAATGCAAGCTGGTACAACCACTCTGGAAATCAGTCTGGCAGTTCTTCAGAAAATTGGACATAGTACTAACAGAGCATACAGCAGTACAACTCCTGGGCATATATCCAGAAGATGCTCCAACATGTATTAAGGACCCATGCTCCACTATGTTCATAGCAGCCTTATTTATAATAGCCAGAAGCTGGAAAGAACCCAGATGTCCTTCAACAGAGGAATTGATACAGAAAATGTGGCACGTTTACACAATGGAGTACTACTCAGCTGTTAAAAACAATGAATTTATGAAATTCTTAGTCAAATGGATGGATCTGGAGGATATCATCCTGAGTGTGATAACCCAATCACAAAAGAACAGATATGATATGCATTCAATGATAAATGGATATTAGCTCAGAGGCTCAGAATACCCAAGATATAATTCACAAACCACATGAAACACAAGAAGGAGGAGAACCAAAGTGTGGATACTCTGAAACTTCTTAGAAGGGGGAACAAAACACCCATGGAAGGAGTTACTGAGACAAAGTGTTGAGTAGAGACTGAAGAAATGAACATCCTGAGACTGACTCATATATAATCACCAAACCCAGACACTGTTGTGGATGCCAACAAGAGCTTGCTGACAGGAGACTGATATACCTGACTCCTGTGAGGCTCTGCCAGTGCCTGGCAAATACAGAAGTGGATGCTTACAGTCATCCGTTGGACTGAGCATAGGGTCCCCAATGAAGGAGTTAGAGAAAGGACCTAAGGAGCTGAAGGGGTTTGCAGTCCCATAGGAGGAAAAACGATATGAACTAACCAGTACCCCCCAGAGTTCCCAGGGACTAAACCACCAACCAAAGAATACACATGGCTCCAGTTGCATATGTAGCAGAGGATGAGCTAGTCGGCCATCAATGGGAGGAGAGGCCCTTGATCCCCAGTGTGGGGAATGCCAGGGCCAGGAAGGGGTAGTGTGTGGGTTGGTGAGCAATACTTAGTTTTGAAGAATATAAATTTTTATAAAATTTGATAGTGTTAAGTCAGCTATATTTTTTTCCAGAGTATGTAGCTAGGTGAATTCTGCCATAAGATTTTTTTTTAAAAAATTATTTTTAAATGTGTGTACATAGTACCTTTATCTTGTCTCTGCATGGCCATGTTGTATATGCATCGTCTTACCAACTAAGCACAAGGACTGTGTGGAAGCTGTTGAAAATTAGTTATTCAAAGAATATAGTCTTAGATTCTTGTTGCTGTGAAAAATACAAATCACCCTGAAAAGGTCAACTCGACTACAAAAGGGTTTTATTTAAGCCCACTGTTGAAGGGTGAACCTATCACCACAGAGCAAGAAAGTAGCAAGATTTTGAAGCAGTTAGTCACATGACATACTGAAGAAGGAAAGAGATAGGCTGGTACTTACCTATGCTCCTTCTTTCAAACAAATCAAGACAATCTCTTACACACATCTCCAGAAGCTAACTTAATCTAAGTCATCCTCACAGGTGGGCCTAGATCCTTCTCTCTTGGATGATTCAAGATTCTGTCAAGTGGACAATCCTCACCATCACATATCCCATGATTTACATGTGAATATTATATGTAATGATCTCGGGGACATAGACCAAATTTGGCCATAGAAACAGTTCTTCAATGAAAGAGCTGCAATGGACAATTGTGTCACAAAGCATGGATAAAGAACAAATGTGTCAGTCAAATGAAAGTAAAGCAAATAAAAAAAAAATAAGGCATCACCAGTTGTTTTTTGAGATTAATATCTAATTAGCGAGAGAAAACCAGAGCTAAAGTGACCAAGGATTTCTTTGTGTTTTTGTTAGACTTTCCTTGAGAAGGAAAGCTCTTGTTATACATTCAGAAGATGTCCTTTTAAAGAATCTGGAAACTCTTCAGCAAATGATGTGCAAAATTGGAGTAAAAATGAAAAGCTCTTCATTATAGTTACATGATTTTAAACTGAATCTTGTCTCCTCTACCCCACCCCTCTACTCTTCTCTGCAATTCACCATCAGAATCTGTAGCAAATGCAGAAGCAACCATCGCAGGAGTGACCAACAGGGATGTCATACATTCAATGAAAAAGAAGGGAAGGAATAATTTGAACACACTTGTTCAGTACATTATTGTAAAAACATTTACTATAACATATTTAAGTCATTTATGTAAGTAAACTTTTATAAATGAAAGCTAAACGTGTTTTTAATTTGATATCACATGTTAAAATCTCTAATGAATGATTATTGAACTTTTCATTTTTTCTTTAATTTAAAATGTGACTGCACATTTTCCGTCTTTCCTTTCTTTCTTTTACTTACACCCATGTACCCCATCCGATCCCTCTTTCAACTTCATAGCCTCTGGATATATGTGTATATGTGTGTATACACACACACACACACACACACACACACACACATATATATTCACACACACACACACATATATATGGTTATGTATATATGTATAACTACACACACACACACACACACACACACACACACATATATATATATATATATATATATATATATGGTTACTGTGTTTTTAACTAGATGTGCTGTTTTCAGTCTCATTATATGATCCAATCTCATTATCAAGTTATATATTTTAGTTAAAAATAAAACTTTTCTTCTGTAAATTTATTAGTATACTATGTAAACATTTTATGTGTCTCCTTTTCATACTTTTAAATAAAACATACTTTTAAATAAAATCTAGAGAGGTTAAATTTTATGGTTATCTAAAAAATTAGCCTAGAAATAAAAGGAATATATACTTTTTTGTGTGATATCACATAAAACTGGAATAAAAACTCTCGGAGCTGGGCGTGGTGGCGCACGCCTTTAATCCCAGCACTCGGGAGGCAGAGGCAGGCGGATTTCTGAGTTCGAGGCCAGCCTGGTCTACAAAGTGAATTCCAGGACAGCCATGTTCTATACAGAAAAACCCTGTCTCGGAAAAAAAAAAAAAAAAAAAAAACCTCTAAGATATTATATTTTCCTATTGGGCCAGGACTCACTTCATTTGTGACATGGCATTTGATTTTTTTTATGACAGACGATGTCATTTTCTTTTACTATTGCATTATTTATTTTTAATGTCTTTAAATTGTTATAAAAAGTGATGAACACAAAATTTCAAAAAAGCATTAGATCACTTGCATTGGAATACAATAGTCTTATCATTCCCGGCCTTGATTGATCGTTGAGGTCAATCGCCATTTCAACAGCAATATTGTAAATATAATTCATGAATTAATTCATTTTGTCTATGCACTAATGAGTAACAAATAGGTAAAGGTAAGGTTTGAAGTTTATGCAAGAGATTGTAGATTCACATGTAAATTTAGAAATTCATAGCTTTTGAAACTATAAAAATGATTATCTAAAAATTTCAATTTTCATTTAATAATTTATATTATGCATTATATATAATATACATCAGTCTTTTAATGTGTGATGAGTGAGGCTGTTTCTTAGAGAGGAAGTAGATTCAATGACAGTAAAAAGAAACTAAACAGCAAAAGCTATGGGAAGGTTTTTTGACACATTGAATGCCAAGAGTAGAAGCAGAGAGAATTGAGGCAACAGTGGAAGGCATTTGACTTAAAAAAGAGGCATGAAATGTTGATAATCATCTAGTTCAAATAGAATCTTCTTCAATGGGTTAAGAGGTGCCTTAATTAAAGGGTATAATAACAAGTCATTAAGAATCAGGTTAATACTATGTCTATTCAGCAGCAGCAAAATAGTAGGCTCTCCTCTGTGACCTGTGCAGCCACAAGCCTCATCTTGAGAAGCAGGATTTAAGTTCAATCAGAATGCTGCTGATTACTGCATAATGATCACGTCACTATTGTAGCAGGCCAGTCATCACTATAGATTACTGGGCTCACAATCAGGTATGATTGACCCTTACTCTTCTCCTCCAGTACATGCATAGTTCCTCCTTGAACTACTAAAGCCAACGGCAAGAGGTGAAGTTTCTAGGACAGTAACTGTCATAAAAAAAAAAAAAAAAATCAAATGCCATGTCACAAATGAAGTGAGTCCTGCCCCAATAGGAAAATATAATATCTTAAGTTTTTATTCTAGTTTTATGTGATATCACACAGAAAAGTATATATATGTATGTAAATGAAACCACACTTATACTATTTTCCCACCCACTAGAATAGAAGAAATAAAGACTCACAGTGCCAGAGGGGGATATAACAATTGAAACTGTCCTACATTACTGTTCTAATATAAAATTGCAATCATATTGGAAAACAAACAAGTTTGATAAGATCCTATGACTTTGAACAGGCATTTTCTTCATGACCCAGTGATCCGAACTCAAGGTGTTTCACATGAGGAATTAAATATGTTTCAGTGAGGAATTATCATTGAACACAAATATTCGTAGAGAATTTACAAGCAGCTTTATTTGTAATAGTCAACAACTTAAATGCAAACAGATGTTTGATTGGAACATAAATGACTAAATATGACATTGATCCATCCCACACAACATCAACACAAAGAATGCAACTTTATGCATCACACTGAGTGAGGAAAAAAACAAACACCTTCATATGTTTCAATTTGCATGGAGTTTGGATGACATTGCTCAGGTACAATCGAAACAGAGTGGAGAGAAGACATTTGACCTACTGGCCCCATGAGATTATATTTGCGGCGAAGAATAGTTTCTATATTTGAATGACCTTAGTTGTAGCACAGATGTATGACCTTAGTTGTATTACACAACCGGTTATAGTTAAAACAGATCAGTCTGTGCACATAGTGGGCCATACATTTTCACATAAATCTCTACAGCGGTTTCTTTAAATTATGTGCCTCTTCTATATTTCATTCCCTTTTATCCACTTGAGAAATTATAATCACACAAATGGGGACGGCAAGTGCATGTCTTCCCTAGAGTGCTTTTAATTTCATGATGGTATATCAGTTAGTCAAAGGAAATGAATTTTATGATATTAGCATACCGAATATAATGCTTCTTGCTACTCACTCTGTCCTTCTTTCTTACCCTCCCCTCCTTTCCTCCTGTGTTTCCACATCCTTATAGAATACTCCTATTTTTTTTTCAATGTCACTGTGAAGATGGAAGTCTTCATGGCAGTGTCTATAAGGCTGTGAGAGACCACACTGTAATGGTAGCTATTTGGGGGCAGGATTGATGTTCTAGCCCTGATCAGGTCTCACCATGGGACTGTCTGAGCTAATCCTATCCTGAAAGGAAAACAAAAAAAAAAACAAAAAACAAAAAACAACAACAAAAAAATCTAGCTCCAATTTAAGGTGTCAGTTCAGACCAAAGAGAAGCAACCCAAGCACATAGCAGCAGCATCAACACTTCTCAGTATATTACTGAGATGAAAAATTACAGTGGACTATGGGAGCCACTATCATTTCAGTCAGCCTCCAGGGACAGCACACTTTAAATTGGTACTCTAAAGTTACCTATGAATTTTAGCTGAAACTTTCTGAAGATTTTAATTTCCTTAGAAATGCAGTAATATTAAGCACAAGACAGCTAAAAAATAGAGAAAGGAAGAGTTAATATAACCGCATAACATCCATATAGAGCTTTGTGTAGGACATTAGGGTAAAGAGACAAATCAATTTAATTTCACCAATTAGCATAATCCTACATACATAGCTAGACACAAAACAAGATGCGTGGTACCTGGGCATGGAACAGAACAATGCCTGTCTCATCTTCTGCAGACCCAATTGTGCTAGCTTGAGAGAACATCAAAAGTGAGGCTTTGCTGTGTACAACCAATCACAGATTCTGTTGTTCATTCTCATTATGAAATTTTTCCCTCTCTTTGGAGAGCTCTGAATTCCTTTTGTTCTTGTCCAAATCACCTGGTATGAAACACAAAGCTTTACATATGAATTATCAATAATTGCCCAAGAGATTAAAACCAATTTGGCTCAAGTCATGTCAGGATACATCTGTCTTCATCATCATTTATATATATATATATATATATATATATATATAAAGTGATTATACTTAAGGTTCTGCCAATGTTTATTTTAAGATTAATTTATAAATAGTGCCAAACTTACTAGAAGATGAAGGTTATTAAGTTAAAATATTACCATGTTTCAATCCTCTTGGAGGTGGATGACTTTTAGATATTAGGTGTAATTCTTATAAAAGTTAGCATTTGTTTTTATTTAGGAAGAAACATTTTCTGGAAGACATCTGAAAGAGAAAGCACATTGGTACTCTTGGGAGGCAGCAAGCACATATGTTCTCTACACAGACTAAGTTAAACCTATCCTACATGGAAATGTTTAAGTACATTGTCAGCATGCATGATGTCATACTAGCCCACTGAATTATCCAGTATAGTAGCCAGAGCCTAAACCTCCAGTGTTCATTAATAACTATGACCACACAAAAATTAGAATTCCTATCACAAAAGCCCTTATCAGAAACCCGATAATGGTTTTTCAGCTTAGCATTTTGCTTCTCATAATATACCTAGAGACTTAAAGCAATGACTTTTGACCCAAGTAATTTTCTTGTAAAATGAAAGTGAATTGGATGATGAAAACTAGGCAGAGAATACTAAAGAATTCAATTACACTTTCTGACTTAAGTTGTTAATCTAGTTTTTTTTTTTTTTTTTCTATTTGTGATACGGGAAGCAGCTATATTATATAGAAAGCAGCTCTATTATTCAGAGTAAATATTGCTGATAGAGAAGAAAAGGCTGTACTTCGTCACATTATCATTCATGCACGCACATTCACAAGGTCCTGGATTTACTGTTTGACAGTTTCAATTAAATATCATTTGAATAAAACAAGGAAGTTTTACTTTAATCCACTGATGTTATAGTACTGGACTCCATACCCATATCATATTATCAAAAGCATAACATACATTATCGGTATATGTGCAATGAATATTCATTGATTTAAAGCATATGTATTGGGAAAAAACAAGGAATAGATAATGTACACATTATTTCTATAAAAATGAAGATTAAAAAAATTAATAAAACCCAACTCACTCCAGAACCAAGCTCAGGATAATCACCCTTGCTTGAAACTCAGACCATCATTTTCATCCCTATTGCAACTCATAAGAAACCAATTCAATATCTAGTGGCCAGTGTAGCATTCCATTTTCATAAAAGTGCAAGAGACAGCTCAGGTTTGCTGGTAACTTACTCTCACTCTAAATGAGACATGACTGCAAGTTGTACGTGAAGACTGTTTAGGAAACCTGGTGAGCTGGATGGGGTGGGAATCATAATTTGTGAGTTAGGTGTGTAGGGAGCAGATACCAACTCATGCTTTCCATTCTGTCATTTTCCCCTCAGCTCCTTAGTATAGACAGTACCTGGCTTCCTGTGGCCTCATCTCTCCTGTTAGCTGAGACTGACAACTGGAATTTGTAGAGTTTCTTACTGCACTTCATCCTGTAGTTCATGCCTTTTTACCTGTGGGTGGTTTCCTGACTTACTGGATAGGGTTGCCCTGGATAGGATTGCTCGGTTTGGAGTCGCCATTTTTATTTTCTGTCACAGTCTCTGGCTTTTGGTTTTTTTTTTTTTTTTTTTTCAAATTTTTTTATTAGATATTTTCTTAATTTACATTTCAAATGCTATCCCAAGAGTTCCCTCCCCCATCCCCGCCCTGCTCCCCTGCCCACCCACTCTCACTTCTTGGCCCTGCCATTCCCCTGTATTGGGGCATATAAAGATTGCAATACCAAGGGGCCTCTCCTCCTAATGATGGCCAACTAGGCCATCTTCTGCTACATATACAGCTAGAGACACGAGTTCTGGAAGTTCTGGTTAGTTCATATTGTTGTTCCTTTTCTAGGGTTGCAGACCCCTTTTGCTTCTGAGGTTCTATCTCTAGCTTCTCCATTGTGGGCCCTGTGTTCCATCATATAGATGACTGTGAGTATCCACTTCTGTACGGGTCCTTTCAGTAAACACTTGCTGTCCTATGCAATAGTGTCCTTCTGCTGTGTTGCTTCACTTAGCTCTGATATGAGGGTCCATGCCTAGTTTTTACTCTTGCTTAATGCAATATTCATCAAATAATTCATACATCAAGGGGTAATTTGACTACCAAGACAGTATTTAAGAAATATAGTTTTATAGTTGAGATCTGGATATTATGCCTCCCATGGATCTGGGCAAATGTTAAAAAAATTCTGCCTAGGGTGTGAGCACCAGTGGTCACTAGAAGTAAGGGTGCAGACGTTTTCACCTATGTCGTATAAAATTTTGCTTAAGTGTCATTCCGCAGAGTTATTTCTACCTCTGGGTTTTCAAGCTGTAATTATTGTCAATGATACAAATAATCAAACAGACTCCAGCAAATAAGACAAACTTGACCAACCACAGAAACATATTACCATTTATATGAAATGTAGTCATTTGAAATAAACTTTAAAAAAAATCAAGTAAGCAATCCTATAATTACTTCAATAATTTCAAAGTCTAGTAGGCAAAGACTTATTAAGAAATCATGAATTGACTGGGAATGGTGGCTCATTCGTTTAATGCCCAAACTGCAGAGGCAGGTGGGTCCCTTAGTTCAAGGCCAGCCTGTTTTACAAAGAACATTCCAGGACAGCCAGGGCTATTCAAAGAAATGCTGTCTCAAAGCACAAGAAACCAAAACCAACCAACAAAACAAAACAAAACAAAAACAAAAACAAAAGAAAAAAAAGAGAGAAAGGAAGGAAGGAAAGAAGGAAGGAAGGAACTGTGAATTGTCACAAAAGGTAACACTCAAGGTTAAAATTATTCTGTTTGAAGAATGCAAATATCAAGAGCTATAATCAAATGAAATTATCTCTGCTGTACTTGTGACAATGGAGATGGTCCTTGGGATGATTTCATTACTCACAAACAAAAATCAGAGAGAAGAGAAAAAGGCACATTTTGATTGACTCACTATTTTTTTTTTTTTAAAAACGTGATCTGTTCTCTAAATGTTTTCAGATGTTTAAAAGCTGTCTATAAATGTTTATTTCACTTAGAGATTTTTTTAAACACAAGTTCTCGACAACTAATGTAAACTGTCAATTATTTAAATGTGCAATTGTAGAGAAAGCATGTCTATTTAAAGACCAAGACAGTCTCCATGGAGAAAGGTACACTGTTACTTTTCAATGAAAGGATTAATGGGAGACTGGAAGCACTCAGGAGACTCCAGTTGTGAGGTGCTAAATGCGTTTCCACACCTGTGCTTTGGATGGTTTTGCGACTGCAGCTCATTGACATGTTATATAAACACTGTACACATTACTTCTTATAATTTAGTTTATACCTGTTAACATTTAATGTTCCCATATCCAAAACTAATCCATATTCTTACATTCAAAATGATTGGTAAAGAGAACCTTACTCTTATGCTTTAGTGTCAATATAAACAGCCTGTTCATTCAGGCGGTGTGTGTGTGTGTGTGTGTGTGTGTGTGTGTGTGTGTGTGTGATTTGATAATTGGTACTTAGTTTCACTAACAGCTTGGCTTCTTAAAAATTAATATATCATCTATCATCCCCATTATCAGGTATATATTTTTATGATCAGAACCATTATTATGACATCAATAAGTGATAAAAAATACCTAAAAATAGCATGATTAGTATGTAATTTACAGGAAATTAAAACTGTCTTTGTTTGATATTCACTAAAGGAAATAAGACAGTTAAAGGGGTACTGATGGGGTCAGTTAGTCTGGTTAATGAAAGGAAAATACACACACATTTTTTTTTTTTCCTGTTTGGCAAGTATAAAGGATTGGATCCTTCTGGAATTAACTTGGATTCTTTATTAAAATCACAAATTAAATAAAGTAGAAAATACAAGTTAAGATGTAAAGTATAGCTGAAATAGTAGAGTACTTCATTTTAAAACTGCGCCAGTTGTCTAGTTACTCTGAAACTTTATTAATCTTTACTATTTATCCTGTTTATTATCTATCTGATTGTTGAATCATTTCTATGGGACTTAAATTTGTATTTGAATATGGTGCTTTCTGACTTGTAAAGTGGCCAGAAGAGCCAGACTAGGTAATATTAAAATGATATGTTTTATAGACATTGGTTAAATAATTAGAAAAAGGTCAAAAGTCATGGATTAAACTGAAGTTTTGGTCACAAGCACTAGGCTGACAGCAGGGATATGACAATGAGCTCTGCAGATGACTTTAGAAAGTTCCCTTCTCACAAGGTCACAATTCGGTGGAACAGAGAGGAAAGCAGAAGGGTGAACTGCAGACTGTGGATGCTGGGACATCCACAGGGACATGGCCTAAGGACACCTGGCTTCACCCTTATCACTCAGTGATACCTGCCACACCCATAGCTAGAGCTCCAGATCTGTGAGACAATAAATAGCTGCTGTCTCATGGTACTTTGTTGAAATTATGACAGAGCTGGCGAAAGGAAGCCAATTCCAGGGAGACATATCATTCAAGGACAAATTCACTGTGTACTATAACTTGAAATAAGAGCCACTTAGAGTTATTTTTGGTACTTGGTTATAAATCATGCAAAGATGAGCCTCTCTACTCATTGTAAACAAAATATGAAAAGACAGCATTTCCTTTGGTTGTTCAATTACTTACAATCATTTTGGCGATGATCACTACAATCACTACAATTGAGTAGTCTTTAATACTGAAGATTGAAAAGACTTGTTAACAATAGCTTAATGTACAGCTCTCATTTCCTATTTCAATCCTTAAAAATAAATAAAAACCCTTTCTATCAAAATGGGTATGACCTCAGGATGGTTAGATAGCTTAGAAGGTTAGCACTTGTTATAAATGTCTAAAGAACTGAGTTCATCCACTGGAACCCAAGATGGAAGGTGCTAACTGACTGGTAAAAGTTGTTCTCTGTCCCCTAGCCTATGTTCTGTGCTCACTTGCTCTTGCTCTCTGTCTCTGTCTCTGTCTCTCTCACACACATACTAAATAAAAATGTAAAAATAAAAGGCATTCTTAATTTCTAATAATTTTATTTTATAATTATTTATCATGGCTATTATTATTTATAAAAAATTATGTACAAGCTTTTCATATCTACAATTTCAAAAAATTGTATAAATACTGCATGCATTATAACTGAAAAGAAATATTAAATATTTCTGTTTTCTAGTGTAAGTAAAGCTATATTTAAGGAAATGTAACAAAATTCTATTAAATAAGAAGCTTAAGAACTGTATGTTGCATTATTGATGTAGCATTTATTAGTGAAAGTAATATTCTAATTGTTGATTACTCTTTACCAGGCTAGATCTAAATTAATACTATTATGCTATTAAGATACTAGAAATTTACTTTTCTAAAATGCTCTTTCTTGACTTTTATAATAAAAAACATTTTATTTTTATTTGTATTTATTATATAGTTTCATTCTCTGAGAATACCATAGAGGTGTTTTTATACATATGAAATAAAACCATTACTGAAATTTATTGCCCAAAACTGATGTATTAGGCAAGATACATGGAACTAAGAAATAAATATGACAAGAGATTTGATAGCGAATGATCTTAAATATGTGATTATATATCACATTTATTATACATTGCATTTTTTAGGTGAATGCATTTTTATTTGTTACTTTGTTCCATATAGTTCATTTTATCAGTTTTTGTTACTGTATTTATACATCTGGAACTCATCACATTGAACAAGTGTTAATGTTCATAGCCAGTATATGAGAGTTTACTGTGAAGAATAAATATTAAGTATATGATCCTAGCTTTGCTACAGTAATAATGTGATGGAAAATATTTAGCACAGATCCTTGCAATATCACATGTCTGAAAAAAAAATCGCCCCCTTCTGCTCTCTTGGAACCTTAAATATCATTAGTCATTACACATCAGAACCCAACATGTACGGATTGTATAAAACTTGGAATGATTGCATTAATGATGTCTAACGATACCTTCCTCTCGTCACCCTTATCCACAGTAAGAGTAGCATTGTAAAATTATTATAACTTTAACCAGAAGCTTTGAGTCTTGAGTGATGGATACATGTAATTAAATTCTGGAACTTCCTTCTCCGTGCTTTGAAGCCACTGATATATGGGAACACTTTAACTGCTCTCAATAGACTTCCATTGTGCTCTTGTCTCAGGAGGATTTCCATATAATTCCAGCACTTCAGCCCGATTGTTTGCACATGGCTGAGCAGAAATAACATATAATTTTACACCAGTATATTTAATATCACAGATTCTTTAATGGACTGACGTGGGGTTGGCAGTAGGAACATATAGACATCATTAGCTTTCGAAGAGATCCGTAATTGAAAAGTCATCCAGCTGACATATGTCATATTATATGCACTGTACTAAGAGAATGAAGCTTTGCAGATATCCTAGAAAGAAAAGAGGAAAACTTATTTATGACCATGTTGAATCCATGGCTACTATGTTTTCTTTAGCCTTTATGAATTGCTTACAGTTTGCAGATTTCTGTCATAAAATTCAACTATTTTCACTAATTCCTAAAAATAGTTAAATTTTAACTCAGCAACTTCCTTATATATTAAGATAGTAAACTACAGATTTACACTGTATGTCTCTATATTATATGTTTCAATATTTTAAACAGGTGCAAAAATTTTTGTGGGTCCAGGAAAAAATGGTATAAACATGTTTACTCATTAAAAACAGAAAGGAATAATTTACTTTATATATTATACATTATAAATACATAAGATGACTTATCTTGCTGAGTGAAGTGATGTAATTTATTTTTTTATTAAAAAATTTCTCACAGTATATTTTGCTCATGTTTAATTTACTAAGTTATTTTCTTTTAAATGTAAATTAAAGCAATATGTTTAAATATATTCTAAATAAAAAGAAATTCTTTTTTGAGTCAGTGTCTCAGTTATTTCTCTCCTTTTATTCTTATTCTCTTTCCATTTTTCTTTCCTCATCTTTGAAATATTTAATTTTCTTCTTTAATACAAATCCTAAGGTGTGGGAGCAGGAGATACTTTTGAAATTTAGATAACTAAAGTCAAATGTGTGGATTTAAAGTCATTGTCACACAAGCTCTTTCTCTGCTTCCGAGCTTGCTCTTCTTGTGTCCAAGAGCTGTCTAGATCAGATCTAGTGTTGATAAGAGGCAGTTTTGCAGAGATGAGCTGAGTTAGCACATGGTTTAGGGCCTCCATGTATTTAAGGAAGGTATTAAAACTACCCTTTGGTATTTAATTCAAATAGATATCAATGTTGGCTTTAATGACCATTTATGTACACATCTTTTGGCTGTCAGTGTTGAAACTTTTAGTAAATTAACAATAGTGACTTGGAAGGTAAGTATTGTTAATATTTTTCTGGCAATGAATATGTAAGTAAAAGTCTTTTAACAAAAATATATGATATAATTAAAGCAAAACATTTTAGTAATTGCATATTTAGATTAATTCAATCACTCTTGAATTATTCTTTAAATCAAACTATTTTGTGTTCAACTAGCACAAATAATCTGATTGAAATCAGTTTGATTCTCCCACTTTCCCATTTAATAGCTGTGTGTGACTAACAATAGCATAACACCTCCTTTTCCTAATCTTCCAAAAGATGAGGACAATTCCTACTGATTTATGTTTAATGATCCTTCATATCACATGGGTTTTTCTTTCCCTGAAGATTTAATGACCGATTCATCTGAAATAGTTCAGGTCCCTTGGAATAATTTACATAGTGACTCCCAGCCAACATGGGATTTAGACATATTTGTAAATGCTTTGTCATAAGTGATGTGTGTGTGTGTGTGTGTGTGTGTGTGCCCGTGTGTGTGTGCACCCTTTGGAGACATCCTACAAGTCATAGGACAGACTCCACAATAAGGAATTTTTAAACTAACATGTCAGTACAATAGATCGGAAGCATTTGGAATTATCCCTTGTATATCAGCACTACAAGCTAACAACCTTTATTTTAAAGTATCACCATGTGCTTGCTGACCTGTTGCACACCACTTCTACCAGATTCCTTTATTACAGTGTTTCTCTTCTCCATCTTCTCTCAGTGGAGTTTGATTGATTCTTTCAGGCATCTGAGATCACAATGGAACCCGACAGAATTTTAAATGCCTTTTGTGTTGGGTAGTTTTATGCCAACTTGACACAGGCTCGGAGGAAACTACAATTAAGAAAATGCAGCGATAAGATCAGATTATAGGCAGGCCTGCAAGCCATTTTCTTAATCAATGATGGATGAGGAACCAGCCCACTTGTGGTTGTGGGTTCTATAAGAAAGCAAGCTGAGCAAACCAGTAAACAGTATTCCTCCACGGCCTTTGCATCAGATCCTGCCTCCAGGTTGTATTCTGTTTGGGTTCCTGCCCACACTGTTTTAGATGATGAATTGGTAACCTTTTCCTCCCAAAGTTGATTTATGTCATAGTGTTTTGCCACAGTAATAGTAGCCATAACTAAGACGTGGAAAGATGTCTTCATCAAACACTAGAAAATGATCTAAGTCTGATAACTACAGTCCTCCTGTTCTGCCATGACTCCTTGTAGTCTGTGTGATTCACAAATAGGCACAGACCATTATTAATCACTTAATTTTATATCTACTTGTTAATATACTAATTCATAAATGAGAAAGGAGAGATGAAGGAAATGGTTTCTGCAGACAAAAAAATAATCCTATATGACATTGTTGTGAATTAGCCCATTCTACATTGTTAAAACGAACTACTTGATTCTAGGTGTCTTAGAGTTTAGGCTAAAAGTCAAAATTGTACGGGCTTTGGTAAAGTCCTCACTGGACACTTGATATCATACAAAATAAAATCTTGGTGCAAACATGAGGGGGCAGATAACACTGTGACTCAAGAAGCCAGACAAGGCAAAGAGGCTAATCTTGTCCTTTTGTACCAATCTCTTGTCATGGAAACTAATTCTCAATGTAAGATTGGTATCAATTTTTTTTTTTTTTATGGCATAACCCAAAGCAGCTGAGTTGATTCCCAGACCCTATCTCTTAAATGCTGTACATCATCTCCTATTGTGGGTACTCTGAGGACCAAGGCTCTAACACATGAGTCCCCTTGAAGGCTGAGACCAAGTTATCTACAATCATAGAATCATGCAACAAATAATTGAATAATATATCTCTTTCTTGTAATTGGTGCTTCACTTCTTACTTGAGCTATACATTTGGAAACAAATAAATCCTGACCTGTATGAGGTAAAAGTGTAGATTAAATGGCTTTCTATTAGGCTGAACGATGTAGTAGATCACCAAATAAATGGATAAAAATGAAGCAAGAGAGACAGAGCGGGAAAACAGCTTCCTGATATTCTCCTTGATCGACCCACGTATGGTTTCATGGTAGAGTTTAAAGTGCAACTTCTGGTGTTTTCACTAAATATTATGTTGTTGTTAATTAATTGCTTGTCTGTAGGGATCCCTCTCAAAGGTTGTATGAAGCGAACAGGGGTTGAATATACGGTTTTAAAATTATATATTTTCCATTTGAGCATTCAGTGCTGCTGCTTATTATTCTGTAGATACTTTTCTCCTTAGGTCTTTGCTAAATACTAACTACACACTGGATGAAAGTTGGCAGAGTTTGAATCACTGCTCGAGCACATTGGTTCAGAAGTTGCTGACTCAGAGGAATAAAATGGGGGAAAGAAGACCAGAAGACAGCGGCAAGTATCTTTATTTCAGGGTGATCTAAGTGTACAAAAGCCTATATTAAATTTTTTCATTTTCTCTTTTATTTTACCAACTGTAAAGTTTATACAGTGTCTTGCTAACAGATATAATACTTGGACAGATAACATACTCCTAAAGCACTTTTAAGAAGCTTAAATTACTCAGCTATTAAAAACAATGATTCATGAAGTTCTTAGGCAAATGGATGGAACTAGAAAATATCATCCTGAGTGAGATAACCCAGTCATGAAAGAATACACATGGTAGGCACTCACTGATAATTGTATATTAGCCCGGAAGTTCAGAATACTCAAGATACAATTCACAGACCACATGAAGCTCAAGAAGAACGAAGATACTTTGGTCCTTCTTGGAAAGGGGATCAAAATACCCATGGGAGGAGGAGATACAGAGACAATGTTTGGAGTAGAAACTGAAGGAGAGGTCATCCAGTGACTGTCCCACTTGGGGATCCATCCCATATAGTTACAAAACCCTGACACTATTGTGGATGCCAACAAGTGCTTGCTGACAGGAGCCTGATATAGCTGTCTCCTGAGAGGCTTTTCCAGTGTCTGACAAATACAGAGGTGAATAATACACGCAGCCATCCATTGAACTGAGCATAGGTTTTCCAATGGAGGAGCTAGAGAAAGGACCCAAGGAGCTGAAGGGATTTGCAGTTCCATAGGAGGAACAATAATATTAACCAATCAGTACACCCAGGGCTCCCAGAGGCTGAACCACTAACCAAAGAGTACACATGGATGGACCCATGGCTCCAGCAGCATATATAGCAGAGGATGGCCTTGTGGGACATCAATGAGAGGAGAGCCCCTTGGTATTGTGAAGGGCCTCAGTGTAGGAGAATGCCAGGACAGGGAGTGGGCAGGTAAGTGAGCAGGGGGAGGGAGGATGGGCTAGGGGTGTGTTCAGATGGGAAATGAAGGAAGGGGATAGAATTTGAAATGTAAATAAATTAAATATCTAATTTTAAAAAGATATATTAAGGAAAAGTGCAAAAAAATGAAGCTTAAATTAGTCTCTATGCAATAGAAGCTATGACTACAGCCAAGGGTCAACAACACACAGCATTTGTCTTTTTAGTAAGGTTATAATAATTTTAGTTAAATTTTCTGAGACTAAGCAAAGGCTAGCACTCAGACTGAATTTCTAAAGATGATTCTCTGGGAGAGATGTTTTCTAGTTCCTTGGATAAGAAACATAGGATTGGAATTTTGTTGAATGAGAGCGGAAGGGTGAGATTTTGTTTTCATTTCTTTTCACACACAATCTCCTTCAGGGAGTCTTCACAAAGAGCCTTATCATCTCATATTCTGAGATTTTCCTAATGATAGGAACACCAAAAACCTACTGTTTAAAGAGCTCACATTGGCTCTCAAAAGTTGTTTTTACCTTAAATTTGTATGTGTGTGTGTGTGCATCATAGCAGAGGGTGTGTGTGTGTGTGTGTGTGTGTGTGTGGTGTTTTCCAATGAGATCATTGGATACCAAGAAATGGGCTTGTGCTTTATACCCATGGAATAAATGTAAACTTTCAATTAGTTCTACCCCAATTGCTATACTTCATTCTTTCATGAATTACTTATCTCAAGATGACTTCATGTGTTTGCACTGAGACATAAGTGAAACTTCCCGGATGCTGAACTCACATCCTTGTATCAATACCATCTGTTGTGTTTTTACATATTGATGCCGATGCTGTATTCTCTGATATATTAGAATTCATCTGTGGTTTGTTCACTGTGAATTTTGTCCTCACTAATTGCTGTTATCTAAATGTTTGTGTTCAGTCCATAATTCTTAGACTGCCACCCTAATAGTCCTAGAAGATAGGCCTTTAGGGAAGTAATCAGATCATGAGGACATAGCCCAAATAAATGGGATTTGTGTCCTTAAAAAAGATGCCCGGGGAGCTTATTACCTCTTCTCACCAGAGAGATGGTGTCATCAATGACTCAGATACACACCCTTTCCACATAATGAGTCTGAGCCTTGAGCTTGGATTATAGACTCTAAAACCACAATGAATTTCTATTTTGTTAAAACACTCAAGTCTAGTGTATTTTGTTACAGCACCAAAACAAACCATGGTGTGCTTCTTGTAGTTTTCCCTCCAATTTTTCTTGTCTATTGCAAAGACTGTAGCTACTGATTATTGTTAGTTTTTGTCTTCTATGTACTTTCCATAAATTTTAAAAATCCGAAGTCAGTTTATTTCAGATGAATCTCTGTTAGGCAATATATGAATATGTTTTTAGTAGGAATCCAAGTCATATAGTTTAATAAACGGATAAGATTCATTAAAGTAAACTGTGTTTGTTTTGCCTTAGCTCTCTTCTGTTTTCAAATGTAAAATTATAAAGTCTATATAAATATCATTATACATTACTTGGTTCAGATTGTATTCATTTATAAGCAGTGTTGTATAGTTTCTTCTGAAATTTATCTTTAAAATTATAGCTAGATTTTAGTTGTGTGCAAAAATATGTGATGTCATCAGAGTCAGCTCTGTGCACCTCCCTCTTGTGTATGTGAATTCCATTATGTTATTACAAGAATGTGGATGACTGATGCAAACTTGTGAGATATTCTCATCTTCATTCAGAACATATGACTTCTTTTCAGAAAAACAGGATTTGTTGAAAGGAAAAGAGAGAACACCACGTGAATGGTCTTGCAAATCACTTTATATAGTGTGGGACATTTGGTACATAAATAAAACTTAATTTAAAGTGCAATTAGGGAATCAATCAAAATTAAAATAAAATTAAGATACATCATGGTGATGTCATGTGACTTTATTATGTTGTTCCAAGAGCTTTATCTCTATGGAATTCCCCAGAAAACACACAGTTTCAGTCTAATTGTGTTAGAAATAACAGAAAACTTGACTGAGGGACCAAATACTTGATCAAACTCCATATCATTCAAAATATACAATTCTAATAAACAAATATCAATAAAAATTGTAATAGCCAAGAAAAACCAAGTAAAGGAAGAGACATTAGAAAAAATGAAGAACACAATCTGTATCTTAATTATATATATATATATATATATATATATATATATATATATATATATATATATATGAAAGAAAACCAGGGAAAAGCTTAGCAAGCAGGGTTGAGGTTGGAAAATGGTAGTGCAGGAGAGAGTAGGGTCATCTGTATCCCATCTTGTCCTAAGGCTTAGGGGTCATAGAGAAAGAGGGGACATCAGGATTCTAAGAGCCAGAAGCAGTGGATAGCTACTGCAAAAATTGTATTTCCCACTGGGTGGGGCAATATAAACAAACTTGACCAAGAGTAAGCCATACAAAATGCCAGCTTAGAGTGGAAAGGTGATCATAAAGACCGAGCCTGCTAAAGAACCATTGCAATCAGTGGTTGGTAGATGAGGAAGAGTCAATTTTACCCAAGTATGTGACCTTTTAAAGGCTGCCCAAACCTAGTAGAGGGCCCTATACACATACACTTACTGGCAACATTAATTGGGCATCAATGTTTTTTTATTTTAATTTCTTTTTGATACTGAAACACAACCACATTATTTCTCCTTTCTACTTCCTCGCTCCAAACATTTCTTGTATACCTCATTGCTCTCCTTCAAATTCATGCCTTTCTTTTTCATTAATTGCTATTACATGCATATATGTATATGTACAAACATATATATTCTTAACTATAACTTTCTCAGTCTATATAATGTTACTTGTGTATGTGTTCCCAGGGCTGACACTTTGGTATTGGATAATCAAATTTCATGTTCTTCCATAGAGAAGTCTATTTCTGTCTAACAGCACTTTGATTGGCTTTAAGACCCATTCAACAAGCAGGCATCTTGTTGTTGCTGAAGACTGAGCTAACTAGTGCTAGTGAAGTCAGGGACCTTGTAGAAGAATCTATTCACTCAACCAGTACAATCCCAAATCTTTTTATGGGATTTTTAAAACAACGTGTTTTAAACAGAATTTATGTGATTTTCCTCTATCCCTCTCCTCTACCTAGTCCTTCCTACACAGCCTCTTGTAGTTATAGTCTCTTATTCTTTGATTATTTTTGTTATATACATGTGTGTACATGGACAAATACACACATACAAACACACAGAGGGGAGAGAGAGAGAGAGAGAGAGAGAGAGAGAGAGAGAGAGAGAGAGAGAGAGAGAGTCCATCTCTTCTGTCTGTTTTGTTGTTGGCATGTATATTGTTCAGGCTGTTCAGGGCTGACTACTCTGTAATGAAGAATCAGTAAGGTAGAATATGCCTGGGAAAGACTAAATAACTCCCACCCCTCCACCCCTAGATAAAGACTCCAGCAGCTAACCAATGGGATTATTTATTTTAAGAACATAGGAAGTTGGGAGGAAATGGTGATGAATGGTGAAGGGAGGAAAAGACGAGAAACAGGGTGGACTTGGCCATATCGTACAATATACATGCATGCAATTATCAAACAGTAAAAACTAAAAATCATAAAAAGAATAGTATATCAATGTTGGTCAAAGGTGCCTTGTAAGTATATCAATCATACATAGAGGAAATGACATGTAGTGAAACTCTGAACTGTCTAGGTATATTTTCTGCAAACCTGAAGCTACTCTCATGGTTCAGTTTTGTATAACAATACATCAATTGATCAGTAGCAAGTAACAAGTTCAGTTTGTTTTAATTGTGTTCATTGGAGGATTTTACTGTGGTACCCATATTTCTTATTTCAAAAGTCATTGAATAATTTAGAAGCATCAAGAAGTTTATATAGCTCCTGATAATTTGGATAAGTTAATATTTATACCTAAAAGTTAGCTACTGGAAGATATTCTCTCTCCCTCTCTCTCTCTCTCTCTCTCTCTCTCTCTCTCTCTCTCTCTGTGTGTGTGTGTGTGTGTGTGTGTGTGTAGTACTTTTTTGCTCACACCCCAAGATTCTGAGCTGTAGAGACTTAACTTCTTCCAAATAATTCCGTATTAAGACACATCAAACTGGAGCAGAACACTTTGACCTGATTCTGTCAACGCTACCTCAACTTGCACCATAGCACCTGCTTTCCTGGCGGGAAAGCACGTGGTTCTCAGGCAGTTCTGGGGCAGTTCCAAGACCTCAGCAATCTCTTTCCAAGTCCACAAGAGTGTTGCTTCTATTTTATTGCATACTTCAAGTTTACTGCTTCCAAAGTCCCAGTCATCAGCATTAGCTAGGTAAGTAACTGCTCACTCTTAGTGTCCTTGAAGAGTATATCATGCCAGTAATAGAAAGCCTAAATGTTTCTGTACTTTGTATTTCTTCCCCTGGGTTGGTGTTAGAGAAATTAAATGGAAGTTCATCCTGAATTCATAGAAACTGTCTCTCAAGCAGGGATTTCAAATGCTATTCTGAGAGTCACTGAATTTAGATCCGAAACTATAAGATATTCTTTCACTTCCTGTACTGGTTTTTAGAAAAGCAAAAATATTTTCACAAGACTTCCTTCTGAAAGTTATCCTGGGAGATCTTGTTTTTGAGGACATTTTCTTTCTGCATTTATTTCTCTCTCCAGATCCTACAAATAAAGATTCATATTTTGTCCTGAAATTATTTTACAAAAGTAAGAGAGAGTTTGGTGCTAGTGAAGTTCTTTTCTACTTCAGCACAGTTGATATTTGGGATTTTAAGTAAAAGATTGCCCTTGGTTTTGGGACTTCCAGCAATATTTCTTCTCTCTTCCCAACAGATGCCAAAATCCATACTTCCCCATTTGTGACAACCAAATGATATCTCCATATATTTTGAGACTGCTCCAACTTGGTATCCATCCTGTGTGCAGGCACAAACCTCAACACTATTACTGATGCCACGCTGTGTTTGCAGACAGGAGCCTGCTGGCATGGATGTCCTCAGATAGGCTCTACCAGCACCTGACTAAGACAGATGCAAGCACTTGCAGCCAACCATTGAACTGAGCTTGAGGAGCCCAGTGGATGAGTTAAAGGAAGGACTGAAGGAGCTGAAGGGGATTGCAACCTCATAGGAAAAACAACAGTATCAACTACCTAGACCCTTCAGAACTCCCAGAGATTAATCCCCAAACCAAAGAGCATACATGGGCTAGTCCATGGCCCCTGATACATATGTAGCAGAGGACTGCCTTGTATGACTTCAGTGGAATGGGATGCAATTTACCCTGTGGAGGCTTGATGCTCCAGAGAAGGGGGATGCTAGAGGGATGAGGATGGTTTGGGTGAATGGGTAGGTGGGGAGCACCCTCTTATAGGTGAAGGGTAAGAGGAGGGATGAGGGGGCTCATGGAGGGGGGACCAGGAAAGGGGACATTTGAAATGTAAATAAATAAAATAATTAATAACACAAAAGCAAAATAAATATATCAGATAATTTTTTTTAAAGTAAGTCTTGTAGGGAACAAAATCAACCACACTTGAAAACCACTGATCAAGAACAAGTAGCAGAATTCAATTGGTTGAAGCTGCTGAAGTACTTTGATTGAGCTTATGTTCAATAGTTGAGGTGCAAACAAACAAAAAACAAAACACAAACGTTAGATGGGCATATTTCATGCACTTATGGTCTGTGAAAGTAGCAAGACTGCTGCGGAGGGAGGCTTGAGGGTAGCCATAGGGCTGGCTGGACTATGGAGTTTGCCTTTCTGCTTCCTTTATGTTGGAAATGTAGTTGTTCATTACATGGATGTATAGTAGTAAAAGGTATCTAGGTTCACATTAGACCTTCCCCGTTGACCATCTATGTCAACACCAGTCACATCTGTGCCTACTCACTGAATTAACACTGGCTGTCCCAACACTGGTAATATGTATTCATCACTTTCTTATTTGTTTGGTGGTTTGATAGGATTTGTAAAGACGGGCTTTCATTCTGTAGGCCAGGCTATCTTCAAATGGTCAGTAAAATTCCTGCTGCAGCTTTCCACATACAGCTATTATAAGCACGCGCTGATACATCCAGACTGCTCTCAGCAACTTAGAGCAGCCTCTGATCCTCAGGAACACACCTTTACCCAGTATTTTACATGTGATTTATTGACGTGGATTCAACAATGGACTTCCATGTTTGGGACAGACCAGGGTTGCCAAAACCTAAAATGCTTTGTGTCTCTTTACGGGGAAACATGCATGCAATTCCTATTTTAAACCTGACATCTGCAAATATTTAAACTCACCAATTTAAACCCTTCATCTCACATATTTCACCAGCTTACATATAGTAGCAGCAGTCACATTGGTAATAGTGTCTGGTTCCTTGAAATCCATGCCAGGCACAGGGTTTATTCAGATAGCACCCTCATTCCCTCGAGAGTAAGAAGCTTGTCCCCTCACATCCTTGTGGATAGCTGGGCTTCTTTTACCTGTCTATAGGCCCAGAAGTTCTAAACGTTGGTTACCTTATAGTGTTGTTTTCTTCCCTTGGGCTCTGGAAGTGTTGCAGAACACAGTGGCCACACAGTTAACTTGGTCTTTCTGGGTGTGTGCATTTACCTTCCAGAAAGGGCCAGCAATGGAGGCATGCAGATGATCTTTGTGATGAATGGAATAGTGGAGAGTGTTCTTGGCGGGGCTTGGCTTGTTCTTTTCTTTATCACTTCACCAGTTTTTTTTTTTTTTTTTAATTTCATTGTTGTTGTTGTTGTTTGAAAGGAAAAAAACACTTCCAAAAAGTTCTCCTAGCAGACCAATCAATTTTTAATCTTGTTTGTTCTCTCTGGTTATCATCAATCACACATTGCCTTCCAATTACAACTAGTCACTGCTCTTATATTTCTCTTAAGGATGTGTGAGAAGATAGAGTTCAGAGGTCCAACTAAATGAGTGATGTTTGAAACACCAAGCGACTGATTGACACATTATCACCGAAATTCAGAATGCTAAAGTCTACATCCAAACAGAGACTACTCTTCTTATTCAACCACGAAGCCATTTTCATTGTGTTGGAAACACCACGTAGAGATGAGGCTTGTAGATTTTCATCTGTGCTCATCCTTAGAAATATTGGAAACATTAAGAATAGATAGAGTATTAAAGGTATCTCTGGTGCTGGAGAGGTGGCTTAAATTATTTGCTGCTCCTGTAAAGGATCTGGGCTCAATTTCCAGCACCCGCATGGTGGTTCACAGCTATCCATAATTCCAGTTTGAGAGGCTCCAGAGCCTCGACTTTACCTTTATAGGCACCAGGCATATGTGTGGTGCACATACATACATGCACGTAAAGCATCCATATCACAAAATAAAATAAATAAACCTTCAAGAAGAGACAATTAAGGTATCTTGCATGCAGTAAAGATTTCCTTATTGGGGTTTTCTTGTGAATGTACAGACTGCTCAGGTTATGTCCCATAACTGGAGCTTGTTATATAAATGAATAGAAGGATAGTTGCTCTGGTCACTATTCTGGTCATGCTGCTTCCATCTTTGTGTGCCTTTTAGGAATGTCTCTGTAGTCAAAGTGCACCAGAGCATGACCAGAAGAAAGCTATGGTTCAGCACAGTGTGGATATCACTCATAAGATTTCCTTCACATTTTTAACAGATCTGTGCTAAATATAAACTTAAATATGTTTTGCATTTCATTACAATAAGACTGAGTTTATATGAAATACATAAATTCAAGCTATAATCTTCAAATACAATCAATATCCAAACAAGCTGTTTGAAGTGAAGGGAACTGCTGGTTAGATAGGATTATGGTGCAACGGCTACTTGTAAACACGGGCTCCTAAATTGCAGTATATGGCCTCTATTAATATTCAGCGATAGCTTTGAGGAAGGAGGGGAAGAGCAAAACTAGGTTTGAGGGAGGAGATGGATAAATGCAGATGGTTTCAGAGAAGAGTTGAATATTCAGAGTTGAATTTTGAAAGGCTATCTTGGAGCAATATTGAAAGAGCAGGGTGGGGAGGGGTAAAAGCTTATCTGCACCCCTCTTCTAGTATCCAGTGGAGTTCCTTTCCTGGGGAACAAAGGGATAACAAGATCGTGCCTTCAGTCCATAGTCTGCTATCTAATCACCATCTGACCATGTCTTCTTCTTCAACAGGAGGCTCATGATTACTCTGACAATTACATTATTTTGATTTATGCCTCATGTTCCCTTCTTGTTTTTTTTCCCCTTTTCTGCTCCTTATGATCCTAGATACTGCCCCAACATTATTTATGAAAGCTTTCCAATTAAAAAGAAATCTCCAATCTCCTTTCTTGAACACAATCTTTTTCTTTTATAAACGCTCATTTACTGCCTTTGGAAATCTTTTATTTGCTTTCTTAAATGTAGTTAGTGTTTTGTATATTTATAATTTATCCCTATGATAGTTAATCGTTACTTATGATGAAGAGGTACAGATAATCAATGGAGAGAGAGAAGAATCAGTTTTCTCCGTGATAGCTTCCACCATCCCAAGTGGTCAGCCATAATTATATTTTTAAAAAGGAATTGTTAACTTGCTATCTTTCTTAGCTTTCCTGGGATGTCATCACAAAATGAGTGACTTATAAACAGGTATTTATTTCTTATAGTTCATAAGGTTGAAAAGCCAAAATTAAGGCACCAGCAGATTTGATATTCAGTAAAGACCCGTATAACAGGATCATAGATGGCTGTGAATTGCTGGTCTCCACATGGTAAATGTAGTAAGAAGTTTTTGGGTCTCTTTTATGAGTATTAATCCAATTTATGAATGGCAAAGCACTATTATCTGATAATTATTTTAGCTTCTGAATGAGAATAGCCACATGTAAATTTTGTGAAACAAAAATAACCAGACTGATAATGTTCTCTGAGGAAGTTTAGAGAATCATGGATATTAAAATTTTCTTTACTTATAATATAGCCAAAGAGAAATAATATTTATGAAATTAACAGCAATAACTTACCATTTTGGCATTATCTAGACTTTCAGAAGCCATTATATTGCATGTGATATATTACACACACACACACACACACACACACACACACACACAGACACACACAGACAAACACACACACACACATGTTCACACATACAGAGTGCACAGAATAAGTGTTGTATATTTAGATGTGAGAGTTAATTTTGGAGAGATGTCAGCTAACGTGGCAAAGCACACCTCTGTAAGATGTTACCAGAGAAGACACCAGAGAAGACTAGCATGTGGGTCAGTAAACTCCATCAGAATGATTCACCCTCAATGTAGGTAGGATGGTGCATGAGCCGAGAGCATCACTGAAACACAAAGTGGAAAATGGGGGAATTTCAAACACATTCTACTTCCAGAAGCTTCATCTCCTGTTCCCTCCAGTGGCTCCAGGCTCTCCATGTTCTGTACATGGTGCAGTACTAATGACTCTCTAAGAGCCTTTCAGCCTCTTTATGTGGATTGGAGATGCACTGTAAATAGCTGCTCTGCTGAGCTTTTGAGCCTCTTTGATGGGGTAGAACTTGTTTCCAGAGCTCTCCAGCCCATGGACAGCCATCATCCAACCACTCAGTCTTCTATCATATAAATGAATATGATATATAACCTTTTGGAATTTTATTTGTTATTCTTCTTTGCTTTACTCCCCCTCCCCAGCCAACAATCCCCGCCCCCTAGCTTTTCTCTTCATGGATTTCATTGCTCTGGAGAATTCATAATAGTAGCCAATAACTGCAAATCCATTAGTGAGATAACCTTTATAGCACCGTGGGCTTCAGAAGCATGTGTGTCAAGAGCTACAGTGGTAGGAAGAAAGGAAGAGTAAGAGAAGAAAGAAAGGCAGAAGGTGGAAGATGAAATAGAATTGGTCTAAGACTTCGTGATAAAAGAACGGCCTTTAGAAACTGGGACAAAAGGCATCTATCATGTTTAATATGCACTGGAAAAGAGTGCAGTAGAGAGGCAGAGAAAATAAATGAAGCGAACCTTATCACAGTCCTAGATTTCTAGGTAAAGTTACCTTCCAAAGCAGCACAAGAGGTTCAGTCCATTATGACTGTCTCTACAAGTTCAATACAGGGATTGGAATTCAGGAAATCTTAGAATATGTAAATTAGAATTTCAAGAGGAGAAATTTGGGCAGAAAAAAAACAAACAAACCTCTGAACATAGACTATGACACACGAATCCCTTTCTCATTATCTATCTATCTATCTATCTATCTATCTATCTATCTATCTATCTATCCATCTATCTATCTCTCATATTCTTTGTCTCTGTCTGTTCCATTTTCTTTGTCTCTGTCTCTCAGCAAATAAATATTATTTTTTTTAAAGAATGGAAAGAGAATAATCAATGTACATTCTACTTACATTGAAGGTCAGTAAGAGAGTAGTGTGGCAGTTTTCAGCAAGAACCTTAATAAAATGTGCCAATTTCTTAAGATGTGAAAACCTATCCAACTCCCTAAAAAAGAAGTGTAAAAAATTGGAAATATATTTTAAACATGACTCCAGAAAGAAATATGTAGATCAGATAGCTTTATCCCTGAATCTTATCACACATTTAAAGAAAATATCACCAATCTTATGCAAACTATTTGAAGGAATTGAAGGAGAAAAAAATGTAGTTATTCATTTCATGAAGTTAGTGCTTCTGTTATTGAAAATAATATAAGCACAGACTTTATTTTTTCATGAAAATAGGTACAGAAGTCAGTAACAAATACTACCAAGTTAATCTTGCAAATCTTTTAAAAGGGAACATAATAGCAACAAGGGGCTTTCCCAAGATTCTACGGTTTAACTTCTGAATACCAATCATAGTACTCACCACATTAACGAAACAAAAAGGAGACAGATGAGTCCATCAGATTCCATCAGAGATAGGATTTGAGAAAACTCACTGTGCATTATGGTAAAATGAAGCAGTAATCTAGGGACAGGAAGGACCAGTCTATGAGATCATGGTTGGTTTAAAGACTAACATTAGCACACAATAAGTGTCCTCACACTGAACATCACTCAATACTACTGAAGGAAAATAAAAGGAGGAGAAACACAGATGTCAGATTAAGAAGAAATTAATCATCAAGCCACATGATTATGTATAGAGAAGATTCTAATGTATCCAAAGCTACTGAAATGTACAGCTAACTATAACAGAGGTTCATGAGATCAATTCAAGACTGGATTCTATGTACTAGCAATGAGCAGTAGGCATTTTTTGAGGAAGATTAACAATGTAACAAATCTAATATTTATAATATTTAGGAAATATAAATGGCCTAAAGTGAACTAAACATCTAGATAAAGAATCATGTTAGCATTCTTTAATGTCATGGCTTTCTAAAAAAAAAAGGAATCAACAGTACTTAAGACAAATATAAAAAGCTATATAAAAATCAAGGGAATGCACTAATTAAAAATAAGCAATGCATTTATAGCCATTTTATTTTAGATATAAATGTTTAAAGAAAACAAAATTAATCTAAAAAAAGAACAGAAGTTCTCAATATCCTTACACTATAACCCTTTAATACAGTACCTCATGTTGTGATGACACCCCAACCATAAAATTATTTTTGTTGTTACTTCTTAACTGTAATTATGCTACTATTGTGAATCACAATGTACATATATATGTTTTCTGATGGCCCTAAGTGACCCCTGTGAAAGGGTCATTTGATCCCTAATGGGGCCATGTCCCACAGATTGAGAAATGATAAAATAGAAGGTTTTTCATCAAATGGCCCTGAAAATTCTAAAGCACATATAAATAAAGAAATCAAATATTGACCTTTACTTTAATAATATGGAAAAATTAAATCACAACAGATCAAAGTTATAAACTAAAAAGTATAACTGTAGACTTTAGTATTGAATTTAGTACAACATTGTGGTACTTTCAGATATATCTTAGTCAAATTAATCACAATAACAAAGTAGATACAATGGATATCAATGAACACAAAATCTATGTTATGATAGACAATTTAAAACTATGAAAATTCAAGCCAATAACTGAGAAATAATACTTATAATACATCTGAATGAAGATGAACTTTTAAAATACTGAATTCTACAACTCCACAATAAAAAGCAAACAGTCCTAATGGACAACCAGGTTAAACAGATATCATTGCTTAAGGTAAGTAGTCCCTAAAATATACCACTAATACTCATATTGTTACCATTCTATACAAATTCATATGTCTATATGATATGACTCATGACTTCCCATAATTATGGAGATAAGAATGATAATATATGATATTTTGGGAATATGAGACCAGATATTGACTTCGGAAATTGCATTAGGAAACATAAGTTCAGCAGATATTTCCTATGTGACATTGCAATTACACTGAAGAGAAATGAAATATATTCTTACATACAACTTCTCTGTGAAAGTTCATTGTAGCAACTTTTGTGGTATGTTTATAAATGGTCAAATCAAACGAAGACAAATTTCTAATATTAAGAAGACAATGGAAATCCTACCATGTAGTACTGCTTAGTATAATTTGTTTTCTAAAAAAAAAAAAAAAATCACACCTGGAAATTCCAATTTTCAGACTAGCATTAACCTTTGAATAGTTCCTTGTAAATTAAAATTCCTGATTGTTTGGAGATATCAGTTTCACCATTGTTACTAGAGATTGCATTATCTTGCTAGCAGATACTTACTCTCTTTGCTAATTCTTATGAAGAGACTCACACACCACAAAGCTGGGCTTTGGTTAACAGCCAAAAGCTCTTCCGGCCTTCAACCTATACGCAACAGAGTGCTGCCAGTGTAGAGGGGCTAATTGTGGACTTCTCTAAGTTCGGCATCTTATGAGAAGCCTTCCATTAAGGAACACACAGAAGTCTTACCCAGATTCCTGACTCCCCAGTTAATATGATATAATAAATGTTCATTGTTTTAAGACATTATGGTAATGATGTTAGGAGATAATACATAATTGATATACTCACCAATTACAAAGAATGATTCAATGATGAATACCTCGTACCAGTTTTATAGCAGAAAAAGCCATGACAAATTTCACAACTCAAATGACAACCATTTATTACGTGAGAGTTCAATAAGCCGGCAGCCTGGGGATGACACGATAGTTCATTGCACAGGTGTGTAACCTCACTAGGTTACATGCAGGTGAGGCCTGGATTAGAGTGTCATCTGCGGCTCAGATGTTATGTTTGAGTTCACATGGTTGTTGAGAAAATTCAGTTCCTTGTACCGTGAGGCAGCTTTTTTTTGTATGTGTTATCTTGGGCTTATTCTCAGCTTTTAAATCATAGGTAGGGTATCTTGTCATGTAGAAGTATCTATAACATGGAATTATGCCCTTTAACATCCAACAAGAACATGTTTTACAAGACCTTGAATCACTCCAGTTCTTTCTAAAGATTTACTTGTTCAGTTAAAATATTAAGGATTTTAAAGTGCACCTGAAAAATATACCTTTCTGGTGGTAACATACAAACATCTATAAAAGTAGATATTTGGTTGAGCACTAAATAGAAAGTAAGTATAACAGTAGATAAGGAGACTTGGAATCCATGAGATAGACAAGAGGTTTAGTAATAAAGAGCAAGTTAATGGTTGTCTGGTCCAAGAGTTGGAGAGTCTGGATAGAGGGAAAAGGACCTATGTAATATACCTTGATATTGTTGGTAGTAATACAGCCTGCAAATGGGCTAAACTCATGGCACTATATACTTAAAATGCCAAGGTAGGCTTTTTATACATATATATACATATGTATGTATATATATGTATAAATATATAAATATACTGTATATACACTATATACTATTATAAATCATATATATATTTAAATATCACACACACAAATGTGTGTATATATATATATATATATATATATATATATATATATATATATATATATATGAGATATAATATTTACCAGAAAGTATGTACCAGAAAGTGGTATTAGAAAAAACTAGAAGCACCCAGACACAAGATATTTCCCTCAGTTTCTGCTCATATAATGACAAGACTGCTCAAATGTGACCTCACTAAGAAACATAGACGCAAATGAATCTAGCAAGTCTACATTTCCATATTTTATACTTCACAGTGGTGTGAGAACTCCAGGAAACTGAACTCTATATTAGGGTTCCTAAGTATAAATATTATCTCTCATTCTCCAATGTCAGAACTAAGGAATTTAGCATGTATATGTTCACATACATGTAATGCACACCTCAACCATAGGTAAAAACACTATCCTCAGACTGAATTACAATTCATAAAAATGTAGCAACAGTGAATTATAATTCCTGAGAATAAGCAATCAGTATAATGATACCTGTCTATTGAAAAACATCTCTTCTTGGCTGAGGGGGTTTGCATCCCTCTAGGAGGAACAAGAATAATATGAACTAATCAGTAACCCCAGAGATCCTTGGGACTGAACCACCAATCAAAGAAAACACACGGAGGAACTCTTGGTTCTAGCTGCATATGTAGCAGGGGATGGCCTAGTGAGACATCAGTGGGAGGAGAGGCCCTTAGTCCTGTGAAGGTTCTATGCCCCAGTATAGGGGACTGCCTGGGTCAGGAAATGGGAGTGGGTGGGTTGGAGAACAGAGGAAGGGGAGAGGGTTGGGGATTTTCGGAGGAAATACTAGGAAAAAGGATAACATTTGAAATGTAAATAAGGAAAATATCTAATTAAAAAAAAAAAAGCTCTTGGTATTGCAAAGAGGATCTAACATCCTCTACTATTCCACAGGAAGTGCCAGAGGCCTGACTTCTACTCTTATAATTCAATAACAAGAGTCAGGACCACTTTGAGAAAATACCCCTAGAAAGATTGCTGCTTTCTGATTTAAGGCTGTGTTCCAGTATTGAAAAATCAGCTAGGAAAGCTATTTTAGGATCATATGATTCTTAATGAGAAAAAATTTTAAAAGACTGAATGGTACAAAGATCCTGAAGAAATCTTGGGAGTAATGAATTGTCCTTTCTCATGTCTGGATCAGCAAAATTTGCAAAGCAGGGGATTCTTTCAAAATATCTATTCGAATAACAGGGGTGGAGTTGAGAACGACATGAATCAATTATTCTCAAGGCCAAATAAACCTCTGGGATTAAATACTTTTGTTTCTTTTAGCCAAAACCATATGCTCCTAATTACAAAAGAATGGAATGAAATACACAAATTAATGAGGAATTTTCAGCACATCTGGGAAGTGTTCATGGATGAGGAGGTGCGGGAGCCACCATTTCAGATCCACTGACAGGATAAATGATATAAACAGGACAAAGAGCTAGATTTAAGCAAGTTGTCAATGTTCATTGATTCGTGTCCACAATATGAATCACACCCCAAAAGGGAAAATTTTAATTGAATCACTATTGTAAAGAGATGTTTTGTATTCAGTTTTTGCCAAAGCTAGAGACATAATCATTGTATTTATCAGCCATAAATCATTATATTTATCAGCCAGTGTCCACAAAGATTGTATTCCTGACTTTAAGACTACTTTTCTGAACTCTATACTCACATTTAAGGAAAGAATCGAGAAAACAAAACAACAAGGGCCAAATTAAAAAAAAAAAGTCAGATGCCATATGACAGGGCAATTCTTTGTACCATAGTTGAGACATGATTGCTTCAGTAGAATGGAGTTCAGGCATGGATCTCGACAACTGGAAAAGTCAGGCTTACTTTTCCTGAAAGACAAATGTATTAATTTTGTGCATTTGAGGCTGACAAGATGGGCAAAGTGCTTGCTGATAAGCCTGATAGGAGTTTGATCTGCAGAAACCACATACTGGAAAGAACATAACCTACCACAGATTGTTGTCTAACTTCCATATGTACATTATAGCATGTATTCATGGGTGCGTGCAACTCTCTCTCTGTTATCTATCATCTATCTATCTATCTATCTATCTATCATCTATCCATTCATCTTTCTTTTTTTTTTCTTTTTTTTTCCTCTTTATTAGATATTGTCTTCATTTACATCTCAAATGTTATCCAGAAATTTCCCCTAACCCTCCCGCATCCCCGCCCTGCTCCCCTACCCACCCCCTCCCACGTAATGGCCCTGGCGTTCCCCTGTACTGGGGCATATAGAGTCTGTATGACCAAGGGATTCTTTTTTTTTTTTTTTTTTTTTTTTTTTTTTTTTTTTTTTTNATTCCTGCTGAGATTCAGAAACCAAGTCTAGATTTTGTATGTGGGTTTGCTACTTCTGTTTCATTTTCTTTGAAGCCTCTGCCACGATTGCCAGGTGATTGCTCTTCCAGGCATCCATCTGTCTGGGAGTGACACTAAGGGACTGGCTACTTCCTAAGTTTATTTTTAAAGTAATGCTTCTCTGAGATGCACACCTGGAGGATTCCACTGTCTATTTTTGGCAAGGATTGAATTATATGACTAAATTCATTTCCCCTACAGGCTACAAAAACATGGTTTTAGGTGGCCACATTTCTGCAAGATTGAACCAGCTGCTCAGTAAGAACTGTTTGTAAGTTACTGAGGAAGCACCACAATTCATGTTATTGTTGGAAATTGCCACACACAAGATCCTATCATAGCACAACATTCCACCTACTCTCCAAATCTTAAACACACACACTACAATTTGCTAACTTGCATTCAGCTCCCATATATCATCTCAATAGTCTTTGCTTTCACTCTAACAACACATGCATTACATTTCCATGTCTCTAAGCAAGCACTGAGATTTTGGAAATTCTCATTAATATTTAATGTTACCTGGTATTTTAAAAGGCTTGTTTTAAGTTTTAACTAGCTATGCACCAATTTTACAGAACTAATAAAGGTTAATAATAAATTCTAATTTATGTACTTTCAGCGATATTTATGAAGCATCATCCCTGAGTTGGGTCAGTGCTGAAGGTATCAAGAAGAAAATGAAATAATTTATATCCTGATACAAACATACTCAGAGAACACACTAAAATTAAGACAGACACCCTCAAAGTAGAGCATTGCATGATGGAAGAAGTAATTCTATTGGGAGAAGGATGAGAGCACAACAAATATATTTTACCCAAGTTCTGTGAGTTAAAATCAGGATCATTTGTCATAGTTACTTACTCCTAGTCTATTTTCTTCACTCTAAATTAAAATAAAAAATACAACTAATTATAACTAATACACAAACCTTGGTATAACCTGTGCGTTATTTAATTATAGACATCTTGAGAAATGAACTGTCAGGTTAGTATGCCATTATGTGACTATCACGAGAAGAGCTTCCACATACTCACATGATATGACATTTGTACACATAAGTTACATAATATATGCTATTATATATGTGAACTAGCATTTACCAAAATAGTGTCATGTGGGTTATATAACCATATCCATGAAAAGAGACAATGAAAAAAGTGTTTGCAATATTTATGTTTATTTATAAATAAGAATAGGACCCAAAGTATGAATAATTTTAAAGAAAGATTTCATCTACTGTTTCAGCTCTCACAAAAAGCATTCTGTTATCTTTTCACAGTTTCTTATGGGTCTCATAAATATAGAACATCACACAATATGCTTCTTCCTGTTAAAAAAAAACAAACAACAAACTGGTGATAAAGAAGTCATTGTTCATAAAATATGCTATTTTTCATGTTGATCCTAAGATACAAATCTTTTTGTTTCTGGCACAGTTATTTGAGAATGAGTTAAATCCTTTGAGTTGCCTGTACCAAAGAATAATAGTCCAAACAGAATTCATGCAGTGATGTGTGATTTAATTTCATGATAGTTAAAGTACATATTCTGTGTTGAGGGATAGGGAGGGTGTGTGCATGAGTTGGTGGGCACACATATGTGTGTGAGGTCAATGTCTGAGGTCAACCCAGAGGCACTGTTGTGTTTGCTCCCACAATGTCTCTCAATGGGCCCGGAACTAATTGAACATTGGGGAATCACATTCAATTCATTATACTTATGTGACAAACACTTTGCTGCCTGGGCTATCTCCTAAGCCTTCAAAATGCATATTCTTGAAGCCTGTTACCCTCATTTCAGACTTGGCATGGGTTGGGGGAACTTCAGGATGATTCTTATTAATTGTGGACCAAGAAGTGCTGCCTTCAACATTCTTTATTTTCCCTCTCATCTCTAGGCACACTGTTCCAACTGAGTCCTTTCTGGTAGAAAATATTACACCTTAGAAAAAGGTCTCAGACTCTCTTCAATTATCACCCCGCCATTTTAATTCTTACAATGTGCCTCTAAAATTAAATGAGAGCCATTTTTTGTGGGGTTTCATGATGTTGAACTTCTAGTCGCATGCAGCTAAGTAATAAAACCAAAGCCCCAAACCCGTTTTTCTTTTCACTTATTCTTCATGCTTTTCCCAATACATTGGACATATCTCTACTGGTGGTCTACTGATTAAATACATTTTATCCAGACTTTAGTTGCTGAATCAATTATCTCTCTCATCTAAAGACTGAACACTTATAGTAGAATTTCTTGAGACTTAATTTCAACACTGACAATCTTCAAGTTTCTATATTGTTTCTATTACTATAAACATAACACACATTTTAACAGTTCAGAACTTGCTAATTTAGCATTTACTCATGCTCCAAGCACTCCATGAACAGCATAGCCAGCAATACTTTTTGGCTCCTCCCTTCCAGAAATTTAGAGTTTATTTCACTTACATTAGCTCAGTTCTTGTAATCTCTGTTTCCTTAATGTTCCCAACACTGCCTGGCAATTAATATTTTGTTTGTTTGTTTGTATGTTTGTTTGCTTTTCAAGACAGGGTTTCTCTGTGTAGCCCTGGCTGTCCTGGAACTCATTGTGTAGACCAGGCTGGCCTCAAACTCAGAAATCCACCCGCCTCTGCCTCCCAAGTGCTGGGATTAAAGGCATGTGCCACCACTGCCAAGTAGCAATTAATATTTTTAATAAGCAATTAACAGACACACACAATAGTCTTTTCAAGACTAGGAGCATGCGATGAGTGCAATTATGAAAAACCTTAGTGTAGTCAACATGATTTGAAATGGAAAGGAGAAAATTAGTAAAACTGCCAGTAAGATACCCAAACAGAAAGCCAGCAGAGATCAGGATGTTCCTGAGAACCTCACACATTCAGTAAAGATATGCATATCCATTATGGGGAAATAGTGTGCTTCTTTCTGGTTGCTAAGTATCGAGAATCCTAAATGCAAGCTTTTTACACATTTTTTAAAAATCCATGAATAAAAATCTATGCAGCCAGCCATGAAAATAAAGCCTAATCCGATCCATCTGCACACATGAAGGTAACATCTAATTCCGTGGCAACTGAAGAGCACTGGGTTCTCAAAGAGAAAAAGAAAGAAGAGTAGAAATAACATGGACTAAGTGTATGTTTGCCACAGCTGTGCCAAGTGCCTGGACTTTGGCAGATAGGAAACTATACCAAGACTTGCTGAATATAAATTCAAGTTAAATGGGTTAGTAGACATTACACTTGTTTTTATAATAAGTATATATTGGTTTTATTTTTCAATATGAGCCTGATCATTCTTAATGTACTCTTCTTTGAAAGACTAACTTGACGTGTGTTTTAGAAGAAAAACTATGACAAAGTGTGGGCATCTTTATTAGAAAACTGTCATTAAAAAAAAACTGTGTATGCATATTTTGACCAAACTGTATTCATGCCTGGTCCATCAGAGGTTCCTCAGAGGGAATTACATCCCATGCAACTGGAGTTATGAAGAGTTGCGAGCTGCTATGTGGGTTGGGTGTTGAGAATCAAACCCAAGTCTCCTGGAAAAACATAAGTGTTCTTAACCACTGAGCTAGCTCCAAAGGTACTATCTTACGGCTATAAGATTAGCTAAAATTTACCAAGTATTATTATTGTTATTGTTGTTGTTGTTATTATTATTATTATTATTATTATTATTATTATTATTTTGTCAATCACAAAAATGCACTGAGGCCAACAGGGCTTTTTCTACACTTGGTAAACTGTTATAAGATGTTTTGGGAATCTACAGATTAGTCTCAGTTTAGTTTGTGCCGTAAAATTCTAGAAAGTTTGATTTTTTAGTCTTTTAGGAATTTAAAAAAGAAAGGAGAACTTGACTATAGTCATTCAGAGAAAATAGACACAACATTGTTAAATTATAAACTGGAGCAGTTGGGACGTGCCTCTAAGAGAAATAAATCAAATTGCAGTGAAATAGAATATTTTTAATGGCACACGGATTTAATAAGGTTTTAATAAGGATTTAATAAGGTCTTCAAAAAAGGTAGACTTTAAGCCTGACCAACATTGTTTAGAAATATATTATGAATAGAGCTTTCACTCTCTAAAATAAGTATTGGTGGGTGCTCACTTGCAGATTTTTGGGTTCCAAGGGTTTGCAGATGAGCTAGTCATGTGCTTCATTCATCTCTCTGATGCCATTAACACTACTCGTCTAAGGAAAAATCTTGGAGTATCATTATCTATACTCATTGCTCTCATCACACATACAAGAATCAGAAGTTACATTTTCTAAAACGTAGACAATGATATGATTGTGCCTGTATATTGAGGAACACTGAATTTTTCCAGAGAGAAAGGATATGATGACTAAATATACTGGAACAACAGCAAAGTGAAAGAAAGTTTACCAGAAACCAAACCAATTCATGGAAGTGTATACACACTTTTTCTTTTTCTGAGGGCTGTTCAATAAGATACTAATAGGATAATGAGAAGAGCGACTCTGATGATCCTGTCCAATCTTGGCAAACACTATCTCTAATAAACCATTGAGAGAGTGGTTTATTATTATTGTTGACCACATTATATTTAAGCCTATATGTTAGCTATAATTAGATAGAGATTCAATCTATACATAATGATCAGCCTAGGGTATTTCTAAACTGATCTATTACTTAAGAATTTTATGAAATAATTAATATGTATATGTGTGTGTGTGTATGTGTGCATGTGTGTGAAGGATTCTTCAAGCTGAAACTAATATTCTGTTTAAAAACGTAAGCAAATTTGGAATATTATATCTTAAAAGAGGAAAAAGTTGGATATTTTTATGGTTGTGCCTATGTCCTTAAAAATATTAAAGGTGTCTAAATTTTCCCATTCTTCTTGAAACTGCAATGACAACATTTTCTACTAATCTATACTCTAATCCTCTTTATGTCTGTGTCCTGGGGTAGAGCTAATCGCCCTGATCAGTAAAAATGAGGCTCCTTCTTCTTCAGCCAGAGTAGGCCACATCCCCCAAATTATGGTGCAAATGCTAGTGAAAAGCAAAACAAGAAAGATGGAGGACCCTTCCCCTATATTGTCAGACTTCTTGGAAATCATTCTATTTCTTTCCCCTGTGTGCCAGATGGAACTCGGTCTCATACACGCTATAAACTATCACTGAGCTGCATATATCCCTAACATCTGAGAACTGTTTATTATGTTATTACAGATACAGGAAGATATGTACCATTCTAACCATCTAGAGCATATCATTCAGTAGCATTAACTGTGTTCTTTCTATTGGGAAACGATCACCATTTTTAAAAAAGAGTGTGCTTATTTCTTCTGGAATTGACAATTGCTGGTAAGTGTTCTTTTTCTTTTCCTACAGTTGCTCTGACATACTTAGTAATACAGTCCTTTTCTACAAGTTTTCTGTAGCCATGATTAAGTCAGTGTGTGTAGCTAGTAGATATATATGACTAGATCAGGAGTCTCATTTTTGTGTTGTCTTGAACATCGTGGCAGAATGAGTAACAACATGAGACCTTGGACCTACTGGTGTGCCTTAAGATGCCAACTGCATAGTCTTGAGCAACTAGAAGGCTAGGTTGTCCCAACCCTCTGAGCAGGTCACCTAAAGTTCATGCAAAATTCCAATTTCATAGCTTGTCCTACAATATAGAATGGTAAGGATGTTATCAATAACTACCAAAGACAAGTTGAGCTGAAAATGAGAGTTTATTATTCAGTAAGCTGAATAGCTTAAGTTCAATGGCTCAGTAATACAGTGTCTGATGGCCACCACTCCCTTAGTCATCTTATTTTAGCTACACAGGAAGAAGGGAGAGTCAGGTACTATTGGGTCTCTTCCATATGGGCACTAATCCCACTCATGAGGTCGCTACTCTTGTCTGTGACCTCATCACCTCTCAAAGAATCCACACTGTTCTTAATTGTAATAGACATTACTTTCTTTATAATAAGTAGACATGGGAATGGTTACAAAATGTTTACTAGGGCACTAGTAAGAATATAAAATAACACAAATATAGAAAGGGCATTGCACATATCTAATTATTCCTATAGAAATCTGCACCAAAAGAAATTTCTGGCATGTTAAAGTTGAAGTCGGGTATATACAACATAAGTGCTCAACGATTACTTCTGCTTTTAATTTAAAAGTTAGGTAGAAATCAAAACCCTTAAGAATGGGTCTACATTTTAAAGCATTAAAAAAAGGGGAGACTTAGATGGGATACTGGGCTTGCTCCATAACACAGTTGCTCATTCATATCCTTTCCAGTGATTGATATCTGCTTTTTTCTATTTTGCACATAGCCTTTGCTTTGAGGTCAGCAATCAATGAGTATACAAACCTCCAGACCGTGTTTCCAGGAGAGTTCTTTCCCAAGATTCTTTTTTTATCGTTACACCAGTCTTCACTCAGCAACCCTCTTACCTTGAAAGACCCAAGCTAGTTCTTCTCCAAACCTTCTAATGTATACTTCCCTCATAGGAATGGTACAGGGAATAAACTCCGGAGCTGAATTTATAACGTTTGGTGAGTTTTAAGAACAGGGATTTAACTGAAACTCAGAAGTGAGCCTAATGTCTCTCTGCCTCACAAAGGCCAAAGCCGGGCACATGATACACTGGTTTCAGACAATTTGGCACGAGTCCTGTGAGAACATACTGTATGCCAGGTTCATGCTCGCTTGTTCACAATTTCATAATCCAGTTCTCTGAATGAAAACTATCTAACTAAACGGGAATTGCTGTAGAAAGACAAGCGAGAAAGAAGGTTTAGGAGGGATTTTCGCTTTTGGGAACACCATTCCAGAATCATGGGAAGATTATTTGCAAAGCCAAGTTTGAGAGTGAGACATACAGTTCTGGGTCTACAACAACTTCTGACAAGATTTCACACACTGTCAGAAAGGTTCTTTTCTCTTGCTTGGCTCCCCTGCAGTGGGAGTGGGGACAAAGCCAATGCCCCGACCTCCTTACACGCAGGGAGCCACTTTGACCTAGTTCCAGAAGCCCAAGGGCTGTCCTTAATTAGCATTGTAATTTATATTGCACAATTATGCAAATTGGGTACATAAACAAAATTATCCCTTCAGTTTGGCTTCGCTGTTCCAGAAATGCAAAGCCACTAACCGATAAGAAAAAAGACAACGGCACACATTCGCTTTGAAGCAAGACATTGCTTTTTTATTTGTCTTTTCTTTGTTTTCCTCTTTCGCCTTCCCCTTGGGCTGTTTTATTTCCTTTCCTCTGTGGTGAGGTTTTCTTCTTCTTTTTTGTTTTTCTCCTTTTATGATGTTTATTTCTTCCTTTTTCTATACTTGGCTCTTTTCCTTGGGAAATTTTCTGTCTCATTAATTCTCCTGCTGTGATTCACAACCTTTTGGGTCATTCCATTGGTTTCTGATATGATTGTTATCTACCCATAGTTTTCTTTTGCTCTCAATGTTTATCCTTTCCGTTGGCATTCAGTCTACATTGTGCCATTCTTCCCAAGATTGTTTGACATTCTTTCTATAGCCAAATGATGCTCCTTGCTGGCTGTCTAGCAAACATCCTCAGGATGTAATTATTTGGGGGGGAGGTAAGAAAGCTGAAAATAAGCATGGCAAGTAAGAAAAATTAGAAGATCAGAAATCTGAAAGCAGAAAGCTCAGTAAAATCCAACTAGAAAGCTGTGCTTCCAACCAATAGGCAGCTTTCAAGAAGGTATTAACCACCAGGTGATCAATGCTTACATCAGCATAACAAAGTCAGTTTGCATCATGTCCCAATTAAGCCAATCCTGTTAGATGTCCTTAAAATTGTAAGGAAGACCATAGACATCTAAAATATTGTAAATTTATAGAAGAAAGTTAGAATGGGGCTGGATTAGCAGGAACAATTCTTACTGTGATTGACAGAACATGGTGAGAAACTGCTGAGGGCATTCCCAACAGAGGGGTTTCAACAGACTGGGGAAGAAAAACAAACTGTGCCTGGCTTTATCTACTGAGAACCATAGCTCCCAGGGGGAAATACTCCTTTTCATCCCACAGCCCTCTGGCTTCGGCAACATCAGTCAAATTAAAACATAACCCAAGGGGTGCCCTGCCCAACTATGGCAAATCATAGCATCCTCCCTCTGGCTATAACTTTTTTTCCATTTTGAATAATATCAAATTGCCTTGTAGAACTTTCCATACATTGTTTTGGTCCCTATTTACTGTCTTTAACTTGCCCATCTCTTTTTGATTTGCTTACTAGATTCTGGCTGTCCCACTGTCTGAAATTCTTACACCTTTGCTTCTGTGCCTTTCTTCATCTCTGCTTTGTACTTTGATGGTGCTGGAGACTGAACTCATAGAGCCTATGTGTGAAACAAGTGCTTTAACACTGAGGCATGTATTAGTAGGTTTATTCTTGCCGTTTGGATCTATAGTCACATGTAATTTAAGAGAAGTCCTCCTCCACACTTTATTCTAATGTTGACCTACACTTTGCTATTCCATTACATGCTCTGTTTTAATTTAGTAGTATTTAAATATTATGTGTGTATGTGCCTCTGTACTGTGTTTGCCTTCTATTTGTACTTGCTTATTATATATTTATCATATATTTTAAGCTTACTATAATGAGCCTCTCCCTACTTGCAAGAATATAAGATCTTACCTGTGTCTTGTTACCCTACCTCTAGTACCCAAGACAGCATCAGGTACACAAACCCTTCTCAACATATCCTTGACTTAAGCGGGTAGATTCATGACTATTAGGACATTGGCAATGGCTAAATCCTAGCCAATGGTTTTGATTTCAATCTATAACCTGTTAATTTTATAAATAAATGCAAGTAAAGTTTTTCTGAGCTTTAGTTACTTGAACTAAAATGAATAAAGCTCACAATATTGTCCTTTCCATCTTGAAAAGTGTAAGTGACATGGACAGTGAGGAATAGACTAGGAATGAAGACGTGGGTGGGAGCAGAGGGGAGCAAACTTGGTCAGTGTCATTAACTGGGTGACCATGCTGCTACATGTCAGCTGCCCTGATTTTGTGTCTTTAAGGTCCTTTTGTAAATTCTGACTTCACTAAATTACCTTGGAGTGGGTTTCAATACATTCAATTAGTAAGAATAACATCTACCAATATTACAGAAGAAAGCAGCATAATATGTTTACTCTTAAATATCAAGGGAATAAAACTGGTGTTTGCATCATTTGCCTGTTTCATGGACAATCAGGTTCTTGACCTTTCCAAATTTTGGCTTTCTTTCCTTATTCAAACAAATGAAAATAATAATAAAGGAAAGGAAAGGTGTGCAGAAATACTGGGAGCTATATTATAGAGTATTGGAAATATTAAACTGCAAATTTTTACACGTGAAACTTCAGATTGAGTGTGTTCCCAGTGAAGGCATTTTAATCTGTGTGTCTGGGCACCCATGTGAATTAGTTTTTAAATTAAACGTTCAACTCTACCCTGCTCTTTTTGTTGTTTGTGGCATATACTGTATCCTTGTTTCTTTTAGACTATTTTAAAGCTTTTTAATTAAGTGCATTGGGCTTCCTTAGTGCACTGTACCAAAATTTATATATGAATGACTATAACATCTGGAGAGTAGCCTAGGTTAGGTAAAGTTTGTGAATAAGGTGTGAAGTGCCTTCTTTCTGCTCTCCTTCTATGGGTCTGAATCCTAATTTCTACTCTGTAGATCTGTCACCCTGGTGGTCAGGAGCCAAACTACAAGTGGAAAGGCAAGTAGGAAGGAGTTGAGGGGTGAGTGGGGCAAAAAAATGATTATTTCTTTACCAAAAGTAGTCAAAGTAAAATCCAAAGATCCATGATACAACAAACACCAGTTAGTAGGAAAAACGCATTTCCTAAAATGAAAACTAAAAACTCATTTATAAAATGAGCGTAAGACACTCTGAAGTTGTATAATTGAATGCTGAATATTGATTAAAAACATTTAAAAATATTTTTCTTTACTTGACCCAAAAGTGCAATTTAGATTCATTTTAATGGCAGAGTCAGGTCTCTGGTGGACTGCAGTATTTAGGAAGGAGTTATAGGGAAGGGAAAACATGTTAACAGAAAGACTATCTTCTGAAGTAGTCAGTCAGGGTAGATTCACCGGAGTTTGCAGAGATTCCATCAAATTTTGTGTTCAGAATTCTGAAATAGCCCACACAATGGGTACTGTCATTCCAGTTCATGTCTACATTTTAGGGAAGGTGAAATTCTGTGATTCAAATAGCTTGATTCAATTTCAAAATTCATAAAGAAAAACAATCTCACCCAAAATTTCCCAAAAATATAAATTTAAGAAACATTTGTAGAAACATTATGGGCAGTATTTCAAAACACATGAATATATAGGGAGACACATAGTTTCCTGACAGAACAAGATCAAGGATTTTGCCTTCCATGAATTCCAGCCCTACATGCTTTCCTTTATAATTTTTCTTGGGTAGTGAAAATCATTTACATATTTCTGAGGTTAACTAGGATATTGCTATATTACGACCTAAGTTTTAACATCATGAGTAAGTATATTTGTTAGTATTCTTTCTAGAACTTTACAATTACTCTTGTAAGACTACTATCATATTATGATTTTTAATTATTCCTGTATTCACTTTGCCTTTTTCTAATAACTATTAATATTTTACTTTGTGTTCTTATTTACCATCAAACCTGTTTTTTACAAGATTTATTTCTGCAATTCATTTGATGATATTTTCAAATCTTCAACATTAAATTTGTATTCATTTGACATTCTTTTAGCTTTATAAAATTTAAATTTTTGAGATTCAAACTTAGTTTGAATATAATATATATACTAGTGCACATAAATTTGTCTCTGAAAATATTGTTGACAATAGGGCACTCTTGAAATGTGCTCTTATAATGTAATGGGATAGTTCTAATTTGTTTACAATGATGGTTTCAGTATCCCACAAGTTCCAATCATTAAGGCAAATGGTTTTTCTATTCAATGTGCTTTTGTTTTCTTGTCTCTTTTAAATATTTTGGAAGATCTTCTCTTTCCCACACACATACAAAAATATTCAGTAATGTTAAATTATGACCATATGCCGCCTCTGCAATTTCTGGGTTTAGTTCTATTTTGGCATATTTTGAGAGTGAACAATACATGCTTGAAAAATATAGTTTCTATTTATAAGGTACAAATGTTACAGACATTTCTTAACAGTTTTGCCTTTTTAAAACTATTTAATCCACCAATGATTTGGTAGCTATCCATTTTTTAGTATTTCATATTTATTTATATTTCCCTTTTTATTTCTGTGAGAGGTGTCTAAATTCTTTGTATTTGTATAGCCCTCTGAGAGATGAACCACACACATCTTTCCATCCCACTTAAAATAAAAATATTGTTGTACTTTTCGTTTTATTTTTCTCTTCCTATACAGTACCACTACATTTCTGTCAATATAACTTACATGTTAATATAAAATTCATTTGTAAAACTTTGAAAAATTATACCTTTCAACAATGCACATATTTCTGTTCATCAAGTATAACATTATAGATATTACAAGTGATTACAGAAACTGTCTTCTGTTCAGGACCCACTGTGTTCCTATCTCTTACCAAGATCTTGGAACCTCTCTTACAGATTCTGGTTAGGAAATCGTGGCCTAAAACATGAGAAAGAAATTAAGAATGAAAACCAGAAACCTTTGCCATTATTATGAACATTGCCTGTAAGCACATGTTACCACCAAGATTATCACAGAGGCATAGAGCGATTTCACCATCACCTTTTAATTGCCACATAAGTAGAATGACACAAGTATGCATTAATGGAGGGAAACTATCTTTTTCTTGTGTTAACACTCCTAGGTCATGAAACACATACATTCACTTCATTGTTGTTATTATCATTATCATTATCATTATTATTATTAATATTGTTCTCACTTTTAGTATATTCACCTGTAAATAACCATTAATGTTATTCTAAATCTCAGCCACATAGTATGATCCTAAGATGATATCTTTAAAAGATCCTAATGATCTGGCTATTCACCAGACCAATTAGACACAGATTTCTTTTGGTTGAGACCCAAGATTTATTTTCTAAAGCCCTTCATGCACCTACAGACTGGAGCCAAGAATAAAAGCCCAAGAGAGTTATGGAAGACCAAAGCCTCCGTTTCGTTATGTGGTAGCCATGGGCTATAGCAAGTCAATACAAGAGAGGCATTTTCTGTCTACATAAAATGTGGCCTGGGAGACAGCTTTCTTTGGGACTAGGGGGACTCCATCACAATGATCTAAGGCACTCACAGAGTTGCAGTAATGGTTTCATGGTTTTTAACCAGCAGGCAGGGGATTGGAGAGTCTTATTTTGCTTTGAGTTGAGGGCAGACAAGAATTTGTCAGAGCACTCAACTGAAAACAACTTGGAAAAATAGGTTGGATTCCAGTATTTCAAAATGAGGGATTCAAGTTATTTAACAAGTTTGAATTGTGCTATCATATTAAATATTAAAATATATAATATTAAAATATTTTAAATGGCCATTTAATAGCAACCATCACCATAAAAATTTGTGTATATGAATGCTTCTTCATATGTGTACAGATGTATGTGTGTGGGTACATGTGCTTCCTTTTGCACCTATACAAGAAAGGACAGGGGACAACATTCTCAACTTTGTTCCTCAGGTACTTTCAACCTTGGTTTTTAACAGTGTCTCTCATTGGTCAGAAATCCCTTATGTAAGCGAGATGGGTCTAGATGGGTCTCAGCAATCTGTGGGTCTTTAACTTCCCAATACTGGGATTTCAAGTATGTGCCCAGATGTTTTGGGGGAGGTTGTTAATTGATATTTTTAAAAATTTATTGAGAATCACTTGTTTTTTCATTCAATATATTCTGCTAATGTTTTTTTCCTTCTGCCAACTCCTCCTAGATTCTCCCCATCTTTCTAACCAAATCTACATCCTTCCTTTCTCTCAGTAGAAAACAAATAGGTTTGTAAAAAGAAATAAAAGATAAATAGATAAAAATAAATAAATAAAACCCAGAATACTGAAAAGAGAAAAAAGAGCCAATTTGGAAGAACAAAAACAAAAACACAAGAAACATATGTACACATACACACACACACTTTTGCATACACAGAAACTCCGTAAAACACAAAATCAGAAACTGTAATATATAACCAAAATATCTGTAAGATTTTAAAAATGGGCCCAGAGAAAGTTTTATGAACAGAAAACCCTAAAAAGTATCACTGAGTTCGCTTTCTGTTGGCCATTTACTGGGCAGTCGGTTTTTCACTTAACCATACTTAAGGCAAGATTGTTGTTTATTGTTTGTTTGTTTGTTTGTTTGTTTTTAAACGTGGATTCTGTGGAACAAACTCGAGTGCTCATGGACTTAAAAGGCAAGTTATATACCAACGGAACCATCTCTATGCAACCCTAATGCTTGATTTGAGAGAAGAGAATTCGGGGAACCGGCAAGATGGCTCTGCAGGTTAAGAGTTACTGACAGTGTAAGTTCAATGTCTGGAACCCATAAGGTAGGAGGAGAAAACGAACTTCAGGTTGTCCTCTTCCGACTGCTCTGTTCTGCGGCATACACTGTCTAACATATACATCATCTACAGACACAATACATGAACACGAGGAGTAAATAAAACACTATTTGTAAACTTTTAATGCCATTTGACTACATGCTTTGACCTCAACACGTTATGGAGTGATAAACTAGCTGATCCATCCAAGATAGAGTTAGCACTTAGTTTCCAACAAAGGAAGCCAGATAATTGCTTATATACCACAATAATCATGATACCATTGAGGGGTTTTTTGATACATAGTTTGTGGCACAGAATTAATCAATTCATCAAACATATTGAGTCATTGTATGAAAGAGATAAACTCCACCAGTTACAGAAAGCAGTTTTTGGCATCTTCCTTTGCACATGAATTTGAACTGTAACAGTTGATTATAGCTCAATGTTTAGGCTACTGTTTACAAGTGCCATGCTACAAATAGGCTTAATGCACTTAATGGAAAATAGCCGTGGTTATATTTTGAGGATAAATGTCTTCATAAAATTCTGATATGAAAGTATCATTTGATTAAAGAATCTAAAGCAGCATGGGATTTTTTTCATTTTACCTTACAGAAAAACCCTGAGGCAGGTGTGTAAGTTAAGTGCCCTCTGGGCTTTCCATTTTCCTGTGATTCTCAAAGGGTCCACTACCAACAAGAAGCTTAAAATGCAAAGTTCTTAAAATGCTTGGCCCACACTGCTGAAACAGAAATTCTCAGGTTAGGGTCTGGACATCTTTGCTTTATTAAGTCTTGGCTATGATTCTGTTACAATCTCCAGTTGGGAATCTGATTTGATAGACTCACTTGAGTTACTGTATAAGAAAATATATAGTCTATAGTAAAAGAAAAAAATGTTCTCTACTACATGAGCAGGAAATTCATGACAGCCTTGTATCATCTTTCAACCTCACTGAAATGATCAGTAATCTCTTGCGTTTGTTTTCCAATGTTCATTGAAGCAGCCGGGTATTGGATTTCATGTGTGCCTTTCTTACCTCATTGAGATAATGTTGCTATAATGATCTCACTCATATGTTGTGTAATTAGGCCTAATATCTCTCTAATGAGATACACCAAGCTATTTGGTAGCAGCTGTTTTTCATGGATAGCAAAGGGTACTCTATGATAAAATTTTCAAGGCACTCAAGAAAAGTAAAAGTGGTTATTTCATGTAAATTACATGTATTTTTCTTAAAAACCTACTTATCTTTGTGGTTGATATTATTATTCACAATAACACAAAAGACTAGGCATATCAATTGGCTTTGGCAGAAAATGGTATGTTTAAGTTATTTGTATTGACGAATAAGAAATCTATAAAGGAACAATGTAGAACAGGCTTCTTAAAAATCATTCGTTACTTATGTTACTGATAAATATTTTTATACTACAGATAAGGAAGGGTATTTTTATATGGAAATATTTATTCTTTAATATAGTTATTTTTAAAGAAAATTTATTCTTAACACTATAGCATTGTGTGTTCAATAGCTGCTTATGTATGTTCAATAACTATGGTAGAAATGTAGCTTATTTTATTGGTCTATTCATTAATGTATGAATACCTGTGTGCATTTTTATCTAGACAAATACACAATAGATACATGTTGGGTATCATGTGAACTGCTTAGAGGCACGGTCATTAGTTTACAGTCACGGGAATTTTCATCTCCTGGATCAATGTAAATACATACCTATCTATCTACCCTGCATTTGTTGCTAATGAAACCAGGGTATTCAGCATTTTATAAAAGTTTGGTGAATTAATGGATAAGATTATCTCCTCTCCCTGCAGCCTGAGTCTGTAATAGAAGAGGAAATTAGAGGAGACAAACCAAACTGTGATGCTTAGGGAGTACCTTGATTCTGGCTGTCACTGTCTTTTTTTTTTTTTTAAACCAGCACAAGGCCTCAGGGGAGTCTGGCTGTTCTAGCCTCTCTCAGCCAGCCAGACAGTAACGGCCCACTGCTTTTATTCATTACCTTGAATGTAATGCACTAAATTTAACAAGTAACACACTCAGCGGGAATTTATTGGCCTTTTGCAGCATGATTGCAAGGTGGGATATGGATATGGATTCCAGTTACTGTTGACACCCAGATAAGTAGAACAAAAACCTTTCTATAATTATGATCCAAAGTTGATATTTGAGGAAAGGGAAAATAAATAAATATCTCAGTACTATTTACAGAAGAAGAAGAAGGAAAAAAAACACATTTATTCTTCTATTTAGAGAACTCTCCCTGGTTATATAACAGAACCATTTCAATTAAATGCAGCAATAATAAAATAGCAACACATAAACGCAAAGAGCTTTTATAAGGCAGCAATATTCAAATACAAATATGTACAGAGGGCAGATGTACATTAGAGAGGAGGCTAACAGACTTCAAACATTATTTTACATATAACAGTACATGAGTGGACACAAATAGGACTCTTCAAAATGGATTTAATATTTTAAATTGGAAAAAAATCAAATCCATATGCTATTGTTATTCTGGTAGTTAACTATAGCTAGAGATCTAGTAATACACAATAATAATAATAATAATTCTTTCTAAATGTTGCTTTTATGGTTTCATGTCGTTAATTCTGGAGTTAGCACATTAAATATTGTTGGCATAAAGCTATTTATGATGGGCCTTAAAAAGTCCTTGACTTGTTACAGGAGAATAAAAGGAGGAACCAGAGTTATTATGTCACTTCAGGAAAGGTTTGTTGTCATCATTTGATTTATTTATAAAGGCCATTGAAGCACAATAAACAAAAAGGCATAAGAGGGAGTGGATCAGATTTCATTTTACCACATTGTGTATGAATGAAAATGCTGCCCAATATAAGGAATAAATGGAATATGAAAACAAAAGAGATAGTAACCTCCCACATGATCCCCTAAATAACCAAACTGAATTACTACAGTCAGAGCAGCATGAACTACTGGTAAAGGGTGGATACCATACACAACACAGAATCATAGTCTGGGTTTAAGAAGGGTGCACTCTGTGACCTTCAGACACTTGTCTCATCTTTCTCTGCCTGCTTCTCCAGCAATAATACATACACAATGAAAGTAGCTGCCTCTTTGGCTATACTACCATAAAATAAACCTGGGAAATTATTTAGATAATGATGAGCACAGTGAATATCTAATAAAGGTTAACAAGTTTATACCAGTTTGCATTCTTTTAGCCTAAGGATTGAAACTCATAAAGGCAAGAAGCAAATGAAATCTTCCTTTTTACAAGTTGATATTACTGAGTATAAATCTGAGTCCAAACCTTCCATTGTATAAAAGGGACAGTTGAATTAGTTTGAACTTGAGAGTTAGTTCCAAAACATTGTTTCTTTATATAATTGAGTGGAGTTACATTACAATTTATAAGGTTTCTAGTATACAACACAAGTCTAGTGACACCTGTATTTGAGGAGACTTGGGAAAATGAACAAAATGAATAGGCTTATATATGTATTTCTTTAAAACTCAGCACTTCATGGTTTCATACTCACCAAATAATGAGACTTTTGTTTATTGAGGTTCTATGGATGAGACCTTGAATTTCATGTTCCCAGGTTGATTTATATTTATGTGATAAGCCACCATGACCAAGTCAAGGCTTTGTTTGGCCTTCCTGTTCCAGAGGGATAACAGTCCCACACCATCACAACAGAGCAGCATGGGAACATGGCCACCTGAACAGCAAGCGGGAAGCTCTCATTCTAAACCACAATTATTCTAGGGATTAATGCTTTCACACAGTAAATGAAATGAGTGCTAAAAATCGATAATCATTTCTTTAAAGACCATAGAGCAACCAATTTTCAGAAGTAAAATGGAAAAGACAGACAACTGACCAAATATGTGGAAAGAAGAGGAATACTTGGGTTAAGGGCTTGTTACGTTGAGAGTGGTGGGTGATTCACAATTTGGATGGTGTGTCCATGAAAACCATTATCTTTGTGGTATCACAAAGTTCTTGTTCAAATTAATACGTTGAGCAACTAGAAAGCTGAGCTAAATTTATCAACAGAGGCATAAATAAGTGTTTCTAAGGCAGTGTTAGCGATGAACACTGAAACACTGATACAACCAAAGAAAACTCTTAAGTTACATGGCTTCTATCAACCTTAGTGAGTCCCTGCATAACAATGGATTAGTTAACATGAATAATTTAACTTCAAGCTGTTAATCAAATATTACCTTACTGTTTTGGTTGCATTTCATTGCAGGGATAGAATATTTAAAGGAAGATGCATGTTTAAAGGGATTTGATCCATCATGTCATGGGGTACATGGGGGTGGAAGTGCCTGGGTATATGGTACCAGGAGTTTGTGGCTATATCTCTGTGCATAGATCAGTAAACAGAGAGCTGGATTAGAAACAGAATGACCCTAGACCTTAATAGCCTGTCTTGCAGTCATCCATTTCCTAGAGCTACACTTTACCTCCAAAACTGCCTCCCCTCAAAAGAACACCACCAGCTATATACCAAATGTCTAAACACACGATCCACACCATCTAATTTAGACAGGAGATGTATGATCTTTACCTTGTACTTTACTCACAATGCATCTTGTAGTCTTGTAAATGTATTTTCACAGCCTACAGTCAGAGGCCTGAGGCATTTAAAATATATTTGAAAATATTTTAATAATAAGCAAATGCTAATATTGAAAGAAAAGTTCATGACCAATCCATCCATCCATCCATCCATCCATCCATCCATCCATCCATCCACCAATCCATCCATCCATCCATCCATCCATCCATCCATCCATCCATCCATCCATCCATCCATCCATCCATCCATCCATCCATCCATCCATCCATCCTTCCATCCATCCTACAGTATTGTGTTCAGAGCCTTGTTGTGGACAAGTCTGTGATATCACTGAGGATGCAGTGATGTGTAAGATGAATGACATCACTGACCTCAATGGTGCTTACATTGTAGCAGCATAACATAGTCACATAACTAGAATTTTCATCAGGGTTGTGAGCATCTATATAAGAATTTATGATTCTGTTGTTGTGATATATGTTGGAAAGGAGGCCAAAAGTATCTCCACAGGAAATAACTTCACAAATGCTAACTCTGTCATCACTGTTCCTTTAGAGTTAACAATGTATAGTTATACTTATCCACTCACAGATAAGAAATATGGGGGAAATTCATTAAATAGCAAATTCTATAACCGGTAAAATGAACATCTAGGATCAAATCCCAGATCACTATCTGAGGTTGGATTATTCACTTAATCAGCTGAGCTACAGAAGTCCATTTGCATTTGTGAGGGGATACCAAGACTACACAGGACAGAAAAGAGGGCACATTGAAAAAAGCAAAGGTAAAAAACAGCTGAAGCGTCATTGTCCAAATTGAAATGTAGAGAACCACATATGACTAAATAGAACAATAAAACCAAAATGTACATCCACTCTAGGACAGAATTTCAATTTCTTGTTAGTCAAATTGGGAACTAACACCACAAACCAGAAATTAGACTCTTCCTCATTTCCTATAGATCTATGAAACCAAAACCTATGCAGTAGTGTTTATAGGAACTGTACTCATAACAGCAATATCTGGAACTAATCCAGGTATGTGCCAATAAATGAGTAGGTTTTAAGATGATGATAATCTATCCTGTAAATATACTCATAATCACTTAGGTTAATCTACAGAGAATTATGCTAAGAAGGGGGAAAGTCCATTCTCAAGAGGATGCTATTCTCAAAATGGAAGAATTCTAGGAATAAAGATCAGTGTAGGCATCACTAGGCATCAGCGTTTCTGAAAGGCTAGGGCATAGGAAGGGGCTGGAAGTGCATTTACTATTAATGAGTGTGTTTAGATTTTTCTACAGTTTTCAAACTTTTTCTAGTAAACTCTACATTTTTTTTTTCTCTTGAATACACAGGTGGCACAATGCATTTGAAAAACTGGAAAATTTCTTGGATTTTTCAAGGTATGCAGAACTAAAACTACATCCTCATAACCCAGTAAGTTTAATAAGATGTTTTTTTTTTAAAACAAAATGTAAGCTTTTTGCTAAAAGTTTTATTTTTCCTTATTGTTATTGCCTTGTATTTCTCTGTTTCTTCTTTCAGAGATAATTTTATAAGTCATTCTATTTCACCACAAATTAATATCCTTTACTCCTTGCACACTTTGTTAAGCAATTTCATTTAGAAATTATTTAAAATGGATACCTACTATTCCCAAATACACCACTAAAATTCTTCTAGTGCTCTGAACTTGCAACAACAGGGTTTATCCAGAGAAGTACAGAAAATATATGATGAGCTTCTAAATCTGTATTTTATCTGCTATTAAAGAACTGGAATGTTTTCGCCAAGAAAATAGCATGTCTACACCAAATGGCTTAGTGGAGACTTCATTGAGGTAATTGAAATTTCCTCAGAAATAATGGTACCTGCTATTCATGGTAGATATCAACAAGATACTTGTTGACTTTATAGTTAAATACTCTATCATAATTTGATGTAGACACATATGAATAAAGCCATGGTTTTGATAGTCTTCATCACAGTGTTCTAAGGGTATGCTGTGAGGAAAACATGAACATTGCTCTCTGTCCAGCAAAATAATACCATGTTGCTGCAAGAAATTTTGCTCTGTATGAGAAAGGACATTCAAAAATGTTATAGTTACCCAAACAACTCATAATTAAAGTGGTCATATTCCAACCTTATAAAGTATTTGCTTCCATAGATGTTTTTCAAACTATCATTGATGAGTGAATTCAGCCTCACAGAAGGCTTCATTTTGTTTTGTGTCAGAGTACCAGATAACCAAAAACTTCAAATAGTTGTCCAAATGTAAGTTTTTTTTTTTAAAGTAGGGAAGGAGAGGACAAAGGAAGGAGCCCTAGGACAAAGCATTTGATGGTTCATGGGCTCCTATAGACAGTTTTGCCATTATGTGAGTAAACTAAAGAATGCTTATTTGCAAATCATAATTAAAGGGAGCCAGGCTTCTGCCTGCCATCCTTGCCTTTGGGAGGCAAGAGGCAAGAGAGTTGTGAGTTTGATGTTAGCTTGAGTACATAGTGGTCCTAAATAAATAGATAGAGAAAGAAAGAAAGAAAGAAAGAAAGAAAGAAAGAAAGAAAGAAAGAAAGAAAGAAAGAAAGAAAGAAAGGAAGAGGAAAATGTCCATGGAAAAACTGCATCATCATCAATAAAAATTAATGTAATGTGAAAATTTGATTTTTATAAATCAATCAAATTAGAGAGAAGCTTTGTCAAATGATTCATAAACAGCCATAATGTCTAAAACTTTCACACTAAAGCATGAACTACACACTTGATGACAATTGAATTTAACACAAAATATACTTCCATACTCAGAAAGAAAATGTGTTTTATGGCTTTTTTTCCCAATAGTATAATTGCCAGCAAATGCCATTGCATCAAGAAGGTTTGACACACACCTTCTGCAACTTCCTGTGTAATTATCATTTTGATAGACTCACTGAATTTCAAGTTTATTATTTTTTTTTAGCAAAATTCCAGGAATTTTTTTTTTTTTTTTGGTTTTTTGAGACAGGGTTTCTCTGTACAGCCCTGACTGACCTGGAACTCACTTTGTAGACCAGGCTGGCCTCGAACTCAGAAATCCGCCTGCCTCTGCCTCCCCAGTGCTGGGATTAAAGGCGTGCGCCACCACGCCCGGCTGGAATTTGTGTTTTATTAAGCAAAAACACCCCCCCCCCAAAAAAAAAAAACAGACAAACAAACAAACAAAAGCAAAACAACCAAACAAAAAACTAACCAGGACTGGACATGGTGACTCTGGTCATGGAGATGGTACTATCAGTATCAAGGGGCCAAGGCAAGAGAATGAAGAGTTCCGTGCCATCCTTGGGGCTGGTCAGGAGAAAGCCTATCACTCTACATGACAAACCTCCTGCCCCCTCTAAACCCTACTCTGTCCCTTTCAAACATCTTGTTACTGTTCTAAACAGCATTGCAACAACAAGCCACACAAAACCATCCTAGGATAGTTAACTCCGTGGGCCTGATACATTGTGAAATATGAAATAAAAAATAAATAAAATCTCAACTCGGTAGAAAACAACTGTGGTGGAAAGACAAACCAAAGGCTTCAATAGACATTTTTGTAAGTCAACACACAGTTAATGGGTGCGTGAAAGCTGTACAGTGGCATGAAACAAAACCCAGAGCATCAGTGAAACAATGCCACACCTAGCCAAGATGGCTGTTATAAAAACAAAGAATATGTGCCCAGGAGGGTGTGGAGACTACAACATTTGTATGTTGTCTCTGGGGTTAAGATGCTACCGTTGTTAAGAAAACAGAGCAGAGGTTCCTCTCAGGCCTAGCAGTCACAGTAATGTGGCTCTTATCCAAAAGGATTGGAATCAGGGTTTCATACAGATAATGGGAGCATGACTTTCCTTGCAGGATTATTCATTAAAGAATGATGGATCAGGTGGACGCTGAAAAGCCCAAAGGCCTGCTTTCTAGAGGAGAAGCCACATGATGGAAATAGAGACCTGATTCCTCTAGGCTGTCTCCTCTAATCTCCACAAAAATAAAAGTAAATAAATAAAACTAAGAAAATGTGTAAAAATATTAATAGTAGAAAAAAATGGATATAGAGATATAATAGGGGTGTAAATGCTATTCTACCTTAGAAAATAAATTGGGATAGACAATAGTAAAGACCTTGAAAATTTCCTGCTGACTGAAATAAACTGGTCACAGAGGAGCAGGCATTATGTGACTCAGTCCTGTGGTGTATTAGGATCTAATAGAGTTGAATATGTGCAAAGAAAGTTAACCAAGTCTGTGGGAGAAATTAACCATTCAATAAACATAGAGCTTCTGCTACGCAAGAATAATAATCTCTAGCCTGGCATCTTACAATGCTGTGTTTCCACCCAACAAAATACATTGTATGCTTGAAATATTTAAGAGGGTAACTCTCACGTTTGGCCACTGCAAAATGGCCTTTGAATAGTGCACCAGTTGAGACATATAGAATATCCCCTGATCGAAATGTGCCATTTTGTAGAAATTAAAGTTGCCTATGGCTATCTTCATGTGTGTTCATGTTCACAGCAACCTCATCCTTTTGCTCCAAAATACTGCCTCAGGTCCCCAACAGTGGCAAGCTAGATATTATTGGAAAGAATAATTTAGACAAACAAGTCTAATTAACCCAGAGAAACATTCTGTTTTAAAATGCCCACAGGGGTTGTGAAGATAGATGGCTCAGTCTGTAAGAGTGCTTGCCAGCAGGAGGACCTGAATTCTTACTCCCATCACCCACTTGTAAAGCAAGGAGTAGCCACATGTGGCTCTGTAAAGGCATAAGCTAGAAGGTTGCTAGGACTTGTGAGCTAGCTAGCCAATATGAAAATGGTGAGCCCCAGATTCAGTGAGACACCAATTCAAAGAGATGTAGGCGTATAAATAATAGAGGACACCTGATTTCTTCCTCTGGTCTCCATGTTAAACTGCACAAAGCACACATGGATGTTCACTACACACACAAGACTGTTCACAGCAATACATTGCAAAGCAAAGCTGTTAAAACAAGTAATGCAGACAAAAGCAGAAGCAGAATGGAAGCCAAAGAAGTAGGCCAGAGACTCCCACATCTGATTTTGTGGGTTTATATAACTCTTCCTGGAAAAAAAACCAAAACTCTTTAGTTTTTGATGTGGAATTAAAATAGATTTGAGAAACCTCAAACTGGAAGAGAACTCATTAACCTATAATACAGATTTCACCAACAATTTCAAAATAGAATAGAGGTCTGATTTTCATGATGCATTATTGAAAAAGTGTGGTGTTTATATATAAAACAATAGCACTGCACATAAAAGCATCCGCATTAATGGAAGATGAATGATAATTTAATTAGCCCCAATAATTATAAAATAAGATGTATTCTATTTGTATGTGACCAGTGGAGGAGGAGAGTACAATTCTGTTACATTGCACAACTAATTTCTAAATTTAACACCACCAGCTATCCCAGTTTTTGTTCATAAAAATAATAAAATAGAAACTCATAGGGTTGGCAAAAATCACACATTTCACTTCTATAAATAGCAGTGTACTTTTTGTGTGTTCCTAGGAAAATATTTATGATCTTCTAAGACAAAGAGGTAGAGTGTATATTGATCTCTAACAAGGTCAGCTTTTTTTCTAGACCAATATCCATTTGAAACTTAGATCTCTCTCCTTCCCTCCCTCCCTCTTCCCTTCCCTCCCTCCCCCTTCTCTCTCTCTTTCTCTCTCTTTGTGTGTGTGTGTGTGTGTGTGTGTGTGTGTGTGTGTGTGTTTGTGTTTAAGAGTATCTCAGTATATAGTTTTAGTTAACCTTGTACAAATTTTATAGCTAAGACCAGCTTGGCCTTGAACTTGTGATAATCTTGCCTAAGCTTGCATAGTAAGAGAGCTCATGTCTCTAGCAGCATATATAGAAGAAGATGGCCTAGTTGGCCATCATTGGGAAGAGAGGCACCTTGGTCATGCAGACTTTATATGCCCCAGTACAGGGGAATGCCAGGGCCAAGATGTAGGAGTGGGTGGGTAGGGGAGCAGGGCTGGGGATGAAGGAGGGTATAGGGGACTTTTGGGATAACATTTGAAATGTAAATGAAGTAAAGATCTAATAAAAATGGGGAAAAAAAAAAGATTTCAAGCATGTATCACCTGCCCTGACACAATGTCAGTATTTGGCCTGCTATTTCACTGGTGTCAGAAAGCTGGTCTGGAAGTGTATTATCTGCATCCACATAACCTTAAGTCATCCACATTACTAATTCATACTGAGTGCTTATGTTGAGACGTGAGCGAAACCTTTGCCCTTTGTTGGCTCATACTGGGTCCTGAACTCATTTGAAGTGTATTTGTTTGTATTACAGTTGGTCTAAACCCACTCTTCAATCAATAAGGGAACTGTGCTCCTAAGATGTATTCTATTTAGCATTGAAAGAAAATCACACAGCTTGACCCTTGTAGAGTGTTATGAAGAGCTGCAGTCAAGTGGAGACTTTTTTCATTGTGTTTGGAGTGTTTTGTTGCTATCTTGACCTTGAGCTGGGAACAATTGTGCATAGCATTCCTTTTGCTTTGCTGCTTCTATGTGGAGAGGCCTTATTAACACAGAGGCACGGCAATTGAATTGAGTCTGTAGCTAAACATTTAATTTTAACATTTATAGTAGCTTAAAATAAAAAAGTAATAGCTTCCATTTATTGAGTATATATTCTAACCAAACACTAGGCTGGGGGTACTATCCAGAGAATTACTTTTTTTTTTCTCTGAACTTACTGATATTGCAAATGATTATCCAGATAGTTGTTCCCATCAAGCTAACCACTCTCCCTTGCAGAATCTGCCCTGGCTCTGAGAAGTCACTGGAAATTTTAAGTATCTATTTCAAATACACACTGGGGTTTATATTTCATAATTTAATAGGCAAGATTTTTCTCCTCATCTCAATGGTAGGTGACCTAACACTAGCACTGTTAAGTGATCATGGTGAATTTGTATGGCAGGCCCTGTTGTTCACTTCAGAGGATATTTATCAACAAATGATTCTCTCTATGAATGTGTTCATGCACTGCCCCATTTTTTCTCTAAGAATGAATATTGCCATTGGAAATATCTGACCTTGATCGATTACTGCTACTAAAGAGAAATTTAAACTAGACATTGTCTTCAAGCACCTAAGTGGAAAGGATTGAGCCTCTTACGCCACACACATGTCATGAAGCTAGCCATCCATACAGCTTCACTGCTTTCCAGAAGTAGGTAAGAGAGCAATCATCCTTAAGCATTAGCCAATAACCAGGCAAGGTTAGATGTCAGCACAGTATAGCATATGGGCTAAGTTAGCTCATTTCTGTATTAGACATTTGTGGGGCTCAGCCATGGCCATTTGTCTAAGTGTTCTCCTCCTGCTTTCACACCTGTACAGAAGTGCAGCATGAACTGTATGGCTGAAGAAGCAAAACTTATTTCCTATCTTGTCCCTTACAAGTTCCTGTAACTGATTAGAGTGGTGTGGATATGTTTATTTAATGGATGGCACTTTGTTTGGGGTTTATTTCACGCAAGGATAGAATGCTGGGCTGGGGCGATGGCTGCACTTGTGTACAGGCAGGAGGACCTCAGTATAAACCCTCAGCATCATGGCAATTATTTCCCTTTCTTGCAATCCCAGCACACTGGAGGTGAAGACAGGAAGATGAAGGAGAGTCTCTGTTTCACAGAGGTAAGTTACAGATTGGTAGAACAGGAAATCCAATGTCCCATTTGGGCCTCTGAATGTACATATTGGTGCACACATCTGAACACATGGGCTCGTGTATTTCACACAAAAATGAGCACTAATTTACTTGAAATTCATGGCTATAAGAATAGAAATGTAGATGCTTATACAGAAAATAGAGTATAGAATATAGAGTATAGACTATAGAATATATAATAATATACAATATAAAGTTCTATGCATTTTATAGAGAAGTTTTTATTCATTATGTTAAGCAGAATGTCTTCATCTCACTAGGCTATGACAAATACTTGAACTTCTTTACTCATTTCTTTATTCATTTATTTTCTTATTCATTCAGCGAGTGTTTATTGAAGGCTAACCTGAATCTCGCCTCCTGGGCTTTAGAAGGCGAGGATGCATCTATGAATCATCAAAGGGACTTCTACGTTAGTGGAAGGGCACATAAGCGCACACCTGTTGGATTATATTTGTATGCTAAAATATTAAGAAGCAATAATTCCCATGAAGAAAACTTGAAGCAGGAAAGATGGTGGAAAGTGGCCAGAGCAAGTCTCGAGATGCTCAGAGAAGCCACTGCAAGGAGAGGGCATTCGAACAGAGAGGACAGAGTTCAGCCCAGGGAAAGCATGTATTCCTGCAGAGGGAGCAGCCCAGACTAACACTATCCATTGAGCACATGTTCATCAAGAGGAAGAAATGGAAGGTAAAGAATGAAAGAGGGGAGGAGGCAGGGGAAGTGATGTTTAGAAGTGGGTTGGAAAAGGTCACATAGGGGTTCACAAAACAGTATTTGTTATGCTATTCCAACGACACAGAAACCAACAGGGAGCTGACACAAAGTGATTTGTATTCTCCATAGCTTCTCATGATCTTCTCTGCGATACACTAGAGTGGACATAACACAGTGAATAATAATTCCAGGTTCAGGTCACTGCAGAAGTGCAGCAAGAGATGATCTGGGTTTGGAGGGTGTGGGGGCAGGGGTAACCAGAAACAAGGCAGCAAAAAGCTTTATTTAAATTGAAAATGCTGCCTCTATTATGTCCTCTTTAGAATTTTAATCAAATGTTTATATCTCATGACAGGGAGATGGAGACCTCATCTATGCATTTAACTGACTGTTACTAGTTATCAATAAGAGAAGAGCTACTGGTGTGTACTGAGAGTACGGGTGAAAGAAACCCAGTTCCCTGACAAATAATGGGATGAATTAGTTTGTCATCTATGGGTATCCTTGTAAAGTAATGTAGCCTCTAGCTACTTTAACCTCAGCCTTGTGCTCGGAATTCTCTGCCTAGGGAGCATGTGTAATCCACTGGCTTCCCATTCAGGACACCCGAAGTTGGTCTATTCTCATCTGGACTCTTAAGGATGGAAGACATTGATTAGAATAGAATGCAGTCTACATGGAGCTTGCACAGAGACCATTGCCGAACATTCTGATCGTCTCTCTCACAACTTCAACGAATCACTGTTAACAGAAGTGAGTAACCCTGCAGCCATGGAAGATACAAAATTTCTTTCATTCATGTTTTGTCTAGGATGACCTCAACTTCCTCTTCCTACTTTCTTTAGATTTTATGCTAAAACTCCAGCTAGTGTCCCCTAACACTAAGTTTTTTCTGGAGTTCCTGGCTATTGTTATACGTGTAAAGACATATCTGCTCTGATGACCCCCACCACTCTCATGGACAGAGTTTGTACATTGAATTTAACATCTAGTTTCAATGTTGTCCTTTCTTTGTTCTAAACAGAGAGCAGATTGCTGTGACATAGTCTGTGAACGTTGGTAGCTTTCCACATTAAGATGTTTACAACCTGAATAATATTTTTGCATTTCAGTAAAGCAATATTGTTGTCAAATGGGTCCATCCTTGGTTTCAAAGCATCCTTACAGCCCCAGCTAAAATCCATAGCATGCAAAGGTGGTGAGATAAGCAAAGCATTGTTAAAGCTGCCAATTACAGTGCCATGTTAATATTCCTGAGGTTGGAACATTAGTATTGCTACGGGTCTCAAGCTGAACAGAAAATACCTTCATGTGACTTTAAAACTGTTCAAAAAATAATGACAATAAAAATACTATGAAAAAAACTTATGTTTTATATACATAACATATGAATATTCATCATATTCTTGGCCTTTTATTATTTTGAAAATGCCTAATATGTTTCTGACCCTATGCTCCTTAGTGCTCTAATGAATACAGAATTATATATGAGGACTCAGTAATCTCCCTAAGGTGTGGGCAAGTGGCACTGGGTGTCCTCTACCTCATAAGCCAGGTTCAGGACTGCCAGAAGAGCTCTGAAGGGTTAAAGTTTTGACTGTGACACTGAAATTGAGGCCAGCTGTAGGTCATATCCACGTCCCAGTCACAGGAAAATGAACCTGTGAGACAGAACCTAATTATCTGCTAAACCAAAAGCCAGTCTCAGTTCAATAACTTACGACAGAGCCAGCAGCCAGATATAGTGTTACCATGGCAACTTTGGAAAAAGCTCCAGTGCTGTTGAGAATAAGGAGGAAGGGAAGGAGACTGTAACCCTAACTGTGCTGTAGCCATTTGATCTCAGACAAGGGAGTGTGTCTAGAAACACAGGTTATACTGTACACACCTCCCATTGTCTTCTTACCTTAATATCTGTAACAAGCATTGAAAAGAAAAATACAATTACAACATCATGTGGGCTTAAAAATGATCTCCTTGCTCACAGATAATTGGAATTAATTTTATAGAAGAACATACAGGGTTCCATTCTCCCCTCCTCCATGTGGCCCAGAAGTACGGATGGAAGAGAACACAGCAGCATTTTCACAAACAAAGTTCCCAGGTCACCAAACTCAGTCTAAGTCGGTTTGTCTCTGCTTCCCCTAAGGGATGTTTTGAGAGAAAAAGTTTCTGGAACTGGAAGCAACAATTTGCTTTTCCAAAGTGTGTGAAAGTTAAACTAGAGAATAGGAGAGAATTTATTTGTTTGTTTGTTTATTTATTTATAAACTCTGTTTATAACTTCAAGTGAAATGAGTTCCTGGGATATTGAATTAAGAAGAATACAGAAATTAGAGGAAGGTAAGACCTGGTATATTAGTCATTTTGTTTTTCTTGTGAGATCATCTTTGTATTTGTCCCTAGAAGGACACTGGATTTATGAAATCTTGAATGAATACTGCTTTATGCACATAGTACTTTAAAATGACACTTAGTATAAGTACCGTGTATCTAGCAACTCAGTAAAAATGCTAACTGTACCTGCCATTTGGACTAGCGTGATTCAGATGTGACCCCTTTATTTTTAAAACCATTCTTCATGAGACAAACCATGCTATAACATAGCAGTTATAACTATTGGATTTCAGCGCATTTGACAATTATAATATCATTAACAATATAATAAGACACAAACGACTCAAAAGATAGTCACTTAAACCTGCTATCCAGTTGTAGTGCCAAGACTGAATTGTTTAGATAGCTATGTATAAATATACATATATAGCAGTATATTTATATACAACTCATAAACACAGTGTGTTTGAAATAAAGGAAGAGATATGGATATAAATAATATCATTTTCCTATTCCTGAATAATTTTGTGGTAATGCAAAGGAGACAGAAGATGGAAAATAGGATTTTTCCAGCACAGAAATGACTAAGAATGTAGCCTGAAACTTCTAATAAAATAGATTCACATATGATATCTGTGTATTTTCTTTAAAAGGTTACATCTTTTAAACACACTTTACCTACCTCATCTTATGCTATATTGAATATATAATTATGGGTTTATAGAAACCTACAACTTCAAATCCTTTAAACTATTGGTGAATTAGAGGAGGCTAACGACTATAAAAAGATGTGTTGGGAGACAGTAGGCAGCAGCACATGGAAGAAAAGAACACATCTCAGCACAAAAGGAATTTTCTGATTAATCACTAGGCACTAGTACCCTGGCCTCTGTTTCTGACCTTAACCAAAGCACTTCTGGAGTAAATGGAAGCCAGAGAGAATATTCCCTCCTAAGACAGATGTTTCTGAGGTCTGGTTACTAAAAGGCTTGCAATGGTGCCAGCTAAGACAATGGAGTCAGATATACTACATGGATCTTACTACTTCTAATGTCAGTTTTTTCTCTTAATCTTTACATGTATATGAATTAATTAAGATAGGAAATAAAGCAGCTTCATGAGAAATGCATCTGCAAGTGTCATCGAAGCAAATGCTCTCCTATTTTTGCTTTATTGCCCACATGACTAGCTTACAAATTCAAGCTTTGGGAAGGACACACAAACATACACACACAAAGCAAATTTCACCATTTTCTCTGTTCTACTAGAATTCCCAAGAAAGATAATAGAAGTACTAAACCATACTGGTTTTCCTCACAAAACTGTCAGGCAATGGTTTTGAAGAGCTTTTTTCCTGACTTTCTAAAGCAAGGTTTATTTAAACTGCTCCATACCACTGTCTTTAGCATCACAGTATTTTCAATATTTCTATGAGTATGTGTGTGTGTGTGTGTGTGTGTGTGTGTGTGTGTGTGTGTGTGTGTGTGTATTTATGTCTCTGTGTTCAAAAAAGGTGGGATAAAGTAAGTACTGGGTAGGAATTTAAAAACTGAAACCTAAGGTTTCTGCCACTGTATCAAAAAGCAAAGTCTCCAGTTTTCACAGGTTGTTCTAATGCTCACTGAGAAATGACAAACAAAGCTCCTGGAGAGCACTGCCATCACTTTTGGGCGTATTATTTTCAGTAGACTTGCATAGTTCATAATATTCAAGAATGTGAAATATGCTTTCTTTCTTTCTTTTTTTTTTTTTTTTTAGTTTTTCGAGACAGGGTTTTTCTGTGTAGCCCTGGAACTGTCCTGGAACTCACTTTTGTAGACCAGGCTGCCCTTGAACTCAGAAATCCACCTGCCTCTGCCTCCCAAGTGCTGGGATTAAAGGCGTGTGCCACCACTGCCTGGCTTTCTATTTTCTTTCTATTAAGGCTGTATATGCCAAGCCAGAGACTTGCGGATGGGCCTGTGGAATAGGTAGGGAGCAGAGGCCCCAAGGTGCTATAAGGACGGCTCTAGTGACTATGGGTGATTCTAGGAGAAAGGATAAGGACACTAACACACCTACAAAACCATTGACCCAAAATGTGTCCTGTTTACAGGCTGTGGAGGGACAAAGAGCAAAGATTGAGAGAATTGCCAACCAATGAGTGGCCAAAATTGAGACCCACACAATGGGCAAGAATAAATTATACACTTTAATGATAATTCTGTCAGGCGTGCTGAAAGGAGCTTACTATACCTCTGAGAGGCTCAACCAGCAGCTGATAGAGAGACCCAAAGCCAAAGGTTAGATGGAGTTCTGGGAGTCTTGTGGAAGAGTTGGGGGAAGGACTGAGGGTCCTGATGGTGAAAGGTAAGACCTCCACAGAAGACCAACAGAGTCAACTACTCTAGACCCTTGGGGGTCCCCAGAGACTGAACCACCAACCAAAGAGCAAACATCGGCTGAACCTAAACCCTAGGGCTCACCCCACACCTCCTACCCCACACATATATAACAGAAGTGTGTCCTGGTCTTTATGCGGGTCCACAACAACTAAAGCAGGGGCTGACCCTGAATTTGTTGCCTGCCTGGCTTCAGCAGTATGCATAGGTGGGGCACAGCATGGGGAGGGGGGTTCTCTTCTCAGAGGAGAAGGGGAAGGGGGAAAGCAGGGATGACCTGCATGAGGGAGTACTGGGAGGAAAGTGGGTCTAATATTGGTTTGTAAAATGAATAAAAGATAAATTAATTAATTTAAAAGAAGTTGCATATTCTTTCTGTTCTCAATTAGCTTCCGATAATACCTATCTGGGTGTAGGCGCTGCTCTTGGAACATCTCTCAGGGTACTGCTGAGCCTTGTATTATTGTTATTAGAGAGACTAGCTTGCTGATTCAACAATACTCTTGCCTTGTGTTGTGAGTGTTCTAAAATGCTACAATCTCCCATCTATGGTCAGACATGTCATTTGACACTTCTTGCTTATGTTAATGGATAGTCATGGGGAAAGTTTATGGGTTGGGTGGCTAGTGGGAGCTTTGAGTATTTCCGTCCTTCACTGGCTCTGCCTTTCTGACAGTCACACAAGTGTAAGCCAGTGGCCACCCCAGAAAGGGAAGGTTATGACTCAATATGTCTCTCCACCCATATACTGGGCTCTGGTTGTCTGCCTACCTCCCATAAAGATGGTGACAATAAGAGTGGAACAGGTCATGTACTTCCCAGAATCCATTTCCTCCCCTCCCCCTGTCTCTTCTCACTGCTCCAAGCCTACTATGTTATATGGTATTCTGTATGATGGACAACTACTTTGAGATTATATCATCTTTTTACTTTATTTTATGATTAATTTCTGTGACATGTCTAATCTGAAACTGTTCTAGTATAGCTAGACATGTCCTTTAGAAGTTAAAAATAAAATTATTTCCTTTTCAGACAACAAGCATGGTTTTAGCTGATTTCTTTTTCTGTACATTCAAGAAAATAATTTAATAGAAGATTTAAATATTTTTGCTTACTTTCTTCTTGTTTCTGTTCATCCACTAAAGAAATGAGTATCATTAGTGAATTGAATAAAGTAAAACATGAGACAAAGTTCAATTTGGAGAGGATATAACCTTGTCCAAATCCCCAGCTTTCATGAAGAATTTAACTTAGCTCTGTCAGTCTTCCTTTCTCAATCTTCCCGACCTCTCTGGTCTCATATTTGCATAGCCACTCTCTCCTTTCAAGCAATTATCATCTGTCCCAGTTACTATCATAAAGGAATTACTACATCTATTTAAAGAACTGGGTATTGATTTTCAGAGTAGTGTTTACATTCTATAAAAAGAAAACAGGTTAAAAATGTTGACATCTGTGATTCAACTGGTCACATCTCTTTTTTTTTTTTAATCTTTTTTATTAGATATTTTCTCTATTTATATTTTAAATGTTATCTCTTTTCCTGGTTTCCCTTCTGAAAGCCCCCTATCCCATCTCCTCTCCTCCTGCTTCTATAAGCTTGTTCCTCTACCCACCCACTCACTCCTGCTTTGCATTTCCCTACACTGGGGCATGTAAGCCTTCACAGGACCAAGGGCCTCTCCTCCCATTGATGTTCGACAAAGACATACTCTGCTAAATATGTGGCTGGAGCCATGGGTCCCTCCATGTGTACACTTTGGTTGGTGGTTTAACCCTCCCCTTGAACTATGTAGGATCTAGTTTGTTGATATTGTTTCTCCTATGGGGTAGCAAACCCCTTCCGCTCCTTCAGTCCTTTCTCTAACTCCTCCACTCTCTAACTCCTCCACCCCATGCTCAGTTCAATGGTTCTGTGAGCATCCTCCTCTGTATTTGTCAGGTTCTGGCAGAGTCTCTCAGGAGAGAGCTATACAGCTATATCAAATTCCTTTCAGCAAGCATTTGTTGGCATCCACAGTAGTATTTGCATTTGGTAACTATATTTGGGATGGATCCTCAGGTGGGGCAATATCTGAATGGCCTGTTAGGTATCTTACAGTAAAGTTTTAACACAATGGACACATGATAAAACAACACATAAATGAAATCATTTAGCATCTCAAAAATAAAACATAAGTTAAAGTTATAAAAGTTATGGGAAATTTGAATGTATATTTATAATGAGACATAAGAACACTTGAGTATATACTATATGATAGTAAGATTTGTTCTATGGGATATGGAGTTTTGCTTTCATATTTATGTGTACATTTTATAGAATGAGTAACTGTTATTGTTGTGAAATAATATTGAAGTTCATAAATAAACTAGTTCATCTTTGACAATGTGATAAGATCATAAGTTATTCTATGATGATCATAGACTAGCAGAATTAATATTAGAAGAGCAGGTTTAACTTGATCTGTGATAATAACATCTTTCTAGTAATATGTGGAAAGACTCTGGTACTTTCCAGACATAGATCTCTGACATAGTTTTAGTTATTCATTTAGGAGATTTTATTAACATGCCTCTGTATGTTCTCTGTCCTAAATATACTGAGTTAGAATTTTCAGAATGGGAAGATGCATCTTTATAGAACTTTCTCTTTAGCTCTGAGTTGAGGTCTTTAGTCATACTGGCTAGAAACAAATGAATGTTGGATTGGAATGGTTTACTCAGTTTTGTAATAGCTTCTAGAATTTGTCCCGCTACCTTGGTATCTTTCGTTGGTGTCACATGCACATCATGTGTGAAAGACAGCTTTCAGCTCCCATAACAGGCCTGTGAGATGTTTGTTTTTTGTTTTTTGTTTTTTTTTTCGAGACAGGGTTTCTCTGTATAGCCCTGACTGTCCTGGAACTCACTTTGTAGACCAGGCTGGCCTTGAACTCAGAAATCAGCCTGCCTCTGCCTCTCAAGTGCTGGGATGAAAGGCGTGCGCCACTACAACCCAGCTAGATGTTTGATTTTTATAAAGAGAAAATAGCTTGTATTTATTCACTTCTATTTCACAATCAGCTAGTGCTGTTGACTTTTCTCCTTGTGGAACGATATAAAAATTAGTATTCGGTAGAGATAAGTTGTTCGTCTCATAACCAGGGAGCAGGAGAGGAAGAAGAGGAGGGCTGCAATGCCATTGTCCATTTCAAGGGCACAGGCTTCGTTACTTCAAGACATTCTAGTAGGATTTACTTCTCAGTGACACCAAACTAAACATCAAGTGCTAAACATAAAGTCTTTGGATTGGCATTTTAGATCCAAGCTTGAGATCCATGCCTGATATTCCAGTTTTAAGTATTGAAATAAAAAGCCACAAGTAACTGATGATGGCTGGAAAAGGACTATAACAATTCTCATTGTTTTGCTGTTGACAAGTAAAACAACACCATATCTACTCTGTTAAAATTTATGTGCACATACAATCTACTCTGTCTCTAAAGTCTCTCAGTTGTGTGTGCATACTTCTTGTTTCACATGGTTGGAATTAGTGGTTAGAATTTTTTTGTGTGTGTGTGGGATCACTCTCTCATAAATGTTACATACACTATTGGATTTTTTTTTTTTACCCATAATAAAGACAAGGATATTCACACAAAGCTTCAGAGAAAACTTCTATGGGGATATAAAAGTATAAAAGCCAAGGGATATTTTGCGTTTGGGTGGATAATCTTAGCTTAGATTTTCATTGTTTTTCTTTCGTAGAATTGCAGTCATCCTCCTGTGGTTTATTCATGGCTCATGCTCTCATTCCTGAATTCTTTGCCCCACCTGTAATCAGTTATAATGCTAGTTATTCATCTAGGAGATTTATTTTTTATAATATGCACATGTTTATAACATGTTATGCATTCTGTCCGAAATATACTGCTAGAATTTTCAGAATGGAAAGAAAGGTGTGTCTTCATAGAACTTTCTCTTTAGCTCTGATATAATCTCTGAGTTGATGTCAATAACCATACTGACTAGAAACACATGAATTTTGGATTGTAAAGAACCATACATCTACCCCTAGGCATTACTGGTTCCCTACCTACCCTTCATAAGCACAGCCTCTGTGATTATTGTAGCTCCTTTATAAACTGTTATCTGTTTGCCCTTAATTATGCACTTTCAATTTTTCAACAATTACATCAATTTATCAATGGAATACAATGAAAAATATAGCATAATCTATATTATTTCTGGATATTTGAGTATGCTGCATATCCCTTCTAACACACTAGTCTTTCTATCCTTAGGAAATCAAATAAATGATCTTTTGTTGGGAACTTTCCTTAGATACTATAGTAAATACCTTTTCTGCAATCCCAAAGCATTATATTGTCATGTGACTGTCCTATTCTGAAGACAATTATTTCTTGGCTTCTATATTATGCTTAAAAGAATGCAGTATTGTGTTTTAAAACAGAAATTCTATCTTCATTTGGATTCCATACGTAAGTGGCAAGGAATTGCTTTTTATATATCATTGTTCATGAATGGATGGATAAGTAGATGAATGGATCAAATTTTTAAGGGTTGAAAGCTTCTTGTTTGTAATTGCAAATAATTCCACTTATCCATGGAGCATTTAAAAATGAACATTTTAAGAGTAATTACTTCCTCTTAAAAGTTTAATTTCAGATAAACGTGAGGACTCATCTTGAAAATGAAGGAAGGAAAATGACTGCTAAGAATTTTGGTAACTAGGAAGAGAGGATTCCCAAACTTTCCATTAATTCTTTTCTCAGGATATGCGGGCATTAAGTTTCCATCATTCTTAGAAGATCAAACGAAAATACCTTGGAAGTATTTTCCCTTTTCTGGTTTTAAAGACCTTAATATTCCTCTAAGTGCAGATAATATGGAAAGCAAATCAGATAATTTAAGTACCTAGAATTTATGTCATAAAGTCCCAAAGGAAACTTTGTTTTCATACTGTGAAGTTCAGAGTTTCTTCAACGTTCCTAGAGCTGAGAGTTAAAATGCTCATGCAGTGCAATGCTTGGTACTACCCAAAACAACCCTTTATAAGTCTTCAGTGGCTCTTAGATTTTGTCTAATTCTTAAAACCTTTACTACTACGTAGGCACACAAAAACAAAATATTCTTTTGTAAATTTTATGCTTGAGGTCTGATTTTATATCATTTATTATTACATATCCAAAAGCTAATAGGAATGTGATTTTCAAATCATGAGACCTTTCACAATACTTGTCCAAAACTATAATAAAATAAAATGCTATCATCATTTTAAAATCATCAGTAAGTAAAACCAAATCTTCTTCATATTGATGATTAAAACATAACGAACAATAGATTTTCCTTAATTAATAATGAAGATTGAAGTAAGAATGTTTTTTTAAACTAAAGATTTTATGATATAAAATTCAAATAATAGTTTGATGATCATGGAAACCTCATGTAGGCAAAGGCTTGGAACAGTAACCCAAGATTTGTGAAACAAAATTGATTTCCACTCAAAGCAGGTCTTTTACTGTTCTTGAAAATGTCATGGTGTCAGCCTTGGCCATTAGGAGACTGTGATTTATAGCTGAGACAAAGTGTAGTACCAGCTGACTGTCTGGAGCAAAGGCTGCCAGTCCAGCACCAGTTTCTTAACCAATCAGGGAGGCGTAACTAAGACCTGAGCTTTTTCTCCCCCATCTTGATGAGGGAATGATAAAATACTATCTGGAAGATTTACTTTGTAGGAGATAAACAGATTTAGTGAAGGAAGTAGATGTCGTCCTTCTGTAGAATAAATTACAAGCATTATTTATGGGAATCTGTTTTTCATCCTTTTAGAAACACATATTAAAAACAGGAATGTAAACAGATGTTCCAAATATGACAACTTATTTTAACATACTGGAAACCACAGCATAATTTTTTATAATTTGATTAATTGGTAAGAAGTACTGTGAATGTTAAAATAAAATTCCAAGTTCTCTAAATTATATTTATAGCTTTGTTCAACTGCATCGTGAAGATGTTTTCCGTGAGAATCATTATTCATAGCAAACTAATCTTCTCACAGGGAACGATTTCTTACGTGGTGATGATTTACAGTTAATGCCATGATAAACAACAGTGAAAAAGGAAAGGATAAGCTATGAAAATCTTAGCCAGTCAAGCTGGCTCACTGCTGAAGCAGAATCATTGCCAAAAGTTCATGGCCAGTCTGGGCTACAGGGTTAAATCTGTTTTCTAGCCACTTTCCCACAATAGTATGAAAAATCTATCACCAGAATCATTTGTTCGTAGTTGTGACATATATATATATATATATATATATATATGATATATATAATACAAACATTCACAGTAAAGAAAAAGAAAAAAATTTGGTCAATTCCTAATCAAAAATAAGTGGATTCCAATGTTTAGCCACAGAGATTTCCATAACTCTGGTGATAAAAGTTCAAAGGTATTAACCAACTTGTCAAATTATATGATAACTATGATATACACAATATACTACTAAATAAAATCACTATCTTCTCTTTACCAAACTTTTATTTCTAATAATCCTTAGTTAGGAAATTTCAGATCCCTAGCTGACAAGATATGCTAACTGTTCAGACAGAGGTCACAAACTAAATGATTATTAGAAACGATGAGAAAAATGCAGATAATCTCCATAATACTCAAGACTGAGATCTGCTGTGCAAGTCAGTTCTCCATTGTCACGATGGACACAGCACATTTCTCAGGGTAACAGTGCTTCACATTTTGATAAGCATGACCAACTTCACTAGGGCAAGCATAGCTGACCTATAAATGCTGTTATGACGAACAATTCAGAAATTGGTGTGCCGGGCGTGGTGGCGCACGCCTTTAATCCCAGTACTCTGGAGGCAGAGGCAGGCGGATTTCTGAGGCCAGCCTGGTCTACAGAGTGAATTACAGGACAGCCAGGGCTATACAGAGAAACCCTGTCTCGACCCCCCCGCCAAAAAAAAAAAAAAAAAAAAAAAAAAAAAAAGAAATTGGTGATGACCGCTCAAGCTCATTTTTGGTGTTACCTGCTATTTCCTACAGCGTGTCACCATGAAGTATTCCCTTGTTTCTCAAAGACTGTTAGGTTAATCTTGGGCAGCAAAGTTGATCACTGATGATCAGGGGAGTAAAATGAGGCTTCTTTCTTATCTTCTGAACTGGAAAACAGGCTCTCTCTCTCTCTCTTTCTCTCTCTCTCTCTCTCTCTCTCTCTCTCACTCTGTGACTCACTTTCTCTCTGTGTCTCTATTTCTGTCTCTCTGTCTCTGTCTCACTTTCTCTGTCTCTCTGTCTCTCTGTCTCTCTCTCTCCCTTCTTCCTTCCATCCCTCCCTCCCTTCTTCCCTCCTTCCCTCCCTTTCTCACTCCCCCTTCTCTTCCTGTTGTTTTATTTGCTTCTGGAATATTAAGTGGTAAAGATGATGCAGTTGGTCATCTTTGTCACTGAATGATCACTGCCCGTGTAAAAGTATCAACCCAGTAGAGAGAAAACAGGGCAGGAAGGGAAGAACATGGAACAGAAGAGCAGAGGCAGAGAGGGACTAAATACCGTAAAGGAAAGAACAAGTGAATAAACACTGCATACCGCGCTGACAATGTGGACTCAGGAACTCTTGAGTTCTGGAGTCTTTCCTTCCTAGCTGTGATCTCTCCAGAAAAGCAGTGCGAGGAGATCTGTCCCATGCTCTTCACACACGTAATTTCTCAATGAAGTACAATAAAACTGTTTGCCCCACATGCAGTTAATTCTCAGAAAATGTTAATAAACTTTTGTAAGTAGTTTCATCCTTGAGTCACATCTCTACTGGACCGAGTAAACTTTATATGTAGTTCTTTATGACAGTATTGAGACTGACATGTTCATATTCTTGTAGAAGTGAGTCTTCCTTACAAAGGTCATGTCTGGTAGCCTGAGAGGCAAAGGACAAAGAAATTTTTCACAGAGTAACCATGACATAAGGCGAGGATCATGTTTTTAATCTTGTAAGAAAAAAACGTGGTCTTTTTCTTTAAAAAAAGATATCAGCAATTTGGTTTTTTTCATAATTAACTGATTACATATTTTAAAAATATATTAAATCATAAAGTTGGGTTTGTGTGAATGTGCTGGAAATAATATAAAAGTTGAAATACTATGAGCACTATGACAATTATATCTAATTGTCATAAAAATAAAATTATCTGTGTCCCACCCATATAAGTTTATATTTTTAGGCAATGCAATAGGTGGGCCTCACTAGAATGGTCCTGCAGAAACAGAACTTTGTTTTTATATTATAATATACAATTTCCTTGAGATTCTATTAATCATTTCCTTTTTAATTGAAAAAAATTCACCACACAAAAAAATGAGAGTACAAATTTCATTCTTCTAGAAAGAACCTAAAAAGTTGACATTTCTTTGAACAATTGTCCCAGAAATCCTTTTTAAAGTACATTTTCATTTCCTGGCATGGCTTGAATTGAATTCTAAACTTTGTGTGCCTGTCCTCTAAGCCCCTCTGATGAATTAAATAGGCTTCTCTATATATTTAGTACATTCAGGAATTCTTTGTCACAGAGCCTGCTCAGCTTCATTATTAGAGAGCTGTCTGGGAAGTCTAGCAGCCAGTTTGTTTTCTGCCATTAATAAAGAGTCTACATCCCCCACCCCAACTTCTTTGAAGAAGTTTAAAGGGTTCCATGTTGGGTACAGGGGCGCCAGGAAGTGAGAGCAATGGAAGGAACTGACTGTGATAATCCCTCAAGTACAACAACAACAAAAATATATAGTCTAATGTAGAAATTTCTCCCCAAATTACAAATACATAGGCTAGTTTTAGTATATAACAAAGTGAGAATGTAGAAAAGATTGCCTCCCTAGCTAAGATTTGGAGGTCTACTATGAGAAAGACATTGTATTAAAAATTAAACAAATTTTATTTTTCAATTCAATGTGATTCTAACCTCTCATTGAGGTAGGAAAACAATCATAATATAAATGTGTAGGCTTTTATATTTCACTTTTGTGTTTACAAAATATTCAGAAGATTTCAAGAATGACTTGGCAAATTGGACATAGAGTAAACAAAATACCCAATTTAGAAAGAAGGAAAAAGAATTCCACAGAAAATTCACTTGCTCACAACTTGTCAGACACTAACTAGTTACCAATGAAGGAGAAAAAGGGAAGATAATACTAAACAATTCTTCTACAAAAGCTCCTCAAACATTATTTAACCAAAGGAGGACCCAAGGGTAACAATTCTTACTTACTTGGCTAAGCACATGCTATCCATGATTGGTGTTGTTCTTATTTGGTTACTAATTGACTATGAAGGGAACAAACTTAAAATCACATTAGTAATACCATCAGTGGGGCAGATTTCCCACCTTACCAGGATTATTCATTTTGAGGTTGTCATAAAATATTCATGGATCAGTTGATTGATAAGGAAACAATTTAATCTTAAATTAATCTCAATTACCTTCAGTCTTTACCTGCTTTCAAAGTTTCCACAGGTACAACATCGTATTCAACTTCTCATGTAATATGTCTAATATGACCTGACGGGAAAAGTGTCACTCAATGAAAACTGAAGTTAACTTAATAATAACACAGTATGGGTGACATCAGGAAGCTGCCTCAGTGTGTATAGTGTTTTCACTAAATATTTTGCGCAAATGAACAGAGATGCACAGACATACAGACTTGTAGGCACACACACACACACACACACACACACACACACACACACACACTAATGAGTATTTTATCATTGATGAATAAGGACACTAAACATGGAACTGACACATAGGTTAAAAAATAGCAACTGAATTTCAGCCTACTAATTATGTATTTGCAGAGCTATGGGGGAAAACTTTATTTTCAAATGTTTACAAACTCTCAGGATTTTCTTTTTTCTTTTTTTTTTTTTAAACTCATCTATATTTGGAAACTTGGTTGCTTTTTTTCAGATGCAGTTACTTGGGAATCAGCAGGATTTGAATATTGAATTAAAAGTTACTAACAAATCAGACAAAAGAATCCAGGCATCAAAACTGTGCTTTCCTTGGCTGCCTAGGAACAAGGAGGCCGCACTGCATGTGAAAATGGCAAGGAAACTTGAGCTTCAGCCCCTCTTTGTATGTTGCTTTACTATGAACTCATCCAAACACGACAGCTTGCAAGGTCATTTGCATATTTAAAATATATTAGCTCAAGGTTAGCACGTGTACCAGCATGCCATTTTGAAGATGAGTTTAAGGTAAGCCCCACCTATTCTAATTTCATTAATAATGAATTGGTACTGTAACCCCCCTGGGATACTTCTTCCTCCTTAGGAGATTATTAAATGACTTCAGAATATGTCTACGCCTCTGTTGTGTCAGTGGAAGGAGGAAATGTTTAGGAATTTTAAACTGAGAATGATATTGATCTCCAGAATCCTAAAAGAAAATATAATCATATTAAGATCTGGCAAAATTTCAAATGGTCTCATTTATGAATTCTAAAATACTTTAAACATTGTCGTGTAGAAAAAAATAATCCATGTTCCCCTTGAAAGAGATCCAAAGCTAAAAGCCCAGGTATCAGGTATCACAATATTGTTAGAGGCACACCACGGAGACAAAGGACAACTACTATCTCATTAGTCTGCAGCAAATAGCTAAGTTGAGTAATGATTTTTATCTCTTAAAAAAAACCTTGGAGTTGACAGTAATTTAGCAAGCAATAAGAGAGAGAGAGAGAAAGAGAGAGAGAGAGAGAGAGAGAGAGAGAGAGAAGCAGGGGTTAGTCTATGTACTTGGAACAGTGACTTGCTACTTCAAAATTAAAATGTACAAATAAACTGGTGTCAGAGGAGAGGTGATCCCTCATTTCCAATACACTGAGCAAGCTCAAATGGACAGCAGACAGCTCTTAATGTATGCGTCTGGCTCAGGCTGCTCTCCCAATCCAGAAGCCATCAGATTGCTAATATCACTGCATTTTGTATGCAAACCACATCATCTTCTCACTCTTTGTGGTTTATCTTTTTGTTTATTTTTAAGCTTAGAATGATCTGGTTTTCCAAGTCACATTATGAATCCACAGAACTGCATGATCTGGTGACAGCTGAGAGAGAATTGCAGAGACAGCCACATCCATCCACATACAACATAAAGTAGCTCATGAAACAAAGTCTGATGTACACACACACACACACACACACACACACACACACACACACACACCTTTGTAGTATAAGAGGTTTGTGAGTAGTATTCTCACACAACACATGCTTTGCACAGAGAATGCTCAAAATTGCAAGATACATGATGTATATCATATATGATATATTTGATGTTCAGGAGAACTGAAATTTATTTTAGCATTTTTCTCCCATAAATATAAGTTAATATGTAGTTTAGTTCATTATCATAACATATACAGAAAACCTTTACATTTAAATTTTCTGCTATCATTATAGCTGTCGACTATTATTCCCTAGTTCATTGTGGATTTCAATTGATGAAGCATCACTTGTATATCACTTATGATTATAAGTGATATATGATTATATGATTATATCATAAAACAGGTGTTAGTAAACACACTCCTATGTACAGTGCTTTGAGCAGTAAAGCTTCTGTTAAATAGAATCAAGTTTGTGTGATGCTCACAGACACACATACATAGAGTTCTTTGTGATAAAAAAAAAGTTCTGACTTTTAAAAAATAATCAGTTCCAATTTCCTGCCCACAAATGAAAGAATTAACTTCTTTAATGAAGTTAAAAGAAGAGAAAGATAAATACTAGTAAAAATAAGAAGAAAAACCTCTACCACTTATATTTACTCCTTTCACATGGAGTCGTAAAACATGTTTATTTTCACACTTAGATTTTAAAGCTTCAAGATAAATGGCAGGGGTGAGGCCATGAAAGGATCTAAGAAGATACAACATCAACACACACTTAAAAATAGTCTGTGTTTATGATATTATTATATTATCTTTAGGAAACAATAAAGATGCTTTGTATTTTTTTGACATTTCAAGTAGTGAGTAATAGTAACAACCTTAACAGAAACAGAACAAAGACTCCACGTGATATTTTAAAGTATATTCATAGGTTTATTTAATAATGGAAAAAACAATTTACAGTGAAGCATTAGAGTTAAAACACCAAAGTCACTCTTGCCTGTGCTATGAAAAGCCACCTCATTTTAAGCCTTAATTTCTGTAATGTTACTGCATATTTGGAATAGATTTATTGATTTTAGACCAAAAAAAAAAAAAACCCACACTTGATGTATCATTGACTAATAAGTCACACAGGCTATGGTTGGAATATTTACTTCTGGTAATGAAAATTCTGACCAAAGCCAGCATCTCAGACGTGTTTTACATGTGAACTGGAGCATCAGACTTCATAGGCATTCTCTAACGCTTTACAACACACAAAGTGAAATGTAGACATTCAACAGCACTGCATTTTCCCTAAATATATACTTTGTGAATCTCAGAATAAGGGAGTTGTTCATACATATATACCGTTATGTGTGGGCAAAAGACTAAGGAAACACTGGCTAAAATTACCACTTATAAAACAATATTCTCTCATATTATTATCAACAAGAATAGGATTAATAAAGAAAACTGTAAATCATTTCTTTTTCAGGCCTCAAGAATGATTAAAATCTTATATGACGTATTCTAAGCCACAGTTCTATGGAAGCATGCATAATTTATTGAAATAACTAATGTATATAATTCTATGCATACAAAAACTTATGAATATAAACAATTCTCTTATAATGAAGAACATATTCTCTTCTTTTTCACCTTAAAACACACCCAAAGCAATGTTTTTTTTTTAAAAAAAAAACTTGTGTTTTAATTCTGCTTCTTGTACATATCTCTTACAACACTTTTATATGATAATCATAGCAAATACAAACACTATTTCTGTTCTTCTGTGCTATATCTTTAGAGTACAGATTCTGGCGATTGTATTTTGGGGGTGGGTCATAGTGAAACCCTTGCTGATTAGAAAGAAAACCATTGTTCTTTGCGCCTATGCAGAATCTATGTCTGTTCTTTTGTTCTGGTGGTTTATGCCGAGAATCAATAAGGTCCAAAGCTGCTGGTATCCCTCCGCCTAGGTCCCAAGAGCCTGACTTGTGATGTTACTAAAATACCTCACAAGTTAGGGTCTCAGGGACTAGGAAAAGTCTGGTATGATGCAGGAGAATTCTTCTTCCAGGTAAAGGGACAGCTTAGGAATTAGAATTGGGTTCATTCTTATTATTTTTATCTTCTAAATACTAATTGAAACACAGAAACAGAAACATAAGTAACACATGAATGTCAAGATGAGCTGAATAATCAGGACAGCCACCTATAGATCAGAACTTACAGTAATGCGGGGCATGAAAAACAACTCAGACAATGGACATTTAAGAATAACCCCATTCTATCCAAAGAAGGAGACAAAAATGGGTTAAAATCTGCTCCTTGCAGATTTTTACAGCAACACTCACTTCTATTACATTAAAAAAGGATTATATGCCAGTTAATGGGACACTAATTCATATTTTGCTTCTATTGAAGTTTTATATATCACAACTGTTACTGTGGGCCCAGGATACACAACACTTAAAATTCTCATTTAAATGTACACCATTACAGTTAAGACTTAAACAAAAACTTTGAATATGTCATAATTTAATAACTATTAATGTTGATTTTTCTCTTTCAATATGCAAAGTATTCAGACAGCAAATATTTTCATGCACACTCCATAGTTATTTGAGCAAGATCACCTAACAAGCATGTAACTTAAAATCCTGGCAACATAGTAAGAAAAAACAAAAAAAGATTCTTTGCTTTGAATAATTACATTATAAAGTTCACTACTTTTGAAAATACACAATCTTAATCTTGACTATTCATCAAATTCTCTCCCCTCTTTTAGCCTTGTTGTGGCTCAAGAGCAGAATCTGTACTTTAGGAATGATCCAAGGTTTAGTAGGAGAGAATGCAGGGCAAAACAATCACAGCATAAAACTCCTGGACACAGAAGTGGAATCTGGTTCTTCAGAAGTGGTTGATCTTAAAAGGGAAAAGCAGGGGGTTAGAAAAGGAGAGAGACACACACACAGAGAGACAGAGAGAGAGAGACAGAGAGAGAGAGACAGAGAGAGAGAGAGAGAGAGAGAGAGAGAGAGAGAGAGAGAGAGAGAGAAATGGAATGATTTAGAGTGTTTTCCTCTAGGCAGGTGAACCATCCATTTCCAGGCAAGCTGCAAGGAAAGCTATGCTGAACAAAATATTTGCTAAGTGTTCCCCTCCCCCACCCCAGTACCACACCCCTTTCTAACCACCCCCCCTTCACCCCTGCCCAGATCTTTACTTTGCCTTGTAAGACTTAAGCATTCTGTTCCGTGATGTAATGCATCATTATATAAGATCTCTTTCTGTTTATCATTTGATTTCCCATACTGAATCACTTATGGCCCCAAATAAATAGTTTTATAGAAAAAACAAAAACAAAACAAAACCAAAAAAAAAACCCAAAACCAAAAGCAAAAGAAACAACCAAAAAGCAGCATTCACAAAAAGCAAAGAGGAAAAAAATAAAATAAAATAAAACAGTACTTAGATAAAAAGTCCATGCTTTTTCCTTAAAACTGAATATGGCTTTACAATTTTTGACCATAGCATTCAACCAATTATTAGAATGAAAAATCTCACCCCTCCATAAATATGACATTAACATAATTATACCACCCCCATCACGGAGACCCATCCTCCTTAGGGAATACATCTGATGCTCCAAAGATGGAAATCAGTCAGATTTTAGTTGCTCTCCAACGTACCTTTGCTTCTCACTGACTGACTGGCTTTTACCCTCCACGCACTCACACGCCACCCCCTCCCCTCGGCTAGACACGGATGCCCGAGCGAGCACGCGCGCGCGCACAGGCACACAGACACACGGAGAGAGTCGGGCTAGCATCTGATGCTGACTCAGAGCGCTTCTGTGTGCAAGGGGTGGCGGCGGCTGGTATTTTCACTGCGCTCATCATTAACATTAACGCACAGTCTGGCATCCACCCTCTCCCAGACCTGCTGGACTGCGGCATTTGCATGACGCTGTCACTCTAGCTTCTGCAGGTCAGATGATGGAAGGAAAGGGGGAGAAAGAGAGAGAGAGAGGGAGAGAGCGAATTAAAAAAAAAGGGGTGGGAGAAGCCTCGAGACTCTCCTAAGAAATGCCTTCGTTTCGTCCTTATTTTTCCACCTTTTCTACTTCCTCTGTGGCTGTGTCTCAGCTGTTTGACATCTTCCCGGAAGAAAATGCCTTGTGCTTCAATGAGCCAGTCACCAGTTAGTCCTCCCCTCCCTTCCCTCCAATCCCCACCCTTTCCCCTGCTAATCAATAAGACAGATCTGCAAGAGCAGTGTGGAGACAGACTCAGGCACTGTCTCGCCCTGGCCCCCACCTAAGGAAGCAGCCAGGCCGGCTTATACACACGTGACACAGAAAACAAAACCAAACAAAACCAACCAACCAACCAACCAAAAAAAACCCCATCAGTTTCTTAACAGCCTTAGACTTTATTCTGCAGTTTCATTTTCTTTCCCACTTTGACTGAAGAAAGGGCAAAAGAGAGTCTATCCGTTTTTTATGTGAAGACCCCACCCAGCAACACACACCCGTACATCCATACACCCATAAGGCTGGGTGTGTAGAGATCAATCCTTTCTAGTCAAATACATAAAATAAATAAATAAAAATTTAAAAAGCTGGATTTTAATCGAAGCGATAGCTTCATGTTTTTATTAGCTATGCTCTCATTTCATAGGAATTAAAAGACAAGACTTGCCAAGATCTGACTCACCAACGCGATTTAAACTGTGTTGAAATGCTAACTTGGTGAAATGAGATCGACTAGCTGGATATTAGTATATTTTAATTTTAAAGGCTTTTAAAAATAATAATACATGACTGTTCGTGGGTATGTACGTTGTAGAAGTGCTCTGGTTCAGCATATTAATGACTGAATATGGAGACTTAAGTAAATCTGTACACTATTACTAAAAGAGCTAAAACATTTGGCCGTGATTGTGCTGCTGTTTCACAACATACAAGACACCAGCTTCTTTGTTCTTCAGTCTCTCCCTGTGATGACAGTGTGGTAAACTGCTACCTTCCCTTTCTACACTAGCAGTATTTCTGAATTACTTGCTGGGCAGACTTAGCTACTGGTGACTCTACAGAATATATATATATATATATAAAAAAAAAAAACCGCATACAAAAGGGAAGCAAATATCACCATCCTCCAGCCAATGCTGGCTAGTGCTGCTGATATGTGAGTTTACTCTCACAGACAGTCCCAGCATGCAATGCAGCACGCAGGACCAAGGAAGGTCGCAGTTTGGCAACAGATCTGTGGGCAACAAACGCGAAGAACAACCAACCGCTCGCTGAGGTTCCAAAGTAAACATCACACGATTCATAAAGAGATGCAAGTAGAAATGAGCTTTTACAGGCTTCTAATTTGAAAGAAAAAAAAAGAAAAAGGAAAAGGAAACGGGGTGGGTGGGGGTGGGGGACAGCAAATCTCGAGCACAAAGACCAGCCGAAAAGGAAAAAAAAAAAAAGGAAAAGAATGTCCACCAGAAGGAAACTGGATGTTGAGTTCATACTTTCAGGAGAAAGAAAAAAAAAAAAAAAGGCAGGAAGGAAAAGGATGAGAGAGGTAGGAGGAAAAAGAGATGCAATAGAGACCCAGAGAAAGAGAGATGGGAAGGAACAGAATGGTCATGCTGTTAATTGCCACAGAGAATATGTAGCACAATTTCTGAGTCTGGAGATTGCAAAGGACTCGAGTCCAGAATCGGATGAAAAGTTGAAATAAAGACAGACACCCACAGGTTAGCTTGGCACACGTATCTGCCAGTGGCAGCAAGAAGCCTGCAGAACTTGTCCTGTTTTATGCGTTTAGCTTATTGCCTTCAGTAGACTTTATTTTGATTTTTTAACTCTGTTACATCTGTGAATTCTTTAGGCTGCCTTTGTTTCCCCATATAGTTACCTACGATGCTCTTGGTAAATGAGTATCATGACTTTGCTCTGGCTATCAGATCTAACAAGTTGAGGATTTTAATAATTGAGCATGTGTTTACAGCAACTGGCCACTGATACCCCGCTCTGTAGACCTTGTGCATGAACATCTCACTTGTAGCTCTTGGGACAAGATACAAGATACAAGGCACCTTCAACTTTTCTCCTTAATCTATGGTTTTTCTTTCTTTACATTCACACAAGCACACATGGCTTGACTCCACAGAACGCACAAAATATATTAACTGAGGGATTTAGAAAATCAAAGCACTAAACACTGAAAGGAAAATAATTATTACTGAATGACAGACATGAGTTAGCCAGTTCCAAGTGTCCAGCCTCTGTCAAGATTTCTCTTAGGGCCAATAGGAAAACAGATTTGGTTACATCAACATTTATTTGAAAGGAAATGTTGAAATCAAACAATGGGGTCTCCACTGTCATAGACACAAGCTTGAGATCCTTGCCACCTTTCAGCTTCTAATCAACAAACACTGAAACAAGCTTTTCCCTATGTCAGGATTTATGTGGTGACCACAGGAAAAGTATTTACAAAGAAAAGCCTTGACATCACTTCTACACTTAATTTGAAAGATGCAGGACATGAACAATCACACAGCATCAGTCATTTTCAAATACTATTGGACATTTATTTTCTAAACTTTTAAAAAGTCAAAACTGCTTTGATTCTGATGGTAAATTATTTACCAAATTAAAGGAAGTAATGCTTTGAAATAGTATTCTTTCTCACGGGCAAGAATGCCTTTTATTTATTCTAAAGGGTACGTAAACTTGTGAGAATCATTAATTTAATGTATGATGTTTGTAATAAGGAGGATAGATGACATAAACTGATGCATAGTTTATATTTTGACTTAAAATGTATGAAAGTATAGACACTGTATATTATTCACCTGTTGAATATTTTTTGTGCCATATTTAACTTGTATTCTGCAATCAGCTACAACCAGAAATCTGTAATATAAAGTAAAATTAAAAAAAAAAATCAATGTTCATTGCCTCTGTTTCCCTATCTGTATCTCTGATTGGCAGTATGCGTTGCTGGGAATCTAGTATTCTGGACAATGTGAATTTAAACTATTTTCTAACTTTGTGAAGAGTGTATTATATACTATTGACTTAGTCCATCCCTCAAAAGGTTTATAGAGCAATTCATCACTGGACCCCAGTGTTTTCCTTCTCCTTTAGGAGACATAAACTGTATTGATTTACTTAGGGATCTAATATTAAAAGTATTTTAGATGGAAGAGCGTTTATTTCTAAATTTTGGCTAAGGCAGTTTTATTTACTAATAGCTTTTAAAAATGTAAGATGACTTATGGAGGAAGCTTTTCACAAGACTAAGCTCCTCCCCACCCCTAAATAAAACAATGATTTAACAAAATCAGAAGACTCAACAATCTCTTCATTCTGTGGGCTCTGAGTACCTCAGCCATGCTTATTTGTCTAACCTTTCCAGAATGGAGAGCCATGTTCTCTCTAGTGCCAACCAACACATATCAGAGTTTTGCTTTCCAGAAGGCATGGAGTAGTCATGAGAGAAGCAAAAATAGAGAGTGCCCCCCCCCCATTTTTCCACATTAGAAAAGAATGGCAGAAACTGAAATAAAAGAAATAGGTCTCTATTATTTTTTCAGAGCACATAACGAATAAGCAAGCGATAGAGATAAGAATCAGATGTCAGTGAATTGGTGTTGGTCTAGTTAGGAATTTTCTATGAAATAAAACACCCAGTGTTCTTTTTTTTAAAGTAAGATACATCTGAGTAAGAATTAGATCCCAAATCAGATTTCAAGGAAAGACAAAATATACTAAACTAGAAGTGTATATTAAAATCATTATAATGAAGACTAATGTTTGATCTTAACCAAAGGAAAATATATGACTCACTTTTCTTTAATAATTTTGCTTTTTCTTTGGCGGGGGGTGGGGGCGGAGAATGGCTCTGTTTAAATCAGACATCCAATAAGTGTGATGCCAAATGTTGATCTGCCAATCGGATTAAGTCTTTCTCTCTCGCCTGCTATGTAACTGTAAAGTATCATATACCTCTTTTATTAATTAGTCTAAAATGGCCTGATTGTAACTCACTGTAGTAATCTTTTCCGTGTTTCCACATCCATTTTCCCTTTCTCTTTTCAGCTTTTTTGAAAATGTGGAACCTATTTCTGGTTCCAGTCTTCATCAGTATCCACAGGAGGACTGCATTCAGAGTCACACCAGTGAGATTAGCCACACTGAGCCAGGGGAAGGCAGGGCAGGAGCGTGAACTTCAAGGAGGTTTTAAGGCCAAAGTGCCTTTGTCTTAGTGCATTCACTGGAGCAAACAGCTCTTGAGTCTGAAGGTGGGAATCCCTCTTTTAGTTAAGAAGGCAACTTATTGTATGGTAGGGTCACTGGGAGGACAAAACACCAGGTTACACATCAAGTCATGCTCAAACATGGGAGAGTGAATTTGAGTAGTTATCAGTATTATACACAGCAACAGCCAACATGGATCCTAGCTTTTAAAGAAAAAATATAAGCAGAAAGAAAATTGATAGCATTCTTACGTTTGCTTTTCGCCATCTGGTAGTTCATATTGTTGTTCCTCTTTTAGGGTTGCAGACTCCTTCAGCTCCTGGGGTACTTTCTTTAGCTTCTCCATTGGGGACCCTATGTTCCATCATATAGATGACTGTAAGCATCTACTTCTGTATTTGCCAGGCACTGGCATAGCCTCATATGAGACAGTTTTATCAGGGTCCCTTCAGCAAACTCTTGCTGTTCTATGCAATAGTGTCTGGGTTTTGTGGCTGATTATGGGATGGATCCCCTAGTGGGGTAGTCTCTGTATAGTCAATCCTTTCATCTTAGCAAGAGGAACAACAATATGAACTAACCAGAACCCCCAGAGCTCTTGTCTCTAGCTGCATATGTAGTAGAAGATGGCCTAGTCGGCCATCATTGGGAAGAGAGGCCCCTTGGTATTGCAAAGTTTATATGCCCCAATACAGGGGAATGCCAGGGCCAAGAAGTGGGAGTGGGTGGGTAGGGGAGCAGGGCGGAAGGAGGGTATAGGAAACTTTCGGGATAGCATTTGAAATGTAAATTACAAACATATCTAATCAACAACAACAACAACAACAAAAAAAAAAAAAAAAAAAAAAAAAAAAAAAAAAAAAAAAAAAAAAAAAAAAAAAAAAAAAAAAAAAAAAAAAAAAAAAAAAAAAAAAAAAAAAAAAAAAAAAAGAAAAGAATCTACAACCAGGGAGCTCACAGGTCCTTGGAGTGAGCCTACTACTCTAATTTTGCTGAATATACCAAACTGCCTTCTAAATAAATATCTTTATTTAAAAAAAAAAGAAAAATGATAGCAGATAGCTTTGGATGGCACTGTTGTATTGAGAGTTGGAATGTCAAGGGACAGGGTCTCTAGACAGCAATCAAGAACAATTATAATAACTTATCTTTTAACTAATTCTACTATAGGAAAGAGTGGCTTTCTGTCTGGCAGTACCTATGCCTTGACAAAACATGGGACTGGGGGTGGGATGTTAATTAAAGAACTTCTCTAAATCCTGGGGAACCAAGGTATAGTGCCAGTTCAGGAGCTAATAATGTTCACTGTCTTAGAAAAGTCATGGAGTGTAAGAACTTCAGCTTTCTAGCCTTGAAAATTTGGAGGGAGAGCCAGATTACGGCCAAGACCTAACTCTACTGGAAATAATTGTGCTGCTCAGGTGGAAAGGAAACCAAGATGAGATCTGTGCTGGTCAACACAACCCAGTATTACTTTGTGTACTTCAGTGGCTACACCATTTCAGTGTCATGATGGCTTTCTGGTTGCTTTTGTGACAAGAATGCTAGAGAGATTTTCTTCTGATATCCTCCATAGCTTATCTGAGGACCTAACCTCAAAGTTGTGTTATGATGTCAGCTGCAAAAGATGGCCACATCAAAACTCTATACTAAAACTTATTCATGGGTTGCCTTTTCACAGTGTTTGAAGCAGTATCTGAGATATATCTTTTTAGATTTATAACTGGAGAGGTATTGTTTTCTAATATGGGAGTTACTGTGTGTGTGATATCACAGTACAGACGCAGAAGAGCATAACTGGAAAATGTCCCAAT